>JAQJIZ010000015.1:0-276804 GCA_029873605.1 Rhodosporidiobolus sp. SP3-3/4 | reverse complement strand
TCTCGTTGCCATCGCGGGCAAAGACACGATACTCTCGCCCGGTCTTGACAACATCGAGTCTCTCTGCCGAGAGAAGGGCATCAAGCTCTGCATTACCGAGCCTCCCGACACGGGGTACAGGATGAATCCCTCGTTCTGGCGCTTCCTCGACGGCGTCAGGGGTGGGCTTGGGCTCGACGTGTAGGAGGCACGAGGCGTAGGACGGACCAGCCCAGTCGAGATGCAGAAGGACCGCGAGGTTGCCGCTTTTCTTCCTCGACTTGACCGGGAGAGACCTGGAAGTCGCTGCCTCTCCGCTTGCCACGCGCGCTTGAGCAAGTCACGCCCGACAGCTCTCCCGTTTCAGCCCGACCAAAGAAAGCTGCATTCCCTCCCTCTCTCCCTCGTGCCGCGGTCTCCTCCCTCCTTCCTTTGACTCGTGCCTCAACTGCTCGCCGCGCCATGACGGTACACTGCGACTCTCTCGGTTCAGACCAGCTACCGTGCGAGCTCACTCTCCCTATGCACGTAGACGCTCCTCTCGCTCCCCGTCGAGCTCCTCACCCGCATCGTTGACGAGGCCACCCCGCCTTTCAGCCATCACAGGTGGCCGTGGCGGGCAGTCCGCCTGCGCAAGCTCTGCCTCACCTGCAAGGCCCTGCGCACCATCGCCGACCCGATGCTATACCGCTCAATCGTCCTTCCCGACCCCGACCACGTTGAACAGCTGCTCGACACGCTCGAGGACCGCTTCAAGGGCCCGGACAGCAAGCTCGCGGTCGACATGCTCATCGTGGGTCGCCAAGAGCGGCCACCGGACGAGTTCTACGAGGATGAGGACCCGGTCCGACCGCCCGCCGCCGACTACGACCTCGAAGCGCTCTTCCGGCTAGTTGAACCGCGGCATGTCGGGCTGCAGAGCATCTCATCGTTGCGGTGGAGTGACCTGCGGGACTTGCAGAGGAGTATGTCACAGTCTCCCTCTTCTCCTTGCCCCTCTTCTCCCCCTGACCTGCTTCTTCTCGCAGCCACAACGCTCGAGTTCGAGACGTGCAGCTTCGCCCGCGTTAGTCGCAGCGCACAGCATCAATTCCGCCTCCCTTCCGTTCGTCGCCTCAGCTTCTTCCATTGCACCTGCCCCGACCCCGATCGGCTCCTTCAGCCCATCGTCTTTCCCCACCTCGCCTCTCTCGCCGACACGGCCGGCAATCGCCTTTCCGAGTCCGACGAGGACTACGACCCATTCTACACCGCCGGCGTCCCACTGTACGAGCGTGACGTGCCGCTTCTCCCGCAACTCGCCGCAACCTCGTTCGACTGGCTCGACGTCTACCAGCCCGAGTACCACAACTTCACCGTCTACGACGTCTTCTGGGGTCTCGACGTCGACGTCGAGCTGGAAGAAGCACTGGCGTTCTCCCCCAAACTCAAGGTCCTCCGCATCACCAACCGCTTCGAACGCCGGCAGTGCCTGCAAACCTCGCTCGACGTCGTCAACATCCTCACCTCGTCCCTGTTCCGACCGCAACTCGTCGAGTTACACCTTGTCGGCTTCGAATGCGCGGACCAGCCATGCCTCGACGCCTTCGAACGCTTGCGGGCATGGGCGAGTCAGAAGCAGGTCAAGATCTTTGAGGAGAATGGCGTAGACGACGACGAGCCGTTCAATGCGGAGCTGTGGGGCTTTCTCGACGGAGTTAAGGGGCGGTTGGGCTTGGAGGTGTAGGACGAGGAGGGCAAAGGTATTTTTCTCCCCCTTCGGCTTCCGCTTCTTTGGCTCCTCTACCTCTTCTTCCTCTTCTCCGCTTCTTTCCACTCGGCAAGCATACTCGGCATTTGTGACTCCGCCTGTTCCCCCTTCGGCGCTGGCCTCCTCTTCTTCGGCCTCCGATTCTCGCTTCTTGCCAGTCGCCTGTTCCCACCTCTCTCTCACACCACAGCCCAACATGGAGCATGGCGTGACCGTACACGGCGTCCGCAATGCGGCGTGCTTCCTCCAACTCTGCGTTGACGAGGTCAACAAGCGGCGAGGACGCTCCGACCGCCTCGTCTTCACTGGATCGGCGGCGCTCTTCGCCTGGATGTTCCAGATCGGCCCCGAAGCTCTCCATCCCGCGTACTTGGGCTTCGACAACATCGCAACTATGGCAGACCGCCTTTTCCTCAATCCCCTCGCCGTGATAAGTCCCTTGTCCTCGCGCCTCCTCCCGGACTACAACCTTACCGTCTGCTCCGTGTACCCTATCAGCGCACTTCTGGTCGACACGCAGACGAACCCGCAGGCGCTGCTGACCGACGCGATGCACATCGCGAGCAAGAAGTACCCGCAGGAGAAGAAGGTGAGCTCAACCACCTCTATCTCCGTGCTTCTAGCCTGACAAACCCGTCTTCACTCCCACAGAACCGGTACAGCCTGAAGTCGAGCGCGGGCGGCATGCTCAATGCGCCGGCCACCTTTCTTACCGCATCGCAGACGCAAGTCGCTTTCTCTTCCCCATCATCAGCCTCGCACTCACCATGACACCGATATCAGGGCGCCACTCGTCGGCTTTGACGTCCAGGTCGATGCTGCACCGTCCTTCCCGCAGTCGGCCGCGTACAAGTGCCGCTTCCACCCTTCTCCCCTCACCAGCGGCGGCTCCCCTAGCACGCCGCTCTGGGTCGCGCAACTCCCCTTTCTCTTCTGCGAGGGTGTCGTCGAGCTGCGCGACGCCGCCGACCTCCACCGCCGCCAGCAGGTCCGACCGCAAGTCTGGTACTCCCAGCCGCCCGGCGAGGGGGTCGTCCAGATCGCCAGCGCGGTCGTCTACCTCCACTTCCTCGACGTCCTCACGGACGGCCGCAAGTCGCGCAGCTACACTTCGGACGAGATCAAGACCGCGATCCCGCCGTCATGCTGCGAGCGCTTCTTTGGCTCCCTCAAGTGGATCGTCTCCGCCGGTTCGGACGTCCTCGACCTCTTCGCTTCGCTGACGACGACCTGGATTGTCGGGATCGACTACCGGGCGCGCAATATCGGCGAAACACTGCTCGGCGTGCCCTTGACGGAAGAGACCGTCCTGCCGAAGGTTCGCAACTGCCTCACGACGGCGTCCAACATCGCAACCGTGTTTCTCCTGCCAAAAACTCTTCCCGAATCGGTCACTGACTTCTGCTGATCTCCAGTCCATCCTCGCCGTTCTCGGCAGCAAGCCTCCTCCTTCCCCTCCCCTTATTCCGACCCCCTCTCGCTTGCATTCCTCGAGCACCGCCGCTCCCGGCGCCCGTCCCAGCGGCTCTTACACTCAGCACGACCCGGTCCTCCGCGCAGCGATGAAGCAGCAGCTCCACGCCTCTCGAGCGCGGCAAGCGGCCGGCCTTCCCCTGTCCTCCTCCGCCGCCGCCGACTCGAGGCTCCCGCCCGTCTCTCGCCCCCGCGCCAGCTCCTTCAGCCACGCCCTGCCGATCCCGGTTCACCCGAGCGCCGCCTATGAACCCGGTCGAGCGCCGCTTCCTCACCTTGATGCGGGTCCGGGGCCGGGACTGCGACGCGCTCCCTCTCCCGCCGGCGGTCCGACGCTCCTCCGTCGAGCGCCGTCGCGAGACGGGCTCCTTCCGGGACTTCGGCGTAGTGGAAGCTTCGCGGGCTAGGGCGGTTCCACTCTCCTTTTCTCCCTTCTCTCGCCCCCCCACCACTCATTGTCCCCCTTTCTTTCTCTTAGTCCCGTATTCTTCTTCTCGAGTCCTTCGGTTTCCCATCTCGATTCTCTAGTTTCGTCCGTGCCGTGCAGATCCTTGCAACGCTCTGGCTTTGCGCTTCCTTCCCTCCTCCTTGGGTCGACGAGGCTATCGCAAGAGCAGACGAGACTCTCCCTCCAAAGAGGCGCCGGACGTTGAACCTCGAGAACGGATAATGGAAGGGACAGCTCAATGACGAACAACCCGTACGTATTCACTTCTTTTTCGCTACCAGCTCGACCAACCTCCTTCCGTCTCCCTTCCTCCCCGCTTCCTCCTCACTTCCTCCTACTGCTGCTGCCCATTCGGCGCCGAACCTGCGCCCGAGCCAGTTGGCGGCATTGGCGGCAAAGCGGCCGCAGGCGGAAGCGGCAAAGGCGGGAGCGGCGGCAGCGAACCGGAGGCGCTCAGCTGCTTGACCATCTCGGGCGCGCTGGTGTGTGCCGCTGTAGGTGTCGAAGGCTGGAGAGGAGTGGAAGCGGCGGGCGGAGGAGGTGGCGGCGGAGGGATGGGGCGCGAAAAGGAGGTGAAGGTGATGCGCGGGCGAGGGGCCGGAGCGGGAGCGGAATGACCGGGTGTGGAAGTAGGTGCGGCGGACGGAGCGGTCGAGGCTGGCAGGGAAGGGGACGGGTCGACGTCCATCGCGGTCGGCGCTGCGGGCGCCGGTGCCGGTGCTGAGGAAGAGGCGGCAGAGTCGGCGCCGGGAGGCGGCGCCGCGTCGCCGTTCGGCTTCGGCGCTGCTCCTGCTCCTGCTCCTGCCCCTTCCGGCGCTGCCACTCCCACTCCCGCACTCGGTGCCGATCCCGCGCCCGACGTGCTCGCCGCCCCGCTCCCGTTCGCTCCGTCTGCCGTCCCGTTCGCGCCCGTCCAGTCCATCCCTCCTCCTTCCGCTCCTCCTGCCCCGCCAGCTCCCCCGCCGCTCATGACCGCATCGAGCCCGCCCGCGGACAGCAGAAACTCGGGGTAGTCGAAGTCCGCCTGCGGCGTCGCGGCCGGGTCGATCGCCGACGAAGGCGGAAGAGAGGTCGACGTCGAGGCAGCAGGGGGGAGCCCGAGCGCGGAGAAGTCGAACGCGTCGAGCGCGGCCGAAACGGCGGCGGTCGAGGCCGTCGCGGACGGGAACGGCTGCGAGGCCGACCATCCCAGCGCGCTCGACGGGCCCGGCGTCGCATTCGCGTTCGCGCCCGCACCCACAGAGGGCGCGGGCGAGCCCACGCCCCAGGGCGTCCCGACCGCGAGGCTGCCCTCCCTCGTCCTCGTCCCATCCTTGTTCCCCGCTCCTCCTCCGCCACCGCCAAGCTTGAGCTTGATCCCGACGCCACCGCCTGCGCCGCCCTGCGCCGCGTCGTCGTCCTCCCCGAACCGTTTCGGCAGCTTGGCGTTGTGCCGCCTCTCGGGCCAGTCCACGCCGCTGAGCTGCAGACTCGTCGTGCCCGGGATGTACTCGTAGTTCATCGCTTCTCCCTTCGGCCCCAAGGGCCCCGGCGGACCGATACGCCGGAGACGGGCGAAAAGGGCCAGGTTCGGGTGCAGCTGGTTCGGGTCTTTGCCCGGGCGCGTGTCGTACTGAAACGGCCGGGCGAGCTCGCGCGCGATCGAGGAGAGCGGGGTCGGGATGCGCGCGTTCGGCGGCGGGGCGGGCAGGAGCGCCGAGGAGGACGAGGGGTGGTACGGGACTGGGGCCGAGACGGTGAAGGGCAGATTGGTGTTGAACGGGTGGAGCGGCTGGGACTGCTTCTCGACGAGGAAGCCGGGAGGGAGCGTCGCTTGCCGCAAGGGCTGCGCGTAGGGGAGGTTGCCGTACAGCGAGTCGGACGAGACGGCGAGTTCGGGGTGCCGGCCGTGCTGGGAGATGAAGCCTGCGGCGGCGCGGCGGAGTTGAGACGGGCGGAGGAGGGAAGGCTGGTGAGGGATGAGAGGCTGAACCTCGTGGAACGAGGAGAGCGAGGTGGTGCTCGTCGGCGGCGGCGACAAGCTCCTCCTCCGCTTCTTGCGCGACTTCTTCTCCTGGCCCTCCTTGTCCGCTCCGTCCCCCTCCGCCGCCGCCCCGTTTGGCAGCTCCTTCTTCTTCGCGTGCGGCGAGCTTGGCGTCGGGAGCGAGTTCGGGAACTCGGTCGCCATCGTCGCGAGCGAACTCGCCGAGTACGGGATCGCCTCCTCCCACGGGTCGCCGGCCGCGCCTCCGCCCAGCATCAACGCGGCTGCCGCGCGTCCGACGGTAGTCTGCTGCGCCCTTGCCTGGAGCTGCTGCAACCGCTCCTCCTCCCGCTCCTTCTCTCTCCTTCTCCGCCTCGCCAGCGCCGAGTCGCTCTCCTTCTCCATTCCCGGGAAGGGCGGGAGGTGCCCGGGCACCCAGTCGGGGATCTGGGCCTGGTCCCGCCACGCGGGAAACGGGCGCGCGTCCTCCTCCTCCTCCTCCTCCGTGCGGAACGACGCCCCGCCGAGGCTGTCAAGCCCCGCCGGGCCGAGGAGCTCGAGCCCGTCCATCGGCCGGCCCGCAAGGTCGAGCGGCTGGAAGATCGACACGTCGAGGTCGCCGATGCCGTTGAGCCCGTCTGCGCCGGGGATGGGCGTCCCAAGCCCGAGCGAGTCGAAGAAGGCGGCGTCGTCGCCGCCGAGTCCGGCGCCCGAGGTCAGCAGGCCGAGGTCGTCGAGCCCGTTCAGGCCGGGGAGGTCGCCCAGCGCGCCGGAGGAGGCGGTGAGGACGTCCGGGTCGGGCTTGATGGCGGCATCGACTCCGCCGGTCTCGATCACGCTCGCGCCGCTCGGGTCGTTACCGCCTCCTGGTGCATGTACCGCACTTGCGAGGACGGGCGGCGGGGTAGCGAGTTCCTCCTCATCTTCGCCGTCGTCGGAGAGGGAGGACGAGGCGGAGGGGGTGGAGGGGAGGTCGGAGGGCAGGGAGGCAGCGAGGTCGAGGAGGGAGAGTTCGGTGTTTGAGAGCGGGTCGTACGAGAGCTGGGCGATAGGCGGCTGGAGAGGGGCGGGGGCGAGGTGGTCTGGAGGAGGAGGAGGAAAGGGTGAGTTTGCGCGTCGACTCTTGGCATCAAGCGTGCCGCTCCGAGAGAGCGGTGGAGAGGAGGCTTGAAAGGGAAAGAGCGCACCCTGGAGGCCCTTGGCGAGTTGAGCGAGCTGGTCCTGCTCCTCCTCGACGCCGTCGATGCCGGCGAGTGCCTCGTCCCTCAACTCGCTGATGCCGGCCCTGTCTCCGTAGCCGTACTCCTCGAGTGCAGTTGCGACGTCCCACAGCCCGACCTGGGTGCGCCCTGCCTGGTTGGCGTTGTCCTGTGCGGTGGTGGCCAGGAGGTGGAGGTAGCGGGTGAAGAGGTGGGCGAGGGTGTGCAGAGGGAGCTGCTTGGCATGGGTGAAGCCAGGCAGTCCCGGGTGCTGCGTCGACGAGGCCTTGGACACGAGCACGAGGGTGCACAGCTGCACCAACTGCGACGCCAAGGCGGAAGGAGGCGAAGACCCCGTCGACGACGACGGCAGACTCATGGCCACTGGAGGGAGGGTGAACTAGTCCCCTGGGTGCACGTGTCGGCTGTTCAAGTTGAAGCAAGCAGCGAGAGCGAGAGTTGGGAGGAGTTGACCCGAGGTCGACGAGAGGTGGAGAGGTTGTCCAGCGACTACTCACTCGACTCGCTGGTTTCCGCTTCTTACCCCTCAGGATGACTACTACGGACCCTCCCGCATTGCCCGTACGTCCCTCCCCTGCTCCCACTCTCTCTCGCCACAGTCAACCTCTTCCTCCCACAGGACCACTTCTCCGCCCTCCCAACCGAGATCCTCGCCGAAATATGGCGCCTCGTCCCCCAGTGCGGCTCTCGCTACCCCGGACCGCTCAGCCGCCGCCACCTTCCCTTCTACCGCGCCTCGCGCGTCACCGGCCTCAGCCTTTTCTCCCCAAACCACGTCGACCGCGCGGCCAAGATCCTCTTCGAGAACCCGCTCGCTCGCGACTACGTCCGTGAGATCGCCATCGATAGCAACGCGGCGCCGCACGGGCTCGAGAGCGTTGCTGCCGTCCTGAACCGGCTCGGGCGCTTACCCAGAGTCGTCTGGCTTAGCCTGCATCACCTATGGGCAGACTCGGACACGCTCTACGGAGAGAATGGCGAGGGAGGTGATGCAGTTCGAGCGGAGGGACTCGAAGAGTACGATGCGGGCAAGTCGACCTCTCCTCTCTCTGCCTACTCTCGCACTGATCCGGATCCTTCTCGCAGCTCAACTTCGAGACTACCTCCCTCGACTCCGAACTGTCGCCCTGCAACTGTACACCCCTCCGATCAACAGCACTCCTTCCCATTTTTCACTCCGCATCCTCTCCTCCCTTCCCATACAACACATCGAGATGACCTTCGCCGACGAGCTCCCGCTCGACGGCAACTCCGAAAAACCAGGCGGCGTGCGCGAGACTCTCCTTCGCACGTACTTTGCCGATGCACACTTCCTCTGCGCCACATCCCTCTTCATCGCCGGCTCGGGAGTATGCTCCTCCACACTCTCGACCATGGTGCTCAACTCGTGCTTCCCCAAGCTCAAAAAGCTCGAACTGTGGGACAACCGCTTCATCCCAAGCGCCTCCCCTTTCTTCCGCGACCTCGCCCTCTCGCTCGAAACCCTCATCATCCGCGACGGGAGCGACGAGCCCGCGCCCGGCGCCGACCCGCACTACATCGACGACCTCCTCCCTACCTCCCCCTCCGCGCTTACACTCCGCAAGCTCCACCTCCCGACGGACAGCTACGACCCGGACCGCGTGTGCGAGTACCTCACCCGCCTGCCGCACCTCGTCGACGTCGCCTTCTCCGGGCCCGTCCTCCTCTCCGCCCTCTCGGCGCTGCTCGAGCTGTCACAGCTCAAGCGCGTCCAGATCAACGGAGAGCCCGGGCGCGGCGAGGGCGGGGAGTACTGGGACGACAGGGAGATGCGCGCCGTGCTGCGCTTGGCGAAAGAGCAGGGGGCGGTCGTGCTCGGCAGCGGAGTTGACGCCGTGCTGGGCGTGGACGAGGCGTGGAGGTTTTTTGGTTAGGGGAACTTGGAATTGGAGGGGGAGGAGAAGAGTCTGGCCCGGTCGAGCGGTTGCAAGTATTCGTTCTCTCGCGCGCTCTCGCAATTGGGGAAGAGGCTTCTCTTCGCTCGCTGCTGCTTCCTCGCTGCTGCTTCCGGACTGTCCAGACCGCCTGTGGTCGTCTGCTCTTCCTCCTGAACGGGAGGGCGCTTTTCTTCCTCGGGCCTTGTTCTCCCCGATCTCGTCCCGCTCGGGTCATCTTGCTCAGATCCTGCTGCTCGAGCAGGCGGAGCTGTCTGCTGTGCAGCTAATGGTGGTGGTGCTGGTCGATGACGGCCCCTTGCGCTCCGCTCACTCGGGCTGGTCGGGTTGGCTTCGACTCTGGCTCGCTCACTCGCCTCGACGGCTGGCTGGCTAGTCGCAGCACCCTCTCAGCACCCCTACACCCACCCTACATCCGTCTCTGCTCGCCCCAAGGCCTCACCGTCTCTGCCTGACCCCCCTCCCCCCCACTCCTCCTCCTCACCTCCTCGACCCGCTCTCGCATCCCAAACACCGTCTAGGCCATGTCGGCGAACCCGTCGCTGTACGCCGACGCCTTCAGCGCCTCCCGCTCGCCCTCGCAGACCTTCCACGCCGCCTCGACCCGCCTCGGCCTCGCCCGCGCCCTCACCGCCGACCTCGCGTCGTACTACCACGAGCGCGCCCTCATCGAGGACGCCTACGTCAAGCAACTCCACAAGCTCTCCTCGCGCCTCCACTCGCAAGCCAAGGACGCCGTCTTCCGCGAGCTCGACTCGTTCGGCCTCTCGTCCAGCGAGGTCGACCGCCAGCTCGGGCAGGGCTGGGCCCAGGTCCGCAAGACGCTCGAGAACGAGGTCAGCGAGGTCGCGCGCGTGCACGACGTCTGGAGGCGCAAGGCGAGCGACGAGGTCGAGCGGCCGCTCGAGGCTAGCTTGAACAAGCCGGGCTGGGCGGCGTGGAACGCGGCCGAGCAGAACTTGGCTGGCACGGTGAGGGAGTACGACGGCGCGAACGACAAGGTGCAGAAGGTGCGCTTCTTCCCTCGCTCCCGCTCATTCTCCCACCTTCCCTTTTCGTCCTCGACGTCTTTTTCCTTATCCCACTTCCCTCTCCGGCCTTTTTTCCCTTCACTGACCTCCTTCTCCCCCACAGGCCCAGCAAAAGTCCACCCGCTCCGGCAAATCCGCCTCGTCCAAGCTCCTCACCTCGCAGTCGCACCTCTCGACCCTCGGCTCGCAACTCACCTCGACGTTGCCGCAGTTCCTCACCCAAACGCAGAAGCTCGACCTCGCGCACGCGGCCGTGCTCAAAGAGGCCCTCACGCGCGCGGGCACGCTCGCGGCCGACCTCGGCCGCGAGCGCATGGAGGGCGGCGAGCGCGTGCTCGTCCAGGTCCTGAGCGTCGACGAGAGCGCCGAGGCCGAGGAGTGGGCCCTCCGCGAGGGGATGAAGCTTGGTGGGTCGGCCGCTGCTGGTGCCGTTGGCGCGGGCGATGGCGGGCTCAGGAGGAACGGGAACGGGCCGGCGATGGCGAGTGTGGGCGAGTTTGGCGAGGCGCAGAGCGTCAATGGGAGTGAGGGCGGCGGGAGCGCGCGCGCGAGGCAGGAGACGCAGAGCGATGCGGCTAGCACGAGGAGCGGGAGCATCGCGCCCGTCGGCGGAAGCGAGCGCGCGAGGACGAACTGTGAGTCGATCAAAGCCTATTCTTCCTCTTTCCTCCACCTTGCGGCGAAGACCGAGACTGATCGCATTTTGTTGCGCCTCACAGCCCGCCCTCCTCCCGCCGGTCCTATCTCCCTTCCCACGTCCGACGACGCCCGCTCAACGAAGGAGAAGTCCGGCCTCGGTGGCAAGCTCTCCTCCCTCCTCGGCGGCTCCAAATCGCGCGACCGCTCGTCGTCCATTCCCAACTCAGCCAAGTACGCCAACTTCAACGCCGGTCCTGAAGCGCCTCCCGTCCCTCCCGTCGCCTCCTCCCCCTCCCTGTCGGTTCAGGCGCCCGCCTTCGAGCGGAGCAACACGCAGGGCAGCGGTGGCAGCGACCTCCTCGGCGGCTCATCGGCCGGAGGACCGCCGCCTCTCCAGCCGACCCGCACCGGCTCGGGCTCGGGCACGGGCGGGAGCGACAAGCGCAAGAGCCTCATGCCCGGCGGTGCGGGCTCGCTCTTCCGCCGTCAGAGCAAGATGGTCTCGCTCGATGACGCCTCGGCTGCCCCGTCTTCGTCGGCGGCGGCGCCGAACCCGCAGTTCGCGGGCCAGTTCAGTGCCGAACCCGCCGGGGAGGGCAGCCCGAGGGTCGATGCGGACGGGTTCAGCGTCCCGCCGGAGGGGTACGATAGGCAGATCGGGGCGACGATGGGAGGGAGCGGGAGCGCGAACCTGATGGACGAGGACGACGAGCCTTTGGGTGAGAGGTGCGTCTTCTGCTTACCCTTTCCTCTCGTGATCTGGGTAGGTACTGACACCTCTAGCGTGCCTGATCTACAGCACCTCGACCTCGATTCCTCGCCTCTCCATCGCTCCTACCGGCCTCGCGCCCTCCTCCCCGTCCCTCGTTCCGCAAGAATCCGAAGCCTCGCGCCTCGCCGCCCTCGAAGCTGTCAAGTCCTCTCTTGGAGCGCCCGCGATCGGCCTGAGCCGCCGCGGCACCGCCCGCGGAAGGAGGAGCGAGACGGGCCAGGTCGTGCGCCCGAACACCGTCTTCGGCGCGACTGGGCTCGAGCCGCCTCGCGAGGATGGAGCTAGCGGCGAGGGAGCGCTGAGGAGGCAGGGCAGCATGGCGAGCGACGACGATGTCCCGCTCGCTGTCGTCCAGCAGCAGCAGCAGCAGCAGCAGCAGCAGCAGTCGCACCGCCGCGCGCCTCCTCCTCCGCCTACCGCTTCCTCGGTCGCGAGCATCTCGCCGCCGACCACGCCCGCGAGCTCGACTTTCGTCTCTCCATCGGCCGCTGGCCCCGCCATTGCCGGACGGACCATGTCCGTCCTCTCCGCCTCCTCCTCCCTCGCCTCTTCCTCCGCGCTCGGTCATCCCGCGCGCGCCGACCCCTTCGCGCTTTCGACCACGCCGGGTTTGAGGGCCGAGGTCAGGGAGACGGTCAACGTCCTCATGAAGGCGGGCGAGGTGACGAGGGTGATGGTTGCCGGCGAGGTCAGGGTCAGCTATCGCCCGACGGGGGCGTCGCAGGGCAAGAGCGAGGTCAAGCTCCGCCTCACCGGGCTCGAGCAGGGCGCGGTCGAGAAGACGGCGCCGAACGCGGCTTTCCTTGGCCCCTCCTCCGCTGGGTCGGGCGAGTTCAATCTCAACCTCTCCGCCCTCGCCGCCCGCGACGGCGCGACCGTCCCTGTCCTCAAGTACCAGCTCGCGCTGCCTCCCTCGTCGACCGCGGCGCTCGTCCCGCTCATCGTCAAGCCAACCTGGCGCTGCGAGCCGGGCCTCGCGCGCGCGATCGTCGCCTACTCGGTCAACCGCGCGTCGCCGCTCCTCGCCTCTGCGACCTCGCCGTTCGGAGAGGACGAGGACGGCCAGGTCGAGGACGTCAAGGTCGAGCTGCACCTCGCGAGCGGGAGCGTGAGCTCGTTCCAGACCAAGCCGGCGGGCGCGCAGCTCCTCCCGAGCGGCAAGGGCATCGTCTTCTCTCTCCCCTCGCCGCTTACCACCACCGCAGCAGAGGAGAAGCTCCTTGCGTCGCTGCAGACCACGACGGAGGGCGGCGGCGCGGCGCAGCCCGCGGCGGTGGGCGTTAGCTGGACCGTCAAGGGCCGGACGGTCGGCAACGTGGGCGTCGAGGTCGACGCTGCAGAGGGCGGCGAGGGCGTCGCGGAGCTGAGGAGGGAGACGGTCGCCGGCAAGTACATGGCGGCGTGAGGTGGCGGTCGAAAGTGGACCTTGTTGGACAATTTCTTCCTCCTTCTTTCTTCTGGACGATACCCCTTCTTCCCCTTTCTGTTCTCCTCTTCCTTCGTTGTAGTCTAGTCCTATTCTTGCGCTCCTCGTCGTCGTCTTCCCTCGTAGTCTACAAAAGGAATCGTTTTCTTCGTTTTCGCCGTCCCGGCTTGTTGCGGCGCGCACTTCGGCATCTGCTCATCCTTGACTCCATCGCACACCTTTCACCCTGCACCCTTCATTGCTCACTCATCGCGCCAACCGGGACGCCGCCGGCCGAGTCGCGCGCAGCGCCGAGTCAGCCCTCACGACCTTGCTTTGCTCGCTCCTCACGCCCTGGTCTCCTGCTTCCTCCTGCTAAGCCGCTCTCGATAGACTTTTTGCGCGTCGGTACTATGTCCCGCCTCCTTCAAGGCTACCGTGCGCTGCTCCCCCTCGTACCGCGGCTCGCCTCCAAACTGACGGTTCTTGCGAGCGGGCACAGTCTCGTTGCTCCAGCGGTTCACGCTGCCCGTGCAGATGGCGACGGCAGGCGTCACGTGCGGCTCGGGCGACTTGCTGCACCAGATGGCGTTCGAGAAGAAGGGGTTGCGGGAGGTGGAGGTGCGTCTTTCTCCCTGTTCCTCCTCAGAAAGCGTACTGAACGTATCCTCCCTTTGTGCAGTGGTACAAGACACGCCGGATGGTGATGTACGGCTCGCTGGTCTTCACGCCTATAGCCGTGCGTCCTCCTTTTCCCTCTTTCTTCTCCCCTTTTCTCGACTTTCCGTCCTGGCAACTCACACTTCCCTCTCGGTAGAACCGATGGCACGCCCTCCTGGCCAAGATCAACCTCTCCAGCAAATACAAGAGTACGTCCTTGCTCTGCCCTTTGCCCTGAATCTACTTTTCCTGCTCCTCGTTCAGCTTTGCCTTGGTTTCTCTCCCCCTATGCCACCTCATGATCCCCTCCGTCAACGTAACCACACTGACAGCCTTCTTCTCACGCTCTACAGCCCTCGCCGCCCGCACCTCGCTCGACATGGCCCTCTTCGCCCCGACCGCCTGCTCCATGTTCTATACGTACCAAGGAACATGGGAAGGCCGGCCATTCCGGACACCAAAACCCGCCTACCCCGGCGACGAGCCTCCACAGGGCATCTACGAGCGGTTGCAAGAGCGGCTATGGGGGACGGTGCAGAAGAACGTTCGTCCTTTGTCTTCCTCTCCCTCTCCTGCTCCTTCGCTGACTGACCTTGACGGTCCTGGCTGGCAGTGGATGGTCTTCGGCCCCACTGGCGTCTTTGCCTTCCTCTGCGTCCCCGTCTACGCCCGCCCGCCCGTCTTCAACGTCGTCGCGCTCGGCTGGAACTGCTTCCTCGCCTCGGGGCAGGCGAGGGGCGCACTGCCGAGGGTGCAGGTCGACGGAAAGGAGATCTCGGATAGGAGCACGGCGGTGGTCGCGGTGGAGGCGATGGAGTAGACAAGGGGAAGAGGGTAGGCAACCTAGAGGCGCGGATAGACCGGCATACCATACTCTTCTTTCTCTGCAGCCGACGGGGAGATCTCCAGGAGAAAAAGCAGAAGAGCAACTCTCGAAAAAAGGACAAGAAAAGACCGCGTTCCTTTACACCTCGAGTACCTCGACTTGACCTCCTGCGCCTCGATGCGCCTTTTCCGTTGCCCTTGTGCCGCGTCGCCCTACACGTCGAGCCCAAGCCTGACCTTGAGGTCGTCGAGGAAGCGCCAGAAGGAAACATAGCTCGCCTCGGTGACGAGCTTGATCCCCTTGCGGCAGCAGAATGCTCGGATGCTTCTGAGTTGGGCGGGGGAAGGAGGCGTTTGGTGTTCGAAGGTGAAGAGATGAAGTTCGAGGAGGGAAGACAGGGTGGACGAAGTGGAGGAGGTAAGGCGAGTGAGGAGGGCGTCTGCCGCCCAGTCCCTAAGGCCCACGATGCGCAGCACGCGCACCTCCGGTTGCAGAACGCTGGTCATCCAGGGCTCGTCTTCCTTGCGTCTCAAGTCGAGGCTGATGACTAACGCCGGGGGCAGTCGATGATCGCCGCGCGGGTAGTTGAGCTCCATGGACGTGAGCTGCCCAAGGAGGAGACCGGATGCCGCGAGAACGCCCTCGATGAGGGTGTCGCCGTAGTGCTCCTCGTACTCGGGATTGCCGGAGCAAGACAGGCTTCGGAGGTTCGGAAAGACGGCCGGGGTGAGGAGAACGTCGAGCCCAATTCGGAGGTCTTCGTGGTAGACGCCACCGAGACGCAGTCGGCGGATTGACGGGAAGGTGAGGGTCCGGAGGGCAGGGCGGGGAACTTGGCGGAAGTGACAACCAGAGATCGAGAGAGATGAGACTGAGAATGGCAAGGTCAGACTGGTGCGGGAGCGGCACGGGTTGTGATGGGACGCACTCGACGGAAGGCTAGACAAGCTCAGCAGGTCGACGCGCTCGTGCCCATAGAAGCTCACGGTCTTCGGCTCAGCCTGCCTAAGAATGCGGTCGACGATCAAGAGGTCCGAAACCTCCGGAAGCTCGTAAAGCGGATGGTTGACGTCGAGGGAAGAGAGTGGGCCAAAGCGCAAGTGCTCGACATGTCCTTTAAGCGACTGGAAGAGCCTGCTTGCAACAAAGGCGTCCAGATTCCAGCCGACGAGGAAGACGTCGCGACGTAGTTCACGATCCGCCGCGGCCTTGAGCGCCTTACTGGAGAGGTACAGGCTCTTGAGCACTTGGACGCGGTCGCTATCCTCGTGCGATGAGCTAGACGGCAGGGTCGCGAGGAAGACGATGCGGGCGACCAGTTCGGGCGGGAGGGACGAGAAGGTCTGCGAGAGGACGAAGGTGAGCTGGAGGGTGGGGAGAGACAGACCTGGGAGTGCTTACAGCCATTGCGGGCGCGAGGAGCCGAGCAGAGGGAGAGGAAGGAGACCAAGAGGGGGAAGTGGGAGGAGAGCCAACTTTGACCGCCTCCACCACCCCTGCTGTCGCTCGACAGCACCCAAAACTGGCTACACACTACTAACAGCAACTCGTTGGCCGCCTGGATCCAGCGCCAGGTGCCCATCGTCGTCGTTGGCCCTCCCTCGCCTCACCTCCTCGTCCCGCTCAGGCCGCTCAACTCGGTACCGCTCACTCACCGGACGAGTCACGGAGGACGACAGGAGGGTGTAAAGCAGTGTGAGAGCACAGGTCAAGGGGTGAGTCCCTTCATCGCAGCTACTATCGGCCTGTTGGGGCGCTTGAAGGACGAGGTGGGGGCGATGGCCTCCTCGTCCGCTCCGTGCGCGCCAGCTGAGGACGTACGGAGGGCTTTCAGCGGACTTCATAGGCTAGGACACCGTATCGGCGGATCTTGCCAGCCCGTCTTGTCTGTCCCGCCCCCTGCCCCCTCCTTGAGGCCGCCCGAGCGATGGGATGCACTAGGCCGGAGGGCGCTTCCACTAGCACGAGGTGCAGCACGACGCAGTTTTGACTCGCAGAGACCCTTCTCGAACTGCATCCTGACTCTCAACACCTTCGCAGGCCACCCTCTCCCCGACCTCAAGCCGTCATGCCGCTCGAAGCCTTTCCCTCCTCTCGCACCGCCGAAGCCGACCCTTCAGCACCGAGCTCAGCCTCCTCGTCTCCTTCGTCCATCCCCTTCCCTTCCTCGCCCACTCTCGCACCCATGGCCTGCCCCAGCGAGACGACCTCTTCAAGGCTCACCGTCACCTCCCGCCGCGACTCCGGCTCGAGCTTCAACCCCGTCACGGATCATCTTCGCACTCGCCGCACCTCCCTTCCAGCCAGCGTCGTCCAGTCACGGCACCAGTCCTTCGTCGCCAGCTCTGGCTCGTCGACCCTCCGGATCAAGGACAAGGGCGACAACCGGGTCAGCATCGCGTCGTTCTCGAGCATCGAGAGCGTCGCCGAGGAGGACGAGGCGGGAGAGAGCTCGAGCAGCGGCGGCAGGTCTAGCAGCCCGCCCGGCTTGCGCCGACCTTGCACCTCGACCCGCCGGTCCGCCTCCCCTCCCTCATCCCGTCCAGCCAGCATGGCCCGCCCGCCGAACCCGTCGCGCTACTCTCTCCCGAGTGCCGCCTACCACGGCGGGTACCAGTCCTTCTCAGCGGCATTACCACCCAAACCGGGCGGGTCGAAGCCGATCAGCCCGTTGACCGGCAAATCCATCGAGGGGGAGCTGGCGGAAGGCGAGGCTCTCTTGACGGAGGCGGAGCGCGCGAAGAGAGCGGAGAGGCGACTGAGGCTGGCGGAGGAACTGAGGGACACGGAGAAGGCGTATGTGCAGGTCTTGGAGGAGATTGACGCCGTGCGTTCCTTCCTTTCCTCCCGCCCTTCACCTGTTTCCTCACGTTTGCTCTCCGCAGCTCTACTACCAGCCGCTGATCGCCGCTCTTCCGACCACCGACCCGCCCCGCCGCGCCTCGACCCGTTACTCCACCGCCGGTCCGCCCGCATCCCGCTCGACAAGCCCGAATGCCTCGCCTCGCGTGTCCATCTACAGTCCTCCTTCCGCTTTCTCCTCGCCTCGGACCCGCACCTCGACTCGCGACTCCATCAGCTCGCTCACCTCGACTCCCTCAACCGCGCCGTCGACCCCTCCTACCCCTACCTCTGGCTCGTCCGGCCCGGTCCTCAATCGCCGGGAGATCCAGGAGGTCTTCAGCAATTTCACGGACGTCCTCAATCTCTCGCACGTCATGCTCCTCGCCCTCGACGAAGCGGTCCCGGAGCGCCCGTCCGAGCCGCTCCCCGTCGTTCCCAGCCCGAGGTCGTCTTCCTCCGCACTCGTCGCCTCTCCCGAGTCGTTCGGCAAGCCTGCTTCGGCGCCAGAGGCTGCGGGCATCGTCGAGGGCTCGAGCCTTGAGAGCCAGCCGGGCGGGCTCAGCACGAGCGCCGACACGACTGCCTCTTCCTCCGGACCCGGCACGCCCGACGACCAGGGCTTGCCCTCTCTTCCCGCCCCGCGCATGCGGACAACCTCGGTCCGCTCATCTCGACGCAGTCGCGCTCGTTCCGCACCTCCGCTGCGGCTCGGCAAGGCCCTCCTCCCGATTCTCCCCTTCCTGAAGCAGTACTCCCTCTTCGTCGCCAACTTCTCCGGCTCGCTTGGGCGCCTCTCGTCCCTCGAAGCGCCTGTCGATGCCCCGTCCAACCCCGTTGGCGCAAACGGCGCCCCCGGGTCAACGAGCGAAGATCGCGAGCGGTGGCAGGCCTTCGCCGCCGAGGCGCAGAAGAAGCGCGTCGAGGTCAACGGGCCGGGGAGCGGGATGATCGGGCTCGGCGGGATGCTGCTCAATGCCGTGCAGAGGGTGCCGAGGTACCGGTTGCTGTTGAAGGACCTGATTCGGTGCACCGAGGAGGACCACCCCGACTTGCAGGACCTCGAGACGGCGTTCTCGATTGTCGACGGAGGTGCGTCAAGAACCTTCCTGTCTCCTTCGCTTTCTAGCACCGAAAGACCAACTGACTCCATCTTCTCGACCGCACACAGTCGCCTCGCACCTCGAGTTGCAGATCCAGTCGCACACGAACGACCTCCAGATCCTCGACCTCCAGCGTGCCTTCACGAACCTCGACGCACCTCTTCTCTCTCCCGGCCGCCGTCTGCTCAAGACCGGCCTGCTCCGCAAGCTCAACCGCGCGGGCAAGGAGCAAGACCGCACCTTCTTCCTCTTCACCGACATCCTCCTCCTCGCCTCGGGCGGTGACACGTCCGCCTGGACGGCCGTCGGGCTCGGCATCGCCAACGCCGTCCTCGGCGCCGAAGATGGCTCAGCAGCGGCACAGGTCGGTCAGCTCCAGTACCGCCTGCACCGCCGGTTCGAGCTCGAGGACGTGACGGTGGTCGGGAGCGACGAGGTGACGGAGAGCGGGCTCAAGTACGGCTTCGAGATCCTTTCGACGGAGAAGTCGTTCGCCATCTACGCCGGTTCGTCTGATTTCACACTGTTTCTTCTACCTCGATTGACCTTTTCTCCCCGCAGGTTCGCTCGAGGAGAAGAACGCCTGGCTCGACGCCATCCGTGACGCCAAGGCTGCCCTCATGAGCGACCGTCAAACCCTCCAGCGGACCAACAATGTCGAGGTCGTCTCGCCCTCTCCCGCTCCTCTCGCCGGGGGCGCAACGCTACGCCCCGTCAAGCGCATCTCGCTTCCCGGCCCTCCGTCGCCGTCGTCGTCTCCCAACCGGCGAAGCGTGGGAGGGCGGCATCTCGCTTTCACTGCGTTGCCATCCCGGCTCGCCTCGCTCCCGCCGCAACTCGGGCAGGTCCCGCCCACCCCTTCGGACG
This sequence comes from Rhodosporidiobolus sp. SP3-3/4, assembly GCA_029873605.1. Taxonomy (NCBI): domain Eukaryota; kingdom Fungi; phylum Basidiomycota; class Microbotryomycetes; order Sporidiobolales; family Sporidiobolaceae; genus Rhodosporidiobolus; species Rhodosporidiobolus sp. SP3-3/4. Next base: position 257,911 of record JAQJIZ010000015.1, on the reverse strand, counting down.
AGGTCGAGCAGCCCATCCTCGTCTTCCCGACCAGCAACAACGACGAGAACGCACCGCCGCAATTCGTCGACAGCCCGGTCGGCGACGACGCCCTGTCCCTCCGTTCCGTCACCATCGGCACTCCCGCCCCGAGCTCACCGACGCCCTCCCGCCCCCGGACCCTCTCCCGCTCTCGCCGCTGGTCCGAGATGCACCCGTCCGCTGCCGTCCAAGCCCTCGCCTCGGCGCTCTCGGCCGTGCCCTCCGCCGAAGAGCTCGCCAACCCGGTCGTTGAGTACCCGGTCATCGAGGAGTACAACGCGCCGGTGTGGGTACCGGACTCGAAGGCGACCGCGTGCAAGTGCTGCGCGCAGAGATTCGGCGTGTGGAGGAGAAGGCACCACTGCCGGTTGTGCGGGTCCCTCGTATGCTACGCTTGCTCGGCCAAGGTACGTCTCCTCCTTCTCGCATCTCTGACGCCTTCTCACCTTTCCCTCATGCAGTGCTTCATCATCCCCGCCTCCCTTCTCACCAAGTCGACTGCGAACGACTCCTCCCAGCCTCAAGCCGACCGCCTCGCCCGCGCTTGCGACCCTTGCTACAACGCCGTCTTCAACCCCTCGGCGCCCTCCTCGCGCTTCCTCAGCTCGCACCCGTCGGTCGACTCGCAGTTCCTCCGCCAGCCCTCGACCCGCTTCCGGAATGGGCAGAACAACTCCCCTTCGACCCTTCCTCCGCCGTCACCGCACCAGTACGAGCACCGCCTCTCGCGCGTCCTCGGCCCGCAGGCGCCCGACGCGCCCCTCTTCGACTTTGACCTCTCGAGCTACGGCTTCGAGGAGGCCGCGCCGCCGCCAGCTCCGCTTCCGACGAGCTCGACGACGATGTCGACACCCGAGACCGGCGTGTCGAGCGCTGGCGCAGAAGCCGGAACGCGCATCATGCCGCAGCGGAGGGTGAGGAAGGTGTCAGCGGTCAACGAGCTGAAGAAGGTACTCGGCCGTTGAGATTGCTCTCTTCCTTCCCCTTTTCTCCCTCTCCTCTTACCTTCCCCCCGAGCTTTACCCGTCTCTCCGTATTACCCATCTCGTCTAGATCCCCCCTTCCTCGCATTCTGCACCATACCCTCCTCTCGTACCGCTGTTTTCGCCATCCACCTCGCATTCCGTCGCAACTTCCTGTCGTCCTCGTTCATCGCAGATATGCAGCTTCTTGTCCTCTCATTGCAGCAATGTTCATGCTCTGTTTGTGTCTCTCTCCTGCTCTACACTTGAGGGCTTTGCAGGTTCTCGCGGTCAAGTCGAGCGAGAAAAGCAACGATTTCATTCTCCTCGCGCCTCCCTGCGCGTCCCTCCCGCTCCGGCTCGTCCGCCCTACACGTCGAGTCCGAGCCTGACTCTGACGCCGTCGAGGAAGCGCCAATTGGAATGAGGGGTTGAGCCTTACGAATAGTTCGTCCGGCTCGTCGTCGGTGAGCTTGATGCCCTTCTGATTGCAGAAAGACTCGATGTCGTTGAAGCGGGACTGTGGGGCAGGCGACTACCACTGGGAGCGGAGCGAGAGCTGATGAGGGAGAGAGCGGGACGAGGTCGATCTGGCACAGAAGCGTTCCAATGCGAACAGGCAATCGAGAGCTCTCACTCGGACAGGCAGTGCAAGGAAGGGAACCTGCGATGTTGCGGCTGAAGAAGCCGGAGAAATATCTACTAAGAAAAGCGGCGTCCTCCCCCTTTTCCGCTACGAAAGACGAAAGATACAGCAATAACCACCTCTCTATACGCTCAGGCCAACACGGCCTCCCTCCGCCAGCCCTGTGAACCCGCGGGCGGCTCATTCTCCTTCACCGCCGCCTGCTCCGCCGAGCTGCTCCGGCGGCGAGACGCGCTCGATATTGTTGACGAGGCCGAAGAGTGGCTCTTTGGAAGGCCGAGACCCGCGCCGTTCGCCGCCGTCGAGAGAGTTGAGGAGGATGAGCGGCGGGTGACAGCTGCGCGCGACGGAGTCTTCTCGTAGTCCAGCGGCGGGAGGGTCAGGTCGTGCGAGGCCTCGACGTCGTCGTCCTCGGTCTCGGTCGCACTTGTCGCAGACGTGGCGACAATCGGGCGATGGGCCATGGAAGAGCGGGACTTGGTCTTCTCGCTTGGGCGAGGGGTGGCCGAATGCAGCTTTGGCTTGTTAGAGGAGAGAGAAAAAGACGAGCGGGAGCGGTGATGCGTGATTGACGCCGCACCGGTGACAGGCGCCAAGACGGGGCGGGAGGCGGTGGACGGGACAACGGAGGCGGTCGAACCGGCAAGGGAGGCAGCCGCGGCGAGGGACCGCTCGCGCTCGTGCTTGAGGGTCGACATCTGGCGTTTCCAATGCGAGGCTTCTTGCTGCTTGGCCTAGTGGGAGAGAAAGGTCAGGTAAGAGGAGGGCGGTGATGGAGAGAAGCGAACTTACATCGAGGGCGATGTTGAGGCCGAAGACGTCCTCCTCGAGCTCGGCGGCGCGCTTCTTGAGCTTGGTGATTTTGACTGCGAGTGTCGGAAAGGGGTCTGATCAGCCGCCGGTAGAGAAGGGGGCAGAAGGAAGAGCAAACGCACCCTCTCGATCCGCCGAGTCCCTCCTCAGCTTCCCGACAAGGTCGTTCAGCCTGTTGTTCTCCTTCTGCACCCCCTCGAGCTCCTTCCTCGCCCTCGCCTCCCTCTTCTCCGACTCGGCGAGCACCCTGTCCCGCTTCTCGAGCACGTCCTCGCCCTCCTTCCGCTGCTGCTCGAGCTCTTTGCGCGCCTGGCGCGTTTCCTCCGCCCGCCGGGCCAGCTCGTCCTCCACGCGCTGAATCTGCGACTCGAGCTCACGCAGGGCGGACAGCGCGGTCGAGTTGTCCTCCTGCTGCTGGGCGAGCTGGGCCTCTTTCGTCGCGAGGAGGTCGACGAGCCGTTCCCGCTCGGCTTCGACGCCCTCGAGGCGAGCGAGCGCCTCGTCGAGCTCGTCCTGCATCGCGGCCTGCGCGTCCTGGACGGCGCCGAGCTCGTCCTCCTTCGCTTCGAGCGTCGAGGCCATATCCGCGTGCGCGAGCTCGGCCTGCTGGCGCTCGTTCTGGACGGCGCGGGTGAGGCGTTCGATCTCGTCCCGCTGCGTGCGGGTCTGGTCCCGCAGAGCGGCGACGGTCGCATCCCGCTCCACGAGCTCGTGCCGGACGAGGGCAACCTCGCGCTGCGCCTCCTCCACGGCGGCCGCAACGGCGACGGCCGGGTGCAGATCGTCCTGGGCAGACGCGACCGGACCCTGCTGCTTGAGGAGAGTGACCTCGTCCCTCAGCCGCCTGAGCGCGTCGTCCCGCTGCTCGACCTCGACCCTCAACGCCGCCCTCAGCGCCTCCTTCTCCTCCCTGCCCTGCTCCGCCTCCCTCCGCTCCGCATCCCTCTCCCTTTCCGCCCTCTCCCTCGCCTCCTCCGCAAACCGCAACCTGATCTCCCCCTCCCGGACGTCCTTCTCCCTCCTCGCCAGCTCCGCCCTGGACGCGTCAAGGTCGTCCTCGAGCTCCCGGCGGTGCTGCCGGTCCTCCTGCACGCGCGTCTCGAGCTCGTCCGCGAGGAGCTGGACCGTCTCCTCGAGCGCGGCGAGCTTCTTGCGCTCGTGGCGGTCGCGTGCGAGGGCGGTCGCGTCGTCCTGCGGGTCGACGCTGGCCATCGAGCCAGACGCGGGAGACTGGCCGAGCGCCGCCACCTCGCGGAAGCGCCTCTCCCACTCGAGCGCGAGGCCCTCGACGTCGCGGACCTCCTCCCTAGCGGCTTCGACCTGCCGCCTCAGGTTGGCGACCATCTCCTCCTTGCACTCGACCTCGGTCTGCAGGTTTGTGACGAGGCTCGAGAGGAGGAAGCGCTGGTTCGACGACGTCGCGAGCTGGTCCGCCTGCGCCGAGAAGAGGTCGCCGAGGAGCTGGGCGGCCTTATTCGGCGCGCCGCCGGGGAGGGAAGGCGCGCGCGCGAGCTGGAGGAGGAACGGGTTCTGCGAGGGCGTGATCGGGTTGCGCGGGCGGGGGATTTTCGAGGCGGAAAGAGGGGTTGTGGGCGCGCGGGTGCTGAGTGCGCGGGACGGAGTGGCAGGAGGGGCGAGAGAAGCGGATTGGGAGGGCTGGGAGGAAGCGAGAGCAGAGAGGGCGGCGGTGAACGAGGGTTGCGGCGGAGGAGGGGCGGCAGTACGGGCGCGGCGCGCGGAAGACGCGGAGGGCTCGAAGGGAGTGTTGGCGTTCGACTCGGGCTCGGACTGCGAGCGAAGCAATGATTAGATGGACAGAAAGGGAGGAACAGAGGAGAGAACGCACCACCTCGACAATGGGGCTCAAGAACGTCCCTCTCGGCGCACCGTGGTCGATGATGCTCCGCTCGCCCTCCTCGTCCTCCTCATGAGCGCCGACGAGTCGAATCCCCGGATTGTCCTCGTCTTCGCCCTTGTGAGGCGAGTAGTAAACGCTCTGCCCTTCGACCGTGACCTCCCCTTCCTCTGCGCCGTGCTCATACCTATCGAGCTCTTCCCCCCTCGACCCCGACGCCGAGAGCGGAGAAGCAGGGTCCGAGGGAGCCGGCAGAGCGTCGCCCTCCTCGGCCTCCTCCCACCCCTCCACCTCCTCAACCTTGCGCTTCCCCCTCCCCTCGCCCTCCTGCCCGCGCTCGCGCGGGCTCGCCTTCTCGCCCCGCTCGAGGCGCTCGTACTCCCTCTTTGCGCTCTCCGAGAGGCCGGACGAGGCGCGGAGAGCCATGAAGTGGCGGTAGAAGGAGGTCGACCCGCTGAGCTGCGAGGTCGCGGTCGAGGTTGCAGACGTGGGGGCGGAAGGCTCGGAGGGGGCAGAGGGATTGGCGCTTGAAGGAGAAGGAGGGGACGGAGGGAGCGAAGAGTACGCCGGCGGAGTGGGCGAGGCTGAGCCCGAGGCCGACTCGGCTTTGGCGGGAGGCGAGTGAGGCGGCGAGGAGGGACCGCCGGCGACGCTGGACATGTCCGACGCACGGAGCGGGGAGGTCGAGCCTGCGACGGTAGCCGTCCGGGAGAAGGAGGTCGTCGGTGAGGCGGGAAGAGCGCGCCGAGGCGTTTGCGCGGTGACGGTCGTCGCGCTCGAGACATCGCCGACCACGCTCCTCCCGCCGGCACCGAGGGTCAATGCCGACGCCCCCTCCTCCCCCTCTTCCTCCTCGCCAATCTCGTCTAACCTGCCCAGCACCCCTCCCACGCCTTTCTGCCCCGCCGCCGCCGCGTGCGCGTGCGCGTGCGCGTGCAAGTAGCTCACCTGCGCGAAGCTCTCCCCTCCAAAGCTCGGCCCGCCGGCGCTCGCTCCGGCGAGCGACGCATCGACGAGGAGGACCGATGCGCCGAGCGCGGAGGTCGTCGACGCGCCGAGCAGGGCCGAGGGCCCGCCGGCGCCCGTGTGGGTCCCGGCTTGGAGGGAGGTGAGGTGCAGGAACGGGTTGGATTCGTCGAAGAGCATGCTCGCGCTGCGCTCGCGGTCGTGCTCGTGCTTGCGATCGTCGTCGCTTTGCTCGGCGAGGGGAGGAAGGGAGGAAGGATGGTCGGAAGGCGTGGAGGGCTTCACGGCGATCTCTGGCAGTGCCGCGGAGGTGGAAGAGAGAGAAGGAGGGGAGATGAGAGAGACGTCCGGCGAGGGGGCGATCGCCTGCAGGCGGGAGAGGAGCGAGGTTGAGACGAGGAGGGAGGACTCGCCCTCCTCCACCTCGACGCTCGGCTCGGGGTGGGGCAGGCTCGACTCGGCGGGTGCGGAAGGGGGCGCAGGATGGATGCGGTGCAGCGACCTCGACCCGGGCAAGACCGAAGGCGAGTCGTTCATCCCCTCCTCGTCCTCCTCTTCTTGCTCCTCCTCCTCCTCCTCCTTTCCTCCTTCAGACTCGACGATCGACACGCCCCCAAACGAGACCTCCTCAGCGCTCCTCCGCGCCGTGCTCGCGCTGAACCGGACGCTCCTGCCCGTCCCCGGCGTCCTCGGGGCCTTCAAGATCCCCCTTGCCTCGCGCTCCTCCCTCTGCTCAGGCGTCTCCTCGCGCCTCTTGCGCCCCGTCGCGGGCGGCGAGCCCCCAAACGGCGGGGGAGGCGGCGGCGGCGGCAGGGTGGGCGCGTTGATGAGCGGCGACGGGCAGAGCGAGAGCGGCGAGAACTGCACTCGCTGCACCGGGCCGGCCGAGGAGCGCATCTTGCGCTGGCTCGAGGCGGAGGCGTCGAGGGAGGAGGAGCGCGAGAGGGACTGCCGTGCGGGTGTGCGGGTCGTAGGCGGAGAGTCGGGGACGAGGCGGACGCTCCCTCCCCCTGCGCTGGTCACGCTCGCATCGCCAGGAAGGAACGTCTGCGAGAGCGGCGAGGCATGCCTCGGCGCCGAGCTGGGCGAGACGGACCCTGCTCGGGAGGGCGGGGCGGAGGAAGGAGAGTTGCCCGGCGAGATGGAGGCGGAAGAGTGGTCGCCGAAGTTGAGGGAGGGCATGTCGCCCGAGTCGAGCGAGAGGTGGAAGGACGAGTTGTCCGAGCCGACCGAGAGGTTGGCCTTGGCTGCACCGGCCGAGGGCGATGCGTTGGGCGGCGTTGCGAGCGTCTCCATCTCCTCCTCGTCCCGCAAGTCCTCGACCCTCAAGTCTTCCGCTCCCGCTCCGAGGGGCGAGTCGTCGAGCCTGGGGACGTGGTCGAGAGAGTGGGACGAGTTGCTCTTGCGAAAGACGGAGAAGTGAGGGTGGGCGGAGAGGATGCCGCTCATGGTCTGCGAGCCGGACGCGCTGAGCGAGTGCGGAGAGAGGCGGTGGGCGCTGGTGCGCTGCTCGGGCGTGGATGGGTCGAGTGGGAGGCTGGGTTCAGCTGGGTGTTGAGTGAGAAGGGGTCAGTGCGAGGGGGGAATCGCCAAACAATGGCGGCGATGAGAGCGACGAGCGCACCTTGCTGCTCCTCGACTGGCTTACTCTGCTCTGCACCGTGTTCTTCGTGGTGTGTACTGCCCTCGTCCATGAAGGGCTGCTGGTGAAAGAGGTTGGAGACGCTGCCGGCGAGCGAGGAGAGCATGGTCGACCGCGAGGGCGCTGGACCGGCGGGCGGGGGTGCGGCGGTGTTGGGTGCTCCCTGAGCTGAGGGTGATCTGGTTGAGCGTGGTAGTCAGCGAGAGTGAGGCTGTGGGATCGAGAGCGAGGGCGTTGTTTGGCTCGTCGCCGACCAGTCGCGTCTGTTGCGCTCAATCGGGCCAAGCTCTCTCTCTCTTCCTCCTGCCGTGCACGCGTACACAGCCTTACTCCCATGCTACCTCGAGCCTACCTCGACCCTCCTCCCCCTTGCACGACGTAACTCCCGAGCTGCCCTTGGTGGACCACCTCGGCGTTTCGTCGCCTGCTCGGACTTCGCGTCTCTCTTCTCGCTCCTCTCCTCTCGCCTCTTCCTGCTTCTTCACCCGCTCACTAGGCTCACCATGGCCGTCCTCACCACTCCCGGCGCACCCGACGACCTCTCGAGCACCGCTCCCAGCTCGACTCCCTCGCCCTCGACGTCGACCTCGGCATCCGCTTCCTCCTCGAATGCAACGCCCTCCCTCCTCTCAAAGGTCAAGCGCAGGGTATCCAAACGCACTCAGACCCTCAAGGACCACTTGCCGAACTCGCTCAGGCGCAACTCGACCCAGAACGGCACAAGCGAACACCATCACCACCACCGCAGCAGCAAGGACGAGACGGCCGCTTCCGCTCAGCCTGGCTCGGATGCGCTCGAGACCACCGGAGACGGCACGATGGACAGGCCGAGGGCGTACACCATCGCACCGCCGGACCACCGCGAGGTGCGCACTCCATTTCCTCCCCTTCCTCTCCTCTTCGGACTTTCCTGACCCTCCTTTTCCTCCTCTTCTTGCCTCTCCTCCTTTTTCTGTGGGGCAGAACACCACCCTCCACGCCATAATGGACTCGCTGCCCTCCCTCGGCTCGCTCAACGCCCCTTCTCTCTTCACCAACCTCCCCTCCCTCCCGCTCTCGCGGCACAACACGCCCATCGTCTCGTGCTTCTCCGCCGACGGCTACGAAGACAGCGACGACGAAGCCGACGAGTCGCCCTCGCGCTCGCGCTCGCCGCGGCACTCTCCCCCGCTCGCTCCTCCGCCAGCGATGAGCCGCCGCCCCTCCGACCCGCCGACCTCGCCCTCGCCCTCCCAGTCCGGCTTCTCGTTCGGCAAGAAGCAAGCCTCGGACGACCCGCTCGACCGGCTGTACGGCAACGTGATCATGCTCGGCGGGTACCGTGGCAGCGTCCTGCGCGAGGCAAAGACGAGGAGGCGGCTGTGGATCCCTTTGAAGGTGGGGTTTGGGTTTAGGAAGGCGGATCTGGGCATGGGGCTCGACGACGAGGACGAGCTGAGGAGCGAGGAGAAGGTCGTGCCCGGGAACATGCTCTGTCAGGTTGCCGGGCTCGTCGACTTGGGTCAGCGTCTCAAGTGCATCTTTCTCCCTCCCTTTTCCTTCTCTTCTCTCTTCTTCTGACACCCGTCCTTCTGGTGCGTGCGCGCAGAACCAAACTCAAGCAAGTCCAATCCGCCCAGTCCCCCTCCTCCTCCACGCACCCCTCCTTCCCCTTCTCCCCTCCTCCCGCTCCCCCTCCCACGGACCCTCTGCACCCGCCGCTCAAGTTCCACTCCTTTGGCTACGACTGGCGCCGCTCGCTCGAGCTGAGCAGCAAGCAGCTGCTCGAGCTGCTCGAGAGGCTGAAGAGGGAGAGCAGGGAGCGTGGGGAGGGGGAGAACGGGGAGGGCGTTGGGGCGACGGTGATTGCGCACTCGGTACGCTTCCGTTCCCCCTTCAGCTGCATCTTGACCCCTTGTCCCTTCTCCCTTTCTTCCGGTCTTCTCTCATTCCTCTTGTCACTCTGTCACCTCCCTCCTCCTCGCTTGTACTGACGCCCACCTCCTCTAGATGGGCGGCCTCGTCGCGATGCACGCCCTCGCGACCGCCTCCGACCCGTCCGTCTTCCGCGGCCTCCTCGCAGCGGGCACGCCCTTCCAAGGGTGCCAGAACGTCCTCGGCGCGTTCAAGCTCGGCGGCGCGACGTACCGCAACCCGCGCGTCGGGAACCCCGAGACGGTCCTCAGCTGGCGCAGCTCGTTCTACTTCTTGCCGCGGCCGCCGGCGACCGATCCGGCAAGGGACGGGGTGGAGGGCGGCGCGAGAGGGGAGGGCGCGAGCGAGGCGGTGCAGGTCAAAGATGCGGAGGACGAGAAGGAGAAGGAGGGAGGGAAGCTGCCCCCGCCCATCGGGCTTGCGACCCCGCCTCTCACGCCCGGCTCGACGCCCGTCGCCTCGTCTCCCACCTCTCCTCGCACCTCGACCGACGCCACCAGTCCTCCCTCGCTTTCGACCTCGCGGCAGTCCTCCCGCTCCTCCTCCGTTACATCCTCCGCTTCCTCCTCCTCGTCGGGCGCGCGCCCGATGCAGCCCCTCCCTTCAACCACGCACCTCACGCCCACGACGCACCTCCCGCCGCTCTCCTCCCTCCTGAGCGGGTGCTTCGAAACGCCCGCGGGCGAGCCCCTCCCCGTCGACTTCTTCGACCCGGCGTCCTTCTCCCGCTTTGCCCTGTCGCCGCCATTGGTCGGGATGAACCTCGGCAAGGAGCGCTCGCCGCGCCGTATGAGCTCGACGGGCGGGACCAAGGGCGCGGCGAGGAGGGAGATGGTTGATGAGGCGCGTGCGGCGCTGCGGCGCCGCCGGGAGGAAGGCGGAGGGGAGGACGCCGCGGACGAGGACGAGGACGAAGACGAAGGCGCGACGCTCCCGTTCGCGGCCGCGCCGGGCAACCTCGGCGAGCGGGCGCTCCTCCCCGCCGAGGCGACGTCGCCGATCGACGCGGCGGGGAGCGGCGTCGAGGCGCTCGGGAGGCAGCTGGACAAGGCGGCTGAAGTTGCGGCGGGAGGGAGGAGGGGGAGCCAGGGGAAGGAGGAGGAGCAGGCTGACAGGGCGTTGAGGGAGGAGGAGGACCGGCTGAGGAAGCAGGCATGCGAGGAGGAGACTGTGCGGGATTACCTCGAGCGGTGCTTGGCCAGGGCGCAGAAGGTGCGCTTTTCTCCCTCTTTCCTCCTTTCCCTTCTCCTCAGTAACCCCTCTCGCCACATACAGTTCCACGAAGACCTCGTCGACCTCTACTCCCCCTCGAAAGCCGCCTCCTACCCGCCCATCGCGATCCTGACCTCCCGCCAGACCGCCACCGTCCGCGGCGTCCTCAGCACCTCACACGACACGATCGCCTCGGAGGGCTACGAGCGTCTCCTCTGGGCCGAGGGGGACGGCATCGTTCTGTACGAGAGCGCGTCGCGGCTGCCTGGCGACCCGGAGGTGAGGGGAAAGAAGCGCGGCGAGGGGGACGACAAGTGGATGGGGCACCTCAGGGGCGTCGTGGAGAGTTCGAACGGGCACGTGAGCCTGCTGGGCGACCTCGACGCGGTGCGGAAGTGCGTGCAGCTGCTGTACGGCTAGAAGGTCCCAGAGGAGGAAGAAGCTTGTTCTCGTTGTCCATAGCCTTGTTGTTCTCCCCCTAGACCCCCTCGTAGACTCGCTCGCTGTAGAACTACCTGGAACACAACCTTACAGCCCCACTATGACCCGAGAAAACGGCTACTTCCCCCCCTCTCCAGCTGGCGAGTCGCCCGCATCCGTCCCTCCTCCTCCTCCGCCGGCGAAGGCAGGCAAGCCCCCTCCGAGCCAGTCCCACCCGAGCGCTCCACCATACCCTCCTGCCCCTCCGGGCGCCGCGAGCGGAGGCGGCATCATCCCCCAAGGCATCGCCTGGCTCGCGGCCGTCGGGGGCGGGACGCCGTACGCGCCGTACGGGTACCCAGGGTACGGCAATGGCGTCGCCGCCGCCCCTGCAGCAGCACCAGACGGACCGGGAGTCCCGCCACCGCTGCCCGGCGCGCTTCCGTCCAGCCCGGCGGTGATGTGCGAGAATTGCTCGCCGTACAGCCACGGCGGGATCATGTACCCGGGGTAGGGGTGCGGCGCGGCGGCGCCTGAGCCGGCGGCGGCCTGGGCGGCGGCAGCGGCGGCAAGGAGGGAGGGGTCGAAGGCGCCGCCGGCGGGACCGGCGAGGGAGGGGGAGGCGAAGGGGTAGCCTGCTGCGGTGGAGGGGTCGGGGGAGAGGCTGGGGAGGAACGGGTTTGGGAAGGGCGCGGTGCCGGAAGGGAGAGGTGGAATGGAGAGGGTGGGAGAGGCAGAATGGCGAGCAAGAGAGGGTGATGCGAGGGCGGAAGAGGAAGTTGAAGAGGTCGCGGCGGCCTTGGAGGAGGATGTGCGAGAAGGAGCGGTGGACGCCTTGCTCTGCGGAAGGAAGGGTTAGCTCGTGTAGCACGAGGAGAGGAAGGGCAGGGAAGATAGCGGACCTTGCGCTTCTCTTTCTCCTTCATCTGGCTACCCTCCTTCCTCATCCTCTCCTCATCCGCCAGCAGCGGCAGCACGAGCCCCAGTCCTCGTTCAGCAATCGCGCTGACGTCCTTCAGGCCCTCGAGCGTAGGCAGCGCATCCTCGATCTCGCCGCGGATCGCGTCGTTGTCTGGCGACGGCTGCTTGAGCTGCTCGTACAGCTCGAGGGCGAGGGAGAAGAGCGCAACAGAGAGGTGGTAGACGGTGGTCCAGATGCGGTTCGAGCGGACGGAGGGTGCTTCGCGCAGGATTGCGCGTGCCGCCTCAATCACGCGTCGGCGGGAGAAGGCGTAGGTCGTGGCTGCGATTGGAGAAGCGTCAGAGTGGAGGGAACAAAGAGACATCCGGCGGACGGACCTCGGGACGGCTTGGCAAGGAAAGGGCGGTGGATGGAGAGAATCTTGTGGTGAAGCGAGATGATGAACGTCTTGCGTATCGTCTGCAAGCGAAGCCGTGCATGAATACTCGCTGGTCAGTGCAGCGATGAGGGGAACGATCATACCTCAGCTAGCCCATCCGGCATGCCCTCCTCCGTCCCCTCGGGCTTCAACCACGCCGGCAAGTTGTTCAGCAGCCCCTCGAGCTGCTTGTCCGCCTCGAGAAACGCCTGGTATGCCTGAGCGGCGGTCGCCTTCTCGGACGAGCTGTGCTCGAACGCGCGGGACATGTGCTGACCGATCTCGACGTCTGCAGGAAAAGGCGGTCAGATGGGGAGGAGGCGATGGGGTAGCTGGAATCGGCGTACAGCGGAGGAGCCAGGACACGGGGGTGAAGTAGTCGCGAGGTCGATCGATGACCTCGCCACTAGCCAGGTCGCTGCAGAAGTATGCAAGGTCAGGCAAAGAGAGGCGGTGAGAGAGGGGAAGCAACGCACCCGTCAGTGGCATTCAACGGCAACGGCGTCGTGATCTGGACCTTCGAAAGTAGCGAGTACCCCTTGAACGGAATCGCAAACCACTCGGAATGCACCAGCGCCCAAAGCACCCTCTTCCGGATCTCGCGCTCGACGAGGCTCTTCGCCCTAACCCGCGCCGGGCGGCCCTTGAGCGCCGCGTCCCACGCCTCGTCGCTCGGAAGGCGGTGCAGGCCGAGGTCTTGCGCGACGGACAGGCCGGAGTAGAGGAGCGAGGCGATGAGGGTTGCGGATCCAGCGTCGCGGCCGGAGAGGACGAGGATCGCGATCGCTTGCAGGGAGGAGAGGTCGTGCACTTGGAGGAAGTTTGCGCGGTAGAGGCAGGCGACGCAGCAGTCAAACCTGCGCGGAACTGGGTCAATTCGGTACTCCAGGGAGAATACGGAGCGCAATCTTACCAGTCTCCGGCAGCCTTGAACATCCTCTCGTCTGTCCAGCCGACGTCCGAGGTCTGCTCGCGGGTGATAAGCTTGGCGCTCACGGCGAGGATGGCGAAGTAGAGGCTCATCCAGGCGGGAGAAGCGCGAGAAAAGGCGTCTTCGCCGAGAGAGTGGAAGGCGGCGACTTGCGAGCGGAAGGTGGAGGAGTGGACGACGGCGTGCTGTGAGGCAAGGGGTCAGAACGAGCTTGAAGGAGAAGGAGAGAAAGAGCAAGCAAATCACGTGGAAGCCGAAGAGGTCGAGCCCGACGTCGAGCAGCACCGACTCCGCTAGCACATCCGGCGCAACGGCCTGCAGCGCCTCGCCGTCCGGGAAGCGGGAGAGGGGCGTCTCCGGCTGTTGCTCAGGCGGAAAAACCGCCATGTGGTGCGAAGGCGACGACGGCAGCTCGGGCTCGTCTTCGTCTTCGTACCCTGCTGCCCCTGGCCCTCCGCCGCCGAGATGCGACGCCTCAGCCCAGGTCCTCGGCCGCCCGAGCGTGTAGAACTCGAGGCTCACGGCCGCCTCGACGTTGTTCCCGCTCTGGTCCTCCTCCTTCTTCGGCTCGACGATGCGCGCCTTCTTCTTGGGCGGCTCAGCGCCTCCTCCTTTGGCCCCGAGCAGGTCGGACGCCGCGCCGGACGTCCTCCTACTCGGGCCGGCACTGCTCGTCCCGAGAACCGCCTCGCCGTCCTCCTCTTCCCGCCGCGGGATCAAGGTCGTCGGGTCCCCAAACCCTTTGACGACCTCGTCCAGCTCGGCTGAGTCTTCGCCCTTGAGCTGCGCGTTTGCGACAAAGTGCTCGAGGCCGGGCAGGCGCGCGCGGAGCGAGTCGAGCGTTGTGCGAAAGAGGCGGAGCTCGTCGAGAGCGGCGGATTGGCGCTGGCTCAGCTCGTGTGCAGGGTTGACGCTGTCGGAGGAGCCGATGAGCGATCTCTACAGAGCAGGACAGAGCAGGAAGGAAGGAGCGGACGCACTTGGGCTTCTTCCGCTTCGTCGGGGCGGCTGAGCAAGCGGCACTCGCGCCTCGCTTGACGCAGGCGCCGCAGGGGATGTTGCTGCGCGGGGAGACGGTCAGCGTGTTTCTTCGTGGGCAGGAAGCAGGCAGACGAACCGGTCGCAGCTGATCTTCCTTCGCGAACACTGCTCGGGGGTGGGGAGGACGACAAGGTCAGCAAGCGCAGATCCGGAGCGGGGTGGCAAGTCGGCGCACCTCTGTGCAGCTACGGGCACTCCTGGTCGGCAGTACCGCGACGTCGACGCCTTGGTCCGCCATCCCGGACACCGGCGGAGCGCGGCGAGGAGGGCGAGGAGGCGGTAGAGGCGCTGGCGGAGGCCTGACGAGGCTTGTACGACCTAAAGGAGCGCGGTGAACAAGCGTATGCTGGAGCTCGGAGGACGAGAGCAGGTGGACGAGGGATATGGGCGACGAGGTGAAGATAGTGCCGATGAGCGTATCACAAGCCGTCCCTTTCGTACTGGCGCAGTCTTCTCAACGACGAGAGGTGTACCTGGGCTACGAGCAGGCAGGAGGACAACCGGCGGACGCAGAAGAGAACGAGTGTCTCGTCCCTCTTCCGCTCTCTGCGCTTTCCTGCCCCCGTGCACCTGCATCAGGAGCTGCAGGGTTCGCCAGTGCGTCGTGAGAGGCTCAGATGCCGGTCCGGGCGATAGAAGTGGAAGAACGGGGCGGTAAGGAGGGTGGGAGAACAGGGAAACGGCAGAACCAACGGGGGAAAAGGGCGAAACGGTGTGGGAGAAGCGGACGCGCTCAGCTGAGCAGGTACACCGCGGTATAGATACCGCGTAGAAGCCGGACGAAGCCGTGCCAGTCTGAAAAGGCGGCGTTTGAGTCGGAAGGCGGAGGGCAGGAGGACGAGCGGTGCATATCGAGCGGGTTGCCCAGGCTGCTGTGGACAGCGACGCCAAGCACGCGCCTCAGAGAGTGGGCCGAAGGACTGATCCCATCGACGAACGAGAACCGCCAGGGAAGGTGCGGGAAGAAGCAGGAAAAGACGATGCGGCGAGTCGGCGTACGTCCTCCTCGTGCGCTGTAGCCTGATCGGTCTGCGCCCACGCCGACGCCGTCACCTGCGGCTGCTGTAGCTGTAGTAGAAGCGGAAGCGGAAGCGGAGTAACTGTGAGCGGTCGCCGGACGTCGTCCTCCCTCCGCCTCTCGCTCGATGCCATCGCCTCAACCCCCTTGGCCACCACGCGAAAGAAGCGGAGTCGTGGAGAATGAAATCGAGATGAAAGAACGGTCGCTGGAAGCCCGGCGGGAGACACAGCGACCGTCTCAGCGCCTCCTCGCCAAGCGACCCATTGCCGCTCGGGGGTGGAAGTACGCCGGGCGAGCGCGTCGGCCGGGATCCCCGTGCGGCGGTGGAGTCAGACAGCCAGCACGCCGACTCGGCGGCCGAGTACGCCGGTTTGTGATCGTGACGGGGAGGGAGGAGAGGTCGAAGTAGTGTTCGAACAGCGCAGGGGAGACGAGGGTGAGTGGAGACGGCAGTGACGGGGAGCAGGCTGGACAGGGATTGGTGCTCGACATCGTGGGTGTTCTGTCGAGGAGTTCCGAGGTGCGGAGGAAGCTTCGGTGGAGATTAAAGAAGGAGGAGGGGGAGGAAGGCAGGAAGGCGGGCGACGGCGGTTCTCGCGTGGCTCGGGCGATAGAGCTGCACCGGCGCTCGAGGGGGCTTAGCCCGAGGAGAAGAAAAGGAGTAAAGGGAAGGAGGAGCGAGAGTCCGGAGCGGAAAGACCAGCCTCTCCTACGGCGAGAGGTCGCCGGAAGAGGCAGGTCTTCCTGTCATGCCCTGCTTCCGTGGCTGCGTTTCATGCTAGACTAGGGCCCAAACTCTCCCTCCACCGGCCGTCCGAGTCGTCCTCGTCGTCCTCGTTCAAGGCGACGTCCTCTCGCCCGCTCGCTCTCCTGTGCTACACCTGCCGCCTGGTCCTTAGCGCTCCGGTCTCCGATTGCACCGTCTCGGAGTCACCGACCCAACAAGCAGCCGCAGCCGGCTTGACCCCGCCTTCGCCCTCTTCGGCTCCGAACGAACCAGCCTCACCCTCTCGCTCTCCTCCCGCTCCTTCACCAGGCCAGCAGAGCTCAGCAACACAGCGAGGATGGCGGCCGTCACCCGGGCGCCCGACTTTCACGGCACCGCCGCTTGGTCGGCAAAGGGGGAGGGGCTCGGATTGGGAGGAATCGTCATGCCGGTCGAGCTGGGAGGGACGCTGCCAGGTGCGTTTCCTGTTCCTTCAGACTACGAGCGTTGTCGATGGTGGACTGTGGGCCGGAGCAGCCTCCTTGTGCGGCGCATTGACCTGTCCTTCCCCCGTTTTCTTCTTCACGAGCAGCACCCGACCTACCTTCCGACACTCGCTACCAAGCACTGCAGAAACAGTTCCGCCATGCTCTCTCCAACTCGTCCCCGCCCTCTCTCGCCCCCTTCGCCGCCTCGCTCAAAGACGGTCCCCCACCTTCCTCCGGCAAGACCACCCAGACGCCCGTCACCGCGCGCAAGTACTCGCTCCAGAACGTCTCGGGGGAGATGGTCTCCTACCCGATGGTCTCGCGCATCGACCTTGCGCCGACCTACATCCCGCCGTCGACTGTGCCGCCCATCCCGACCTCCGCCTCTTCCGCCGCGAAGCCAAAGAGCGAGGCCGTGCCGCCCGTCACGCCCGCTACTCCTTCGTCCGCCGAGAAGAAGGCGTCGAAGGCGCGGCCGCCGCCGCTCCGGCTCCCGACGTCGAGCCATGCCGGCTTCTTGTCGCCCTTCAAGGGCAAGTTCGGTGCGAAGGACAAGGAGCCGAGCCCGGACAAGGAGACGGCGAGCGGGGACAAAGACAAGTCGAAGGTGAAGGCGAAGAAGTCGAAGGCCGAGCTGCGAATCGAGGAGGTTTGTTGTCCTCCCCGGTTCCCGCCTTTTTCGATGACTGACCCAAGGATCGTCTCTCGCAGAACAAGGCCGCTTTCGAGGCTCAGTTCCCCGATGCCAAGCTGAAGTCGGAGCAGCCTGCTACGGTTGCCACCGAAGACGCCGAAGACGACGACGAGGAGACCATCACCATCAGCCTACCCAAACCCGCCACTCCCTCCACCTCTTCCGCACCTCCACCTCCCGCCCCGCCAGTTCCTCCCATCCCTTCTTCCCATCCTCTTGCTCGCTCCGCCTCTCGTCCCGAGCGCGTGCCCGTCCCTCCACTTGGTTCTCCCTTCGGCCACCGCGATGCGCCCGAGCCGCCTACGCCGTCCTCCCACCGCCCTCTCCACCGCCGCGGCGTCTCGGACGAATCGCCGCAGATCGTGCAGGACGCGTTTGGCAAGGTTGCCGCCGCCGAGACCCGCCCTCGGCCGTACACCGTCTTTGCCTCGACGAACAGCTCGTCCAGCAGGCGGCCGTCGCGGGCTTCTCCGCCTCTGTCGGCGTCTGCGAGGGCATCCTTCTCCGAGCATTCTGCGCCGCCTGAGGGCCTCGCGAGTCGCCGTCAAAGCCGCGCGAGGAGCATTTCAAGCGCGGCGGGACTGCCCAAGCCGGACGACGCCTTTTTCGCTCCCTCCGTCGGCGCTCCCTCCACGGCCGCCGCTTCCTCGGCGACGTCTCGGCGTCCTTCTACCCTCCCGCAGGCCGGCGAGGGCGTCTCGCAGGTCGGGATCAGCGTGCGCGAAGGCGGTGCAGCGAGCGCAAGGGAAATGGGCCGGGCGATGTTCGCCGAAGATGGGCTGACGGTCAGCTTGCGGAGCTACCACCGGCCGGAGGACCTCGAGGTCGGATGGGTGTGCGTTCCGAGCGTCGACGACGAGGGCCGGCCCTTTACGACGTACGAGATCCGTCTCCGTCCTCGCCCTGGCGCGGTCGAGCCGGCGGCGGTCGACCCGACGACGCCGACGAAGGCGAGCTCGCGCGCTCGCCAGCCGAGCACGAGCGGGTCGACCTTTTTCAACTATCGCATGAACGCCCCGGCGCCTGTTGTTCCTGCTCCGCCGCAGGACCCGGCGGGCTTCCACGCCCCGGGCTCGCCGCGCACCGGCAAGCGTCGTCCCTCCGTTGCGGCTCCTCTCCCCCGCGACGCTCCTCCGCCGCCCCCCTCTCACGCCCGCAAGTTCTCGCACCGCTCCGAGGGCTCCTTCTCCTCTGAATCGTCCATGACCGGTCCTTCCACCCCTCGACGCGGCAAGCTCTCCAACGCCTCCCTCTTTGCCGCCGACCACCCGCCCTTCGACCTCGCCGCCGTCCTCGCCTCGAAGCCGTCTGCCGTCCCGCCTCTCTCGGCCACCTCGTCCACCTTCGATCACGACGAGCTGCGCGGGCTCGGCTTCAGCCTTCCTCCCGGGCGGCGCAAGGTCGGTCGCGCCTCGTCCGTGGCGACGATCGCGGAGCAGCACCGTTCTCGCCAGTTCTCCATCGACGAGGAGGGCATGTTCAACCACCGCGCCGCCTCTTTCTCCGTTGGTCCCGGCGTGGTCACCGTCCCTCCCAAGAGCCCGAAGCACCACCGCTTCGGGTGCTACATCCCGCCGGTTAACCCGCGCACGAGCGCCGACATCGCCGTCCTCGCCAAGGAGGCGAAGCGGCGCAGCCAGGAGGCGGCAGAGCGAGGCGAGCCGACTGGGTCGCGGCAGCGCAAGCAGTCCGTCGCGCTCGGCGCGCCCGAGGTCCCTCCCCTTCCGCCTTCCGTCTCTCTGACCGACCTCGATGGCCGCTCCTCACCGGCGCCGCGGTCCTTCCTCGCGTCGCGGGGGAGAAAGCAGTCCATTGCGCCGCCTACCGCCCTTGTCATCCCGCCGACCATATCGACTTCGTCTCGCTCGCCCTCGTCAGCCGGCGGGAGCGTCGAGCGCGTTTCTCCCGCCTCGGCCGTTTCCGCCCCTCCCGCCCTCGGCTCCCTTCCCCTTCCTCTGCCCTCTCCCGCGCCCACCGTTCTCACGGTAACCAGCAACGGCGAGCATGTCGACCTCCGCACGCCGACTGCGCTGCGTGGCTCCCTCCTCACCCCGACTTCGGCGCCGTCTGCCTTTGCACTCAACGGCGGCGGCCTTGGGCTCACCGCGCCCGCTGCGTCCACCCCGGCCTCTATCGCGTCAACCACTCCTCCCTCTCCGCCTCTTTCCACCAGCGTTTCTAGCGGCCTGCTCTTCCCGCCCTCGTCCGCCTCGGCGAACGGCAAGAAGAAATCCTTTGCCGCCACTGCCCTGAACGCCGACGGGCGAGACTCGTCTCCTTCTCCCTCTCCGTCCGCCGCGACCGACTCGTCCTTCGGCAACGACATCCAGTCCCTCTCGCTCTCGGACGTCTCGGACCTCGACGACGCCACGGACGAAGACGAGGTCGACGACGATGTCTTCCAGGCGAAGCTCGTCAAGGCGCGCCAGGCGAAGAGGCTGGCGAGCAAGTGGAGCGACACGGAGGACGAGAACGCGACGGACGAGGACGGCGAGGAGGGCGCGGGCAAGACGAGCTGGGACGCAACGCCGAGCGTCGAGGACTCGGACTAGGCGGGATCCTTTCTTCTTCGTCCACCTTTCCCTTGCGCATCTAGACTGTATCGTCCTTTACCTTCCACCTCTACTGTACCTCGTCGCATCAGTTTGGTTTTCCTGTAGCAGCATTGCCTCCGCATCTCTTTGTGCTCCCCTAACTTATTGTAACAACCGAGGCCGAGTGAGTTGATCCAGGACGTTCTTCCGAGTACGCAGAGCGCACTGGAAGGAAGCCCGCTCCAGCAGCGTCGCGAAGAAAGGGCGAAGAGAGTAGAGAGCCACTCTCGCTCGCAAGTGGTCAAGGGAGAGCGGGACCAGGTACATTTATGATCTTGGAACGTCGACAACAGGGTGAGTATGGACCGGTCAAGCGGCTGTACAGGGTGTTTGTGCTTCTCCTCCCGTCCTTCGAGCCTCCTTCGCCTCCTTCTCCTCCTTCCCGTCCGCCGCTTGAGGAGAATACCTCAAGCCGCGTACCCGCCAGCATCGTGCAGCCACGAGAAGCCCCACTCGCTGTGCAGGTCGCCGAAGGGCAACTCGCCCGGAGAGAAGGACGGGGTCGAGCAGTGGGCGGAACCGCTGCGAAGACGTCGCGAGGTCAGTCAAAGGAGGGTTGGGAGGAGAGATAGAAGGAGGAGGGAACGTACGGTGCGGCTGCGAATGGGACGCCCGGGAAGTACCCCGCCGCCGGGACGTCGAGCAGCAAGCTCCTCCCGTCCGCCGTGACCGGGTCGCCCGGAGGGAGAACCACCGGCGTGCCGGCGTAGTACGGCGGTACTGGGCCAGCGACGCCGGGAGGGGCAGGCATGGCGCCGGTCGGCGGGCGCGAGAGGGGTGCGCCGCCGTTCTGCGGGGCGCTCGGGTGTGCGAGGCCGTTCGAGGCGAGGGCAGAGGAGGAGGACGCGGCGGCGGAGGCGTCTTGCAGGGCGGCGCGGCGCTCCGCTTCCGAAATAGCGACCGAGACGCGCTTGAGGAGCTGGGCAAAGCTGAGAATGAAGAGAAGGGTAAAGACACGAAAAGGGAAGGAGAGAAAAGAGGGAAGAAACGCACGGCTCCTTCCTCGCCGTTGCCGTCCTCGCGTGCAACGCCTCGAACAAGCACTGTATGACGAGCAGGCTCTGCCGCGCGACGACGCGGACGCGCTCGCGGCACGACGAGAGCGCGCGGTGGAAGCACAGCGAGACGTCGCTGACGAGCCGGTAGTCGGCCGTCGGCTGCGCGCCCTCCGGGTCGTGGTTCTGCCAGATGTCGAGGAAGAGACAGACGATCGCGACTTGGATGTGGTTGAGTTGGTAGCTGAGGGGAAGAGAGGTGAGCGGGAGGTGGTAATGGGAAAAGGGAGGAGGCGACGAACCAGTCCTTGACAAGCGGAGCGTTCGTCCGGTCGAGTTCCTTCTGCGTTTCGAGCACAACGCGTGCGGCGGCGAGGGCGGCATCCGTGGACTTACGGAAGGTCGACTCGCGGTAGCCTCGGCTCATGACTGTGGTTCAAGGAGGGTCAGTGCGGAGAGAAAGGCAGAGAGGCGAGGGAGAGAAGCGCACAGGGACGGTGGAAGCGGATGAGGCGGATGTTGACATTCTGCAGCGAGAAAATCCTCGCCCAGAACTGCACCGTCGTCTCCGCCGGCTCGGGCCGCTCCAGGTCGTACTCGTTGATGAGGTTCCTCAGCTCGGTGTCATGCTTGAGCACGGTCGAGTACTGGTAGTTCGGGTCGAGGATGATCTGGTCGTGGAACTGGCGCTGGACGGCGCCGACCCGGAAGCGGAGGACCTCGTAGGCGGCGATGGTGCGGACGCTCGGCGGGTGAGGAGCGACAAGGGCGGTAGAGGAGAGGTCTTTGTCTTCAAGGTTGCTCGGGAAGGAGCATTCGACTGGAGGTAGAGGGAGGGTCAGTCTGTTTCCTCGCCGCAGAGCATGGGAGTTCGAGCATACCGAGGTGGAGAGGGAGGACTGGCCGGCAGCGGAAGATGGTCTGGTCGACATGCAGGAGGGCATGGAAGAGCCGGAGCGCCATCTCCCTCCTCAAGCTGTTGATACCGTCCGGCAGCGCCGGATCTGACGGCGGCATGACCGCCGGATCGTTCCCGAGCTTGTCGAGCCCGAGCTGCTGGCAAAGCCTCACGGCCGCAGCAACGTACGGGATGAGGATGTCGACGCGTGCGGGGTTACCCGAGTTGAGGCTGAGCGGGGCGAAGAGTACGACAGCCTGAACAGTGCGGAGCTTGACGGCCCCGAAGGCGTCGCCGCAGTCGAGCGCGGCGCGAGCGGCTTCGAAGTAGGCGAGGACTAGACCGGCGAGCTCGTCGGGGGTGAAGGGAGAGCCGGGAGGAAGGTAGTCGAGCGAGTTGGCGGAATGGGCGAGGGTGAGGAAGAGGATCGCGAGCCACAACGGGCAGATCTCGTACTGCCTTCCTTCTTGCAGCAAGGCGTGGAAGGCTTGGTATTCGGCGAGGAAGGTCGGGGTGTGGTGAGCTGAGGAAGAAACGGATTAGTTGGACTTCTGCTCGTTCAGAGCGCTAAAGGTGGAACAAACGCACCGACCCAGAACCACGACACGCTCGAGAAGTAATGTCCGATCAACCAGTCCATCTTAGGCCGATCAGGTAGCGTCTCGTAGAGATCGGCGAGGACGCCTCGGTAGCGGTTGGTTAAGGGCGGGACCAGGAGAGAGGCGGATTCTCGAGACTGAGGTAATGCGGCGGGAGGGGGTGGGGCGTAGGGAGTGGTGGGTATGGGTGTGTTGGGTGCTTGCCGTGTGGTTGAAGCGATGCGGACGTTGACGGCTGTAGAGGGACGGTCAGTCGCGAGGAAAACAGGGCAAGAAAAGAGACAATGCACCAATGTCCTCCAAGGTCATGGCCGCGTCCTCCGTCTCTGAGTCTGGTGCCTCTTGTAGCGCCGCATGATGGGTTGGGTCGCCGTTCGAAGAGTCGCCAGCGCGGGAGTAGCCGTTGTTGTTGAGGGCGGCTTCGAGGGCGGCGACTCGGCGTTCCAGCTCGGCACGGTGGTCCTGGCACGACTCGCTGCGGGACGAGGAGACGTAAGCGGGGCTGTGAAAGTGTGGAAAGAGTCAGATGTGCGCACCTGCTGTGGAGCGGGACGACGGCGGGCGAGGAACCAGCCGCGGATGGGAACGAGCCAGCGTCGCAGAGGTGGCTCTCGCCGCGCTTGTCGCAGGCCTTGCAGGGTGTGCCCGGCCCACCCTCGCGCTCGCAGCGGATCTTGCTGTGGGAGGCAGAGGCAGGCGGTGAGCGTTCGGTCGGAAGGCGGAGATCTGCGGCAGGAGGGGACGAAGAGCGGGAGGGAGAGGGAGGGACGGACCGGGAGGTGCAGTTGCGGCAGGAGAGGATCTGTCTGCGGCGGGTGATCTTCTTCCTCGGGGGCCCCGACGACGAAGCGTGCAGGATGCCGGGTTGCTCGGGAGGAGGAGCGAGTGGGTCCAGCTGCTCGGACGACGCACTGCGCTTGATCGGTCGCGCGGGGCTCTCCTGATGGTGGTGCACCGACGCCATTCCGGCAGCACCAAGCGCGAGAAGAGCAGCCGAAGCGGTCGAACGCAACCCAGGTCAACTGGGCCGCAGCCCGCTTCGTTCCTCTCCCTCCTACACACCACTTGCTCCTGCTTGCACACGCTCTGCACCGTCGGAAACACACCCGTAAGGCGCACCATGGCCGTACGTCCTCTCGTGCACCCCGCCTCTCGCTCGCTTGCCTCCGTTTCGTCCTCTCGACTCGCCCGCGTCCGCTTCTGCTACCTCGGCAACAGCTAGACGGAGCTCAAGAGGGAGCACCGCGGCTCGTATAGATCCACCTGGACCCGCGAACCGACCCTCCCTTGCTCCCACAGACTTTCTCGTCCCTCGCACCCGAACTGGTCACCCTCGTCGTCTTCCTCGCGGCGCCGCCATTCGCCCATTCATGGACGATGACTTCACTGGCTCACGGCGCTCACAATTCTCTATCTCGTCATCCGTCATCAAGCTCCTGAAGGCGGTGGCGGAGGAACAGCTGCGGCGCAACATCCGCCTCGATGGTCTCAGCATCGGGTCCTGCAAGGCCAGCAGCCTCTTGCAGTCGCTCGATGGTCTGAAGCGCCAGCGTTTTCAAGGAGGTGGGCCTCCTGGTTGCACAGCTCACCTCCGTTGCGGTGGTTGCGCCGGCGAGCGACTTTCTGGTCAACTGCCCTTCAGTCCTCAGTCTCGACATCAGCACCTCAGGCGACCACGAGCCCGACTTTGTCAACTGTCTTCCAGCGAAGCTGCGCCTCTTTCGCCTCGTGACCTACATCAACTTTCCCTCGACCTCTCTCGTCAGCTACCTCTCCTCGCCCGCGTCCTCCTCGCTCGCCGAGCTCCATCTCGTTGCCATCGCGGGCAAAGACACGATACTCTCGCCCGGTCTTGACAACATCGAGTCTCTCTGCCGAGAGAAGGGCATCAAGCTCTGCATTGCCGAGCCTCCCGACACGGGGTACAGGCTCAACCCCTCGTTCTGGCGCTTCCTCGACGGCGTCAGGGGTAGGCTTGGGCTCGACGTGTAGGAGGCACGAGGCGTAGGACGGACAAGCCCAGGCGAGATGCAAAAGGACCGCGAGGTTGCCAATGTTCTTCCTCGACTTGACCGGGAGAGACCTGGAAGTCGCTGCCTCTCCGCTTGCCACGCGCGCTCGAACAAGTCACGCCCGAAAGCTCTCCCGTTTCAGCCCGACCAAAGAAAGCTGCGTTCCCTCCCTCTCCCCCCTCCCCCTCCTTCCTTTTACTTGCGCTTCAACTGCTCGCCGCACCATGGCGGTACGCTGCGACTCTCTCGGCTCAGACCAGCTACCGTGCGAGCTCACTCTCCCTATGCCCGCAGACGCTCATCTCGCTCCCCGTCGAGCTCCTCACCCGCATCGTTGACGAGGCCACCCCGCCCTTCAGCCATCACAAGTGGCCGTGGCGGTCAGCCCGTCTTCGCGAGCTCTGCCTCACCTGCAAGGCCCTGCGCGCCGTCGCCGATCCGCTGCTGTACCGCTCGATCGTCCTTCCCGACCCTGACCACGTTGAACAGCTGCTCGACACGCTCGAGGACGACCGCTTCAGGGGCACGGACAGCAAGCTTGTGGTCGACATGCTTGTCGTGGGTCGCCAAGAACTGCCGCCGGACGAGTTCTTCGACGACGAGGACCCGGTCCGACCGCCCGCCGCCGACTACGACCTCGAGGCGCTCTTCCGGCTGGTCGAACCGCGGCACGTCGGGCTTCAGAGCATCTCGTCGCTGCGGTGGAGCGACTTGCGGGACCTGAAGCAGAGTACGTTACATTCTTCCTCTCCCTCTTGCCCCTCTTTTCCCCCTGACCTGCTTCCTCATGCAGCCGCAACGCTCGAGTTCGAGACGTGTAGCTTCGCCCGCGTCAGTCGCAGCGCACAGGATCAACTCCGCCTACCCTCCGTTCGACGCCTCAGCATCTTCCACTGCACTTCTCCCAACCCAGACCGGCTCTTACAGCGGTCCATCTTCCCCAACCTCGTCTCCCTCGCCGATACCGCCAGTAACCGCCTTTCCGAGTCCGACGAGGACTATGACCCGTTCTACTTCATCGGACTGCCGGTGTACGAGCGCGACGTCCCATTTCTCCCCCAACTCACCGCCGCCTCCTTTGACTGGCTCGACGTCTACCAGCCCGAGTACCACGACTTCCTCGTCCTCGACGTCTTCTGGAGTCTCGACGTCGGCGTTGAGCCGGAAGAGGCGCTCGCCTTCTCTCCCAAGCTCAGAGTCCTCCGCCTCACCGCCCGCTACCACCGCCGAACCTGCTGGCAGACCTCGCTTGACGTCATCAGCACTGTCACGTCACCGCTTTTTCGACCGCACTTGGTCGAGCTGCACCTGGTCGGCTTTGGGACGTCGGGCGGGCCATGCGTCGAGGCGTTCGAGTGCTTGCGGACCTGGGGACGGTCTAAGGGTGTCGAGATCTTCGTCCAGCAGGGCGACGACGACGACGAGCCTCTCAACGCGGAGTATTGGTGCTTTCTTGACGGAGTGAAGGAGCGGCTGGGGTTGGAGGTGTAGCGAGGCGGGAGGGCCGGCAACACAACGTTTCCGTTTCCTCGTCCCTCTTGCCACTTCCGCTGACTCCCCTCTCAGGTTTACTTTCCATTGTGTGCGCGCCCCCTTCAGTGGATCAGGCGAGACGAGGCGGATGTGCTTACCGCGTTCTCGGTACGCCCTCTCCTTTCCCTCGTCCCCCCCGCCACTACTAGCTACATCTCATTCCACAGCTTCTCAGCTGTACCACGCTTTCCGGCTATTGTCGTCAATCTATGGTCGCCGCGCTCGGCTGGGTTTTCCCTTCGACCTCCTTTTCCTCTTCTTCCATGGAAACGCCGCCTCTCCCAGCCGTCCCGTGGCCGTCCTTCTCGCCGTCTAGGGGCTGCTTCCTTTCTTCTTCTTGCGCTACTGTCCGTCTCGCTTCCTCTCAGCCAAGCCCGACCAGCTGCCGCGCGACGACGGACCGTACATCCCTCCCATTGGGCATCACCCCAAGCCGCCCGCCCACAAGGTCACCGTCCACGGCGTCTCCGACGCTGCTGCCTTCCTCCAGGAGTGTGTCAAGCGAGCGCAAGCAAAGGACAAGAACCTGCAGCGTCGAGGCGAGCTGGTCTTCACCGACGCGGCGGCGCTCTGGTGCTGGCTGTTGATCGTCCAGCCCGAGGGCTTGGTGGGCGATCCCAAGCGCCCCAACTTCGACGTTTTCCTCCTCCCCTTTTCTCCTTTGCCGGTGCTGACCTTTTCTTCGTGTTCACCCCCTCCGGGCGCTGTGGGCCAACCACTAACCTGGAACCGGTGATGCATGGCTCGAGGCGCTTATGAACGGCGCGCTGCATGAGGCTGGTGCAGCGTCGCGGGGTGCGAGACAGCCCCTACAGGTCCGTCTCCGACGTTCCCTCCTCAACTTCTCCGCGAGCATAGCCAGCTTACCCGTCTCCCCTCCAGGCCCGCCATACACCACCGACGGGCGTCGGCTTCCCCATCCAGGCCCCGCGCCAGTATCTTGGCCCTCCGACCGCGACCCAGTGCGTTTTCCTCCCTTCTCTGAACGTTCTCAAGCCTTTTCTGAGCTCACGCTCGTCAATTCTTTATCACACAGTCTCGTCACCTACAACGCCCACGTCCACATCGCTCGCCACTTTCCCCTCTCCGCGACCGAGGTGCACAGACTCGCCTCCTTCTACGACATGACCCTCGTCCCCATTCGCTTCACTAAGCTCCCCTATCTTCTCTGCGAGGCACTCGTCAAGTTCCGCGACGCTGTTGGGCTGTACATGCGCCACCAGACCCGTGTCAAGACTCTCGACGAGCACGGCACGGTTCCGGAGCAGGTCGCCCGCGCCGTCTCGAGCAGCGTCATCTTCCTCTACCTCATCTTTGTCGTCGCCGACACGAGGCACAGCAACTGGCGCGACTGCTTCTCGACGTCCGAGATCCGCGAGGCGATGCCTCACCCCGCCCCGGCCGACTTTGGCGCAGCGGCGAGCTGGTTCACGGGCGTCGAGGACAAGGCGCTGCTTCAGATAGCGTCGTGGGCGCGCGAGGACTTTCGTGACGACGTCGCCGATCAGCGCGTGTTCCGCTACCCGTACCCGCAGAAGGGAAGGGAGTCCTTCACGTGGCTTTTCTTTGACTGCCTAAAGGACATGCGCGAGGCGGCGAGGGTGCGTCTCTTACTCTCCCTCTCTCTGTCTCGCATGATTGGTATCTCACGCTTCTTTGTTTGCAGTGGATCCAGCAAGTTCTGCCCCTCAACCTCTCTCCTTCGCCCACTCCGGCTTGGTACGGCCACATCGCGGACGTCTCCCCCGCCGAGGTTGGAAGCCGGCGTCGTCCCAGCTCTCCCGGCCCTCTCTAGTAGTCTCGTCAAGGCTGGCCGCAGTCCCGCTTCTTCCTCGGCTCCCGCACGGCCCTTTCTTCCTCGTTTCCCTCCCCTCCCTCTATACCTTCTCTGTTCCCCATGTCTTCCTCCCTCGTAGCATCCCGCGTTGTGATCTTTTTTCATCCATTTCGAGCCGGTCTTTCACCGACGCAAGGAAAGGAGACAAAGGCAGAAGAGGTGACAGCGTTGCGTAAGCCGCTCCTTGACTTCCGCTCCGTCAACCCAGCTCCTCATGCCCCTTCCCTCGGCGGTGCCGGACTCGGCCTCGCTCCATTCGTCTCCGCTCCCGCTCCGTTCGCCGCAGGAGGCGGCGCCTTCCGCTTCTTCGGCCGCGCCATGCCCGCCCCGGGTGCGCCGGGCGGGCGGGCGCCAAAGCCGAGGCGCTTCAGGGTAGACATGGGAAACTTGGTGCTGCATGTCGAGCAGAGAGGCATTGAAGGGTTAGGAGCGGGAAAGAGTGAGGGTATGGAAGGAAAGGCCAAAGGAAGAAGAAAGGCGATAGAGACGGACCGGCAGGTGGAGCACACGGGGAGAGGAGAGCAGAAGACTACGGAGCACGAAAGAGTCAGTCCTCGACTGGTGTGCAGAAGCAGTCCTCGACCAGCAGATGGGGAGAAGACCCGAGAGCGAAACGACCTGACGTACTGGAAAGGCAGACGGAGCAGACGTAGCCGATGTCGACGATCTTGCGGTGGCAGAAGCACGCAGCGCGGAGGTCGACGGCTTGTTGCGAGGGGAGGTTGAGGTTGCGGGCGGCAGGGGGGGAGGGGAGGAAGCCCATCTACGCGAATGATGCCAGACGAGCGAATCAGTACGACGTGGGAGGAGGGCAGGAAGGAGCTAACGCACCATCAGGTACTGCAGCAGTCCGGCTCGTCGTTGCAGGCGGTAGTAGGAGCCGGAGGTAAGGTGGCAGGCTTGTTGCAGAAAGACCGCGTCGGTGCCGTAGATCTTGACCACGTCAATCTGGATGTTCTGTAGCGGGAGAAAGTGTGAGTTCATGCACTGCATGCACCGAACGAAGCGGCCGAACTAGCTTCGCCCGGCTGAGGAGAAGAAGGAGCATGGCTACTCACAGACTTCTGCGCAGTGAAGATGCAGTTCATGATGGCGACGTATTGAGAGCTTGCGTCGGGCGTGACGCTGAGAATGACGATGCGGGGCTTGGCTTTTCGAGAGGTAGTCGCTGCATTTGTAGCGGAAGAAGCGGTGTTGGCTGCGAAGGGGATGTCTGTCGAGGTAGATAAGCGGTTGATGTCTGACGAAAGCCCATGTTTTGTGAATATGCGCAGAACCAGGAAGAGCGGACGAGCGGGAGGAGGGCGCACGGCACAACGCCATCGACAGCGCTCCAACAAGGTTCACTCCTCCATCCGCCTGCTCCGGCATCTCGGCCATCATCTCCTTGACACCTTGCGCTAGTTGCTCGTCGACCACGCGGAACTGCTGGTAAATGTTGTTGTCGTGGCCTGCAGAGGAAGACGCGGCGGACGAGGTCGAGGCAGTTGAAGGAAAGAGGTGCGAAGAGTAGAGCTGCCGGCTGTGGGCGTCCCAGAGCGTCAGTATGTCCCGCTCATAAGCGTGCACGGACGAGCTGAGAGAGACGCACCTCCTGCCCGGTCCGGCGGCGAAGACGGCAATCTCGTTCTCGTGTCGAAGGGCGAGGTGCGCGTTGCTCATGACGAGCACATGGTTCAGTGCGTCCTTGAGGGCGAGTGCATCGTCCGATCCTGGTGCTAGCTGAGCAGACTGAGCCCATGCGACGGGGTTGAGGTCGAGCTGGTGGGGGAAAGAGGGTGAGCATCCGGGGCGGCGAGAGAAGGGGACAGGGACGTACGATGAGGCACAGTAAGTCGCCCTGCACACCCTGTCCGGCCATTCCAGCAGTGGTAGTCGCTGTAAGCGAGGTGGAGGAGCCCAAGCCAGGTTGGCTTCCGCCGCCTCGCCTGCTCGATGCCACAGCCCAACAAAGGCTGCTTGACTCCGCTCACTGGCTTCAACTTCGCACCGTCGACCGCCTCGAGCAGCAAGCACCACAGGAAGGAGCCGCCTCGAGCTGGAGGGACGTCAGCTGGTGGGGAGGGCAAGACGAGCAGGGAAACCGCGGAGCAGCTGAGCGAGGACGCAGCGACAGGAGCAGGTCGCCAAGAAGGCGGGTCGAGCCGGGCGGGCGCGAAAAGCGAAGGGTTGAAACGTGCGTCCTCCTCTTCCTACCACCGCTCGCCGGCTGACCTCTTTCCTCCACAGCCTTGTCCGCTTTTGCACCTTCTCCCGCCCCTCGTCCCCCGCCTGCAAAGTTCACACATCGAGCCTCGTTGTCGAAACCTCTCATTTCACCTGCTCCTCCTCCACCTCGTCCTCCTCCCGCTCCTTCTACCTCGGCGACACCGCCGCCACTTAAGCGCCAGAAGCGCGTTCTCGCAACGCAAGAAGAGTTGAACGAGTGGAACGATGAGCAGAAGAAGCACCATGAGAAGGGGAAGGGACGGGAAAAGCCAGCTCGGCGGGAAGAGGAGAAGACGGATCGGGAGAAAGGCCAAAAACGTGCGCTCTCCGTCTCCTTCTTACCGCTTTCTTTTTTGACATCGTCCGAACCTGTAGCTGGTCCAAAGCCCGCTCCTCCAAAACCCGCCGCAGCCTCTTCTAAGCCTGCTCTACGTTCCCTCGCCACCCTCTCCGGCGTCTTTTCTCGCGCACCGAAGGCCCTAATACCCTTCGAGTCATCCGCCAAGACCGCAACTCCGTCGCGACCTCCACTACCTCAGCCTCTCCATCGCCTCTCCTCTTTCTCCCCCTTCTCGTCCGAATCAACGCCCGACAAGCCGAAGTACGCTTCCGGATCTCCAGCCACGCCCGTCACATACCTCTTCGGAAAGCTCTCGACGCCGGTCAAGCGCGACGAGGATGAGAAGAAGCCGTTCGAGGGGAGGAGTATCCTCGCACTTGCGCCAGCGGCCGCCCCGCAGCCAGAAGGCG
Organism: Rhodosporidiobolus sp. SP3-3/4; assembly: GCA_029873605.1. NCBI lineage: Eukaryota > Fungi > Basidiomycota > Microbotryomycetes > Sporidiobolales > Sporidiobolaceae > Rhodosporidiobolus > Rhodosporidiobolus sp. SP3-3/4. The sequence continues at coordinate 227,813 of JAQJIZ010000015.1, read as the reverse complement.
CAGACGAGCCAGAGCTGCTGGGCGAAAGTGTCAAGGGATGGAGCCCAGGGAAGAAGGGGAAGAAAGGAGGGTATCTTCTGTGCGTCTTTCCCGCCTTCCTACTAGTCACTTCCCGCCCTCGTCGAGCAAGAACTGACGATGCGAATTTGGTGGTCCTTGCACAGCTCTGGCATCGCTTCCCGCGCCGCTACCCTCTTCAACGCCGCCAAGACGGACCAGACCCTTTGGCTGCACGATCTTTCCCGAGCACTCGATGCCGTCGCCTTGCCCTCTCCTATTCCAACCCTCCTCGAGCTCGCCCCGCCCGCACTCCGCCTCACTGTCCTCTCCGTCGTCTCTCCTGATCTCGCAAACGGAGCGGCAGCAGAGTCCACTCTCCGTGGCGGACGCAAGACCCTCCTGGCGCAGTGCCGGCTCGAGCTGGACCCGACCCCCTCTGCATCTTCCCCTCCGCCCGGTGCCGCCCCGCCGCCTGCCCCTCCTCGCGACCTCACCGGCCTCGTCCTCTTTTCCCTCCACTCCTATCCGTCCTCTTCCTCTCTCCCTCCTCCCTCGCCAATCAAGCCACGCACCGAGTCGCGCAAGAACGGCCGCGACGACGGGCGTCGCACTCTCTACATCCCGACGAACCCGCACGACTTGCACCGCCTCATCGAGCGGCCGTTGCAGGCTGGTGGAGAAGGAACTGCGGGAGAGGGAGGAGGGGTCGAAGTCTGGGTCTACGAGCCGTTCTACCCCGTCGACCTCCTCCCAGAGCAGGGCATCGGCGAGTGCTCGCCTTTCTTTGCTCCTCGCTCCGAGCCTTGGGCGGAGAGGCGCGGGGACGGCGAGGAGCACGAAGGGGTTGAATGGGACGAGGATCTGGAGCGAAAAAGGGCGGAGGAGGTGCGAAAGGCGAAGGAGGCGGAGCAGCGGAAGAAGGTACTCGTGGTGGGGAGGTTAGCGGTGCTGTCGTGAGGAAGAGCCGAGGGATTCGCAGTGCGTTTTCTTCTTGTCTCTCGCCTCCTTCATGGCCTGACTTTCGTGTCGACCAGGGTTTTCTCCGGTATCCAGCCAGTCCTGTTGCTTGTAACAGCTACAACGTTCTCGTAGACTTGGCGGTCCCGCCGCTCGCCGTCTCTCGCTTCCCGTCTCGTTGCGACTCGTCCTCATCTCCGACACGGCTCGGCCGAAGAGAGTTGCGATACTGCGCCTCGCGGATTCGCTTCTGTCCTCTCCGCATCTCTCACATAACTACACCGCACACCATGCCTTCCGTTGACGTCCTTCCCGCCGCCGCCGAAGAGCCGCAGTTCGTCAGTACGTCGCCCGTTCTAACCGATGTCCCCCACTCCTTGTCTCTCGCGCTCACCTTGCCTTCTGTCCTTCTCGCCGCAGCATACACCCCTGGCGCCACCGTCCACAAGCGTCCCATCCTGCGTGGCGCGGCGAAGAAGCCCACCTTTTCAGCCATCCCCGACATCGACTGCTCCCGCCTCCTCTCGCCCGACCTCGAAGACCGTAAAGCGCTGGCGGAGGAGATCGGCCGTGCGATTCGTGATGTCGGCTTCTTCTATGCGCACAACGTCGAGGCGGCTGGCGTGAGCAAGGAGGTCATGGGTACATTTTCCCTCTTCCATCTCCCCCGCCCCTCGAGCTGACTTGACAGACGATAGATGGCGTCTTCGCCGGTATGGCCGAGTTCTTCGCCCTTCCGACGGAGGAGAAGCTCAAGGTGCACACGCACAAGAGCCCGGCAGCGAGGGGGTACGAGCCGCTGCTCGAGACGAGGGCGGATGTGAAGACCAAGGGCGGTGCGTTCTACTCTTCCTTGCAGCACTCTTCCCTGAATTGTACCTTCCTCGCTTGGCGTATTGATCTTCTGCCTTCTTGCGATCGCAGATATGAAGGTCCGCCCGGCTTCCTCCTTTTCTCCCTTCGCCAACTTCAGCTCACCGCGTTTGTCTCGAGCAGGAATCGTTCATCATTGGCGAGGACCCGCTCGACCCTGACCAGTCCTGGGTCGGCCATGAGGCGGAAGAGGGCGACAAGCCGATGAACATCTGGCTCGAGGGGCAGGACCGGTTCCGCAAGGTACGTCTCATTCCTCTCATACTCTCGTCTCGTCCTCACACAGAGCAATTCCTGCTTACTCTTTGACGGTCCGTTCACCTCGTTGCAGGCCTTCCAAGATTACTACCGCGCCTCCTACCAGTTCGGCCAGCACCTCCTTCGCATCTACTCCCTCGCGCTCGGGCTCGACGAGCACACTCTCGACCGCTTCTTCGAGTACCCTACCGCGAACGCCAACTGCCTGCACTACCCGCCGCAGGCTGAGGGCGACGGCGAGATTGTCGGGCTGGCAGCTCACTGCGACTGTGCGTTTTCCTCATCCCTATTCCTCCCCCACATTCTTCTTGTCAGTCTTCCTGCTTCAAGCCTCGCGACTGACTGTACATGTTGCTTTTCGCAGACTCCCTCTTCACCCTCGTCCTTCAGCAAGGCGTCGCCGGCATCCAAATCCTCGACGACAACGGCGAGTGGGTGCACGGCCCGCCCAAGAAGTACACCTACCTCGTCAACGTCGGCGATTACCTTTCGATCCTCACCAACGGGCGCGCGCGCTCGACCGTCCACCGGGTCGTCAACGTCTCGGGCGAGGAGCGGTACAGCCTGCCCATGTTCTTCTCGCCGGACTGGAGGTCGACGATCAAGCCGCTGCCGGAACTGCTGAAGGAGGGAGAGGAGCCAATGCATGAGGAGATCAAGGTGCAGAGCATGCACGTCCACCGGTGCGTCATCGTTTTCCTCTCGTCCTCCTTTTCTTCCTTCAGCCCTCGCTCTCGCTTTACCTCGCACCTCTCGCTGATCTTCTCTGCCGCTCTTCCGCTGGGCAGCATCTTTGCAACTCGCTCGAAGCATCCGACCGCCGCGCTCATCAAGGAGAAGGGCATTCCGCTCGACGGGCTTCGGTACAGCATTCTCAAGGGCAGATTCGACTGAAACAAGGTTGTACTCGCTGCGACCGTGATCAGCCATTGGTGCGAGCAAGTGTAAGACGGTGACGCAGTGGAGGAGGTCGGGAGGGGGAGAAGGTGGAGAGAGAGCAGAGGGGCTTGACGGGTTGCCCTTGCTTGCTCGATGGCTGACAAGAGCGAGAGAAGCAGAAAGAGCTTTGGCGAGTGTGGCGGAAGAGGAAGAAAGAGCGAGTTCGGCTCGACCGCTGCTCGTCCTCGCCCGCCATGGCGTCCCAGCTGCTCACGATCCCGACGGGGGACGTAGGGACGGTGCAGATCATCTACGACTTTGTCAGTTCGGCTGAAGAGCGCTTCTTGCTCGAGGTTCGTCTCGTCGTCGTCCTCATCCAACCCTCCTCCCGAACCCGCTCTCGCAGCGCAAGGGGCGCTGATCGACCCACTTGAACCCACTGTAAACAGAAGATTGCGCTTGCTCGCGGCGACGACCCGACTTCGGAGGCGATGGTCGAGGCGGCATCAGCTCAGGAGGAGGGAGGGTCGTCGACGTCGTCCTTAGCATCGGCACCAGCGGCAACGACGGCCAACGGAGCAGCAACGGGAGCATCTACGAGCAGCAAGGCCGGCAAGGCGTGGGGCTGGAAGGAGCTCAACGGCAGGAGGTGCGTCCTCCTCCCTCCTTGCCTCTTACCACGACGGCGACCAGATCTGCACTACGAGCACCACTCGCTTCTTCCGTCCACAAGACAGACAAGCTCACGCTTCGACCTCTCGCAGGTCCATGTACTGGGACGGCGCGCTCTTGACCTCCTCCGGCTCGCTCGTCCCAGCTCCCTCCCGCTCGCCATCCTACCCTCCTTCAGCCGCTGCCACCATCCTTTCGCGGCCCCAGTCCGGTGCGAGTAACGCTCTCTACCGGGACGCGCCCGCTACTACCTCAGGACCCGCTCATCAGCCTCGATCCGACCATTTTCTCGCGGGTTTTCTCTTTTTCCTTCCTGGGGCCTCCTATACCTTCCTCGTCTCGCTTCCGCTTCCGCTCCCGTGCTCTAAGCGCGGCATGTACGAGGCTCTCCAGCCTCATTCTCCCGGTCGAAGCGAAACCGTTGAACCGCCCACCGAGCAGACCGCAGCCTGAGAAGGCGAACGAGGCCAAGGAGGACCCCTACTTCTTCCACAGCGATGCTCCCGTGCCGCCACCGTGGGCAAGGCTCTAGTTGCGCTCGACGAACCAGCCTCAAACGGCGGAAAGACAGCACATCTTCCTCAACTCGCGCGCATTGACCTCGTTCCTTCCCGTCCCTTCGTGTTGCAAACGGCGTGCAGCCCGAACAGGAGGCGAGTCTGACAAAGCGAGGCCCTCGGAGATCGGTGGGTGACCGGTCCCAACGCAACGGGTCGAGGACGCTCGCTTCTCACCTCTCTCTCTCTCTTCCCTTTCCACCACTCTCTCCTTTCCCTCCGACTCCGCCTGGCGCGCCCTTCCTCCCATTCCCTCTCGCACCAACACACTCGCTTCTCCTCCTCTCCGACCTTTCCGCGCCCATGAAGGTCCTCGCTCTCCTTTCCCTCCTGCCGACTTTCGCTCTTGCCGCTCATGGCGAGGCAAAGCAGCAGCTCGGCAAGCGCTGCACTGGCACGATCAAGAGCCTCGACGATGTTAAATCGGCCGTCAAGTGCTCGTCTATCGAGATCCACTCCTTCACCGTTCCCGCCGGCAAGACTTTTGAGCTTGACCTGCTCAAGGGCACTACCGTGCACGTCCGTGAGTCCTCTTCTCGTTCGCAATGCCCTTTCTTTGACGAGGCAGGCTGACCTTGCCTCACTGTAGTCGGCGACATCAAATTCGGCACGAAGAACTGGGCGGGCCCGCTCGTGGAGGTCAAAGGACAGGACATCACCTTCAAGGGGAACGGGCACAAGTGGGACGGCCAGTGAGTGACTCTTCTCCCGCTTCGCCCTCCCGAATCCCGAGCTGATTTCGTCTTCTTCGAACAGGGGCGCCTGGTAGTGCGTCTTTCTCCCCTGTCTACCCCTCTCTCCTCGCACGAGGCTGACCTCGCTGCTTCTCCAAAGCTGGGACGGCAAGGGCGGCAACGGCGGCAAGACCAAGCCTAAGTTCTTCAAGGTGCGCCGACTTCCTCCTTTTCTCCCTTCTTCATCCCCTGACCCTTCGCACCCCGGCAGGTCAAGTTCAGCGGCGAGATGACCAACGTCGTTCTGTACAATCAGCCCGTCCAGGGCTTCAGCGTGAGCAACCCGGCCGCCCTCAATATGCGTGGGTTCGTCAATCTTCCTTCGCTTCCACGTGCTACACCCGCCCATACTCACGTTGCCGTCTTGCAGTATCACCGTCGACTGCTCGGCTGGCGACGCGGGTGAGAAGGGCCACAACACCGGTACGCTTTCGGTCTCTTTCACCCTCAAGATTGAAAGTCACCCATGATTTCGCCCTTGCCTCCTCGTAATCCTCCTCCCGCGCCCAGACGCCTTCGGTGAGTTCTCCTCCTACTTCTCACGCTGTCAGCACTGAGTCTGCCACTAAATTCTCCTTGCTCCTCTTTCCCCCACGCCACGTCCATCCACTCGCTCTGATTTCTCCTTGCCGACTCTTTGCGCAGACATCAGCTCTTCCACCGGTCTCACCATACAGGACTCGACCATCAAGAACCAGGGTAAGTCACTTCTTTCGGCTCACCTTCTTTCGCCGGCCTGAACCCTTTTCGCCTTCACCTCGTTCAGACGACTGCCTCGCCGTTAACGACGCCACCGACCTTGTCTTCCGAAACAACATCTGCGAGAACGGTCACGTCATCTCCATCGGCAGTATCAAGACGGGCAAGAACGTCAAAGGCGTCAAGATCCTCAACAACCAGGTCAAGGTGGGCAATGTCCCTTCCTTGTTCTCCTGAGGAGTACTTATTCGCTTCTTCTATCCAGAACTCCCAACAAGGCCTTCGCATCAAGACCTACGTTGGCGCCACCGACGCCTCGGTCTCGTAGGTCTCGCTCCTTCCCCTCTTTCGCACGCTTTCCGACTGAACGTCCTTGCATGCTGCAGTGACATCACCTACAGCGGCAACACGGTACGTCAACCTCGCCCTGGCCCTTCTCTTCCTCCCGTGCTCTCTCCTTCCCACCCTCTTGTTTGCCAACACCGATTCTTCGCAGGTTACCGGCGCGACCAAGTACGGCGTTGTCATTCAGCAGGACTACACCAACGAGGGCGCGACGGGCAAGGCTACGAGTGGAGTGGTGCGTTCTCTCTCCGTCTTGTTCGCTTCTTCCTGGTGCTTTCAAAGTTATTACGGCGGTTTTCGCCGATTCCCTACCCAAGCGAAGCTCACCGTGTTTCCAACTCTTCTTCTGCCCTTCTTTGCTGCGCAGCCCATCAAGGGCCTCCACTTCAGCGGCGCGACCAACAAGGTCTCGGTCGGCAGCAAGGCGAAAGAGATCTACGTGCGCTCTCTCCTGCCTCTTCTGCCGGGAAAGTCCCCTCTTCCGGATCTAACCACTCGTCTCCTGCAGGTCCTCTGCGCCAAGGGCGCCTGCTCCGACTTTGACTTCTCCGCCCTCTCCGTCAGTGGCGGCAGCAAGGGCAGCATCTCCGGCGTCACCGTGAAGGTGGGCTCTTTCCAAGGTTCGCCTGCCTCGAGAAGTAACTGATCCAGCTCGACTGTGCAGAACTCGCCGATCTAGACCTTCGCGACGTCTTTCTCCTCCCGCCGCCCTCTCTCCCTCTCCCGCGATCCGACCCCATTCTGCTTCCGCCCTGAATCTTTCCTTCATCGACTCCCCATCCCTGACGGTCGTGTCTTTAGACCTTCCGGAAGTGGGTGCAGCGACTCGACGCAATCCAAGCTGCTGGCTCAGCTCGTTCTCTCCCCCTTTCGTGCCCTTTCGAAAGCCTCTGTCAGTCTCCTCAGCTCGAATCCGCTGAAGAGAGAAACAAACGAAGAGTTGACGTACCAGGCACTGCGGGACAGCAAGAAAAGACAAGGAGAACCAGCTCCGCCCTGTCTACCGCATGACCCACTCTGCCTTCCCATCCTTCAGCACCATCAGCCATCTCGCCCCCTTTCCATCCTTACCTCCCTCGAGGACGACATCGCCGCTCCGCCCCGTCGGTCCTGTTCTCGCCTTGATGCCCTCGCCCTTCACCCGGATTGCGACGCGTTCGATGGCTGATCCATCGCCGTGCTTCGGGAGTGCGAAGCGGTAGAGAATGTAGGATTTCGGAGACGAGAGAAGGTTGCGCCGAGTGACAGAGAGGACGGTGAGTCGGACAGGTCGAGGGCCGGAGGAAGAAGAGGAAGACGAAGAGGGGGAAGAGTTCGGTCGGAGGAAGGTTTGCAGGACGGCGTACGGGTCGCCGTAGTAGAGGACTGTAAGATCAGAAAGCCAGGCTCGTTGAGATGAGTGAGTGATGAAACCAGAGGAAGAACGACACACCTTCGAACCAGTCTTTCATCCCGACTCTGGCCAACGCGCTGCCCTCTTGCTTCGCCTGCGCCTGCGCTTTCGGTCTGACCTTGATGACGGCGTTCGCCTCCCTGTCGAGTCGGGACGAGGCCTCGGCCCGCTTTTCGTTCTTGTCGCCATTTCTTCTATCCACCCTGCCATCTCCTTGGTGGCTGCTGCTCGCCGCCGCCGCCTGTCTCCTGCGCTTCGCTCCTCCGAGAGCCTCATCGTAGTCCGAAGAGAGGCCCTGGTCGTTCGCATGCGCGGTGCGGCTCAACGACGTTCTCGTGCGCTTGCCGCTCGTCGCCGGCGGTCTCGCGTCGAGGTCGCTCTTGCGCTCGTACGTCCTGGCGAGGTCATCGAAGGACTGGTCCGGCTCGGCTGCCTTGCGAGTGAGTTTGCGGTTGCGAGTCGGGCGAGAAAAAGGGTCGGTCAAATCGGCGATGGGGTCTTCTCCTTTCTCCGCCGGCTTGACGACTTGCTCTGGCGGTGTAGACGGCTCGGAGGCGCTCTCTGGGCGCGAGAGACGATCGGTCGAGACGCTCGACAGGGGCGAGTCGGCCCGCTCAGGCAGCGGGGAGAGGGCGGCGGCTTGTCGAGTCTTGCGAGTCGAGACAGCAACGGCTGGTCGCGCTTTTCCGCTTCGACCACGCGCGGCTCGAGACATTGCCGGGGAGAGTGTGGATAGAAGGACGAGAGGAGGGACCGTGTCGAGGGCTGGAAGAGCGAGCTGAAGGAGGCGAGGGAGAGAAGGCGAGAAAAGGAGGGACGCGAGTCAGTACGTCACTGGTGCAGGGGCGCACCCGTGTGCGAGGGTTCCACGCGGCCACGCAGGCGTGCCTCGAGAGGAAGACGAGACCCACCTTCGGTCGGCGTCCGGACGAGGAGAGGAAGTGAAGTCGGCGAGACAGGCTTCGCGAGCGGAGCGGCTTGCTAAAGACGCTCTGCACAGTGCGAGAAACTATGTCAGTGCTGGTTTAACTGCGAACGAGATCAAGGCGGACGCGAGCGCAAAGCGCGGGATGAGGACGACCTCGAGAGCCGATCTACGCGCGGAGAAGGCGTCCGGGTGAGGAGTAGACCTGCTGCGGCTCACGTACAACGTGTGCGATGGTGACAGAGGCCAAAGAAAGGCGACAGAGGGTCGAGCGGATGGGGGAAGAACGAGAGAGACGGCATCGAGGATGAGGACGAAGTGCCACCTTCAGCGGCGCATGCCCGACGCAGAGGATCTCACATAGCCTTGCAGGGCCTGTGCGAAGGCGGGCATGCACCAAGCTCTCCCTAGAAGTGCTGCTTCACGCAGCCCTCTCCTTTTCCTCGCCATTCTTACTCGCGCTCTCCTACCCAGTCGGCTCTTGCTCTCTCTCACCATAGACTCCGTCAGACGTATAGACCGACGTGGCTATGCACACTGAGCTGAGGGCTTCTACCGAGGGTAAGAAAGGAAGAGAACGAAGAAAAGCGAGGGAAAGTTGCGAGTCGAGGGCAGCGAATAAGGGCACGAACGAATACGGTGGAACGATTAGGTGGGTTTGAAAAAGGGCGTATACTGAGAAAAGGAAGGACGGGAAGAGGGAAGGGCGACTAGAACGTCTCCTCAGGCGCCTCCCACCTCTCATCTTCGGAAGCGGCAGACGACTGCGCGCCCGACCCGGCGGTCTGGAAGCTCGTCATGGTTGAGATCGAGTATGTCGAGGGCGAGGCGCGGATGGCGTGCATCTGCGGCAGAGGCATCGGCTTGGTCGGGGTCTCCTCGATCGAGCGGTGGGACGCGGGCGAAGGGGCGGAGAAGACGTCGTCGGCGATGGCGAGCGGGGTAGAGTGGGCGGCGGAGGCGCTGGGAGTACCGTCGGCGCCGTTGGAAGGACCGGGCTTGGTCGGGGTGGTAGGGTGCTCGAAGGTGGACGAGGCCGAGCCCGACGCCTGTGCGGTCGAGGTTGAGAGGCTGCTGAACGGGTCCTTCTGCTCCTTGACGGGCGTGAGGACGCCCTGCTCGTGCTTTGGCTGCTCAGAGACGAGCTCGTGCGCCTCAACCAGCTCGCCATGCTCAAGCGAAACCGGCCCACCGGACGCGAGGGTCGGCTCGACCTCCTCGACGGGCGCCTCGCCCTCGCCGGCCGTCTCGCTCGAGACGAAGACCGGCGGCTTGATCTCTGGGACGGTCTCGGTCAGATCCTCCGCGAGCGGCTCGACCTCGGTGCCGTCCTCGGCGAGCGGAGTCGGCGAAGGGATGGGCGAGGGGAGGCTGTCAAGGCTCGACGGAATCTTGACGTGGAGGTGCTCAGATTCTTGAGCGGGCGACGAGAGGGAAATGGAAGGGATCGGGCCGGTATGGTCGTCTTCGATGGCCGAGTGGCCGTTCGCGATGGACTTTTCGCCCTCAACGTCCTCCTGCTGTTCGGCGGGCTCGACGACGAAGAGTGGCGGTGCGATCTCCGGGAGAGGCTGAGTCTGGTCGTCCTCGCCAGATGCGAGCGGCGCAACATCGACGGCAGAAGAGGGCTGAGGAGATGGCGATGGGATGGGAGAAGGAAGGGCCTCAGGTTGCTCGGCAGCTTGACGTGCAGGTGCTCCGACTCCTGCGCGGGAGTATTCGACACAGGCGGAGCGATGACCGGGCCCGTCGAGTCCTCCTCGGCGTCGGGCGTAGGCTCGACGAGGTCCGGCGAAGTCTCGGCAGGTGCATCGTCGCGGTCGACTTCACGCTCCTGCGCAGTGCTCGGGACGATGGAGGAGCTGACCGTGTCATCCGCCTCGGAAGGAGCAGCGGCGACCGCTCGCTCCTCCTCGACCAGGTCGGCAAAACCGGCGGCAATGGTTGACTCGACGGGCTCGACGGGCTGCTCATCCTCGACTGACTGCACGGGTCCGACAGGCTTAAACGGCGCCGATGTCGAGGCGGGCTCGACGGAAGAAGGCGGGGTGCTGGCTGCCGTCGCCGCCGCCGAGCGTTGCAGCGAGATCATCGACGCGGGCCTGGCGAGACCGGACACGCTCCTCGACGCGGGAGTAGGCGAGGCAGGCGCCGGCGAGCCGTACATCGACATGATGCGGGTCCGGGCCGGCGTTCCTGCCGCAGCAGGCGAGCTGGTCCCGCTCCCACCGCTGCTCGTCCCGGCGCCAACAGCAGTGCCGCTCGCCTCCTTCTCCTCCTCCTCGATCTCCTTGACGCGCTTCTTGACGCTCGAGACGGGCGTGGGCGCCTTGCGCTCCTTGACCTCGCGCCGAAGCTCCTCTTCCCTCAACTTGCGGAGCTGCTTCGCCTCCTCCTTCTCGCGCTTGGCGGCCTCCTTCTCCGACGGAGACATGGTGCTCTTCTTGCGGCGGAGGAGGCTGCCGACGTTGCTGAGGAAATTGCGAGAGGAGGACGAGGCGTTCGAGGGCGTCGGGGAGGAGGGAGCGATGGCACCGTCGGCGTCGGATGACTGGGAGAGGGTGCGCGAGACGGGCGAGTGGGGCGAGAGAGTAGGCGAGACGGGCGTTTGAGGGGCAGCGGGCGAGGCTTTACCGGCGGAGAGGACCTTCTTGGGCGTCGCAGGCGGGACCTCGACGGAAGACTGGGCGGGAGGTTCGGGAGCACCGGCAAGACCGAGGCCGACAGGCAAATCTGCGGGAGTGTCACGGGTGAGTAGAGAAGGGGAAGGTACGGGAAATGCGCAACATACCACTCGCCGGTTCCTCCGGCACTGCCTTTTCCTCCTGCGGCGGCAAGACCGTCTCCTCGGAGAAGCGCTTCTCGTCGCCCTCCTCCGCTGTCTCCGCCTCGTCCTTGCCCGGCGGCGGAGGCGACAGCACGAACGTCGGCTGCGCCAGCCCTTCCGCCGGCTTGTCCTCGTCGCCCGGAAGGTCGAGGTCGTACTCCTTCTTGCTCTCCTCCGCCTCGCCCTTCTGCGCATCGGCAGGAGGCGGCGGCGAAGACACATCCTCGACATGCATCACCTCCGTCGCCTCCTCCGTCTGCACCGTCTGCACGTCCGGGTTCTCGACGTGGAAGACGGGCGCGTCCGCGGCTTGCTCGGCGTGGACGTGCTCGCGCTCTCTCTTGGCAACAAAGGTGACGGAGGAGGAGCGGACAAGGTCCTGGGGCTGGGAAGGGATGGGGAAGGTGGTGGACTCGGGGAGGGCGGGGATGGGAGGGGCGCCGTCCGCCTTCTCCTCGACCGCATCGTGCTTCTCAGCCGCTTCAGCAGGCTCGACGACCTCGTCCGGCTCTGCGACGTGAGTGGCCTCCTCGAGCTTTTCAGCGCCGACCGGGTCGGTCGAGACGGGCTCGGAGGTAAAGTCGGGCAAGGGGAAGGAAGGAGGTTGCTGCTGCTGAGAGGGTGGGAGAGGAGTGGCGGGGTCCATCGGCGACTCGATGTCGAACTGCAGAGAGGAAGGGGTCAGAACTAGGAAAAAAGGGTGATGAAGCGAGAAGAAAACGTACGGGAGACGGCGCCGGCTTCAACCCCTGGCTCTGCTCCTCCTTCGTCGCCTCGACCTCCTTCCCGACCTCCCCCTCTTTGGAAGGGATGGACGGTACAGCCTCCGCCGCGTCCTCCTTCTCCACCGGCGCGTCCACCGCGTACCCCTCAACGCTCTTCTGCGCCTCAATCTCCCGGCTCGTCGCGCTCGGCGCCCTGCTCGCCGGGATCGGCTCGAGCGCAAAGTGCGGCAGCGGCGCGACAGACGGCGAGCCCGGCACGAGCGGGACCTCGGACACGTACTTCCTCGGGCTCGCCACCGGTGACGCAGTCGCGGGAGAAGCAACGGGAGAGGAGGGCCCGTCCTCTGGAGCGGCTTTGCTCGGCGAACTCATCCCGCTCGCCGCTGCGAGCGAGACGCGCGACGCATGCTTGACGAGCTGCCGCATCGACAGGCTGCGCTTCGGGGTGCCAACCGGCGGGCGCTGCTCCTTCCCCTTGCTCTCCTCCTTCTGAGCCTCCTGCTCGACTGCCGCGCCAAGCGCCGGCTCACCCACCTTCGGCGGGAGAGGCGGCGGCGACCCAGCCGGTGGGCTAGCGGGGAGAGGCGGGAGCGTCGGCAGAGCCGGGACGGGCGGCGCATTCTCCGAGGGCGCGAAGCTCTTGCGCGACCGGCGCGCAGACGGGAGGAGGTTAGAGAACGGCGAGGCGGTAGTAGTCGGCGACGCGGCGGAGGACTCGTTCGACCCTTCGCGCCTCGCGAGGGAGGAGGACGACGCCGCCGAGGTCGCGGAGGAGAAGATGGCGCTCGCGCGTCGGCGCCACTTCTTGCGTGGGCTGAGCGAGTCGGTCCCGCCGGCGGGCGAGTCGGGGCGCGCGGTCGAGGCGGAGGAGACGGCGCGGTTGAGCCCGCTGGGAGGGGCGAGACCGGGAGAGGGAGAGGAGGGGAGGAGCCGCTCGACGATGAGGAGGTGGTTGACCTTCGCCCCTGCGCCTCCGCCGGTGCCGCTCGAGGGCACAGCGAGATCGAGCGCGGCGAGCTGGGCCGAGACGCTGCTCCTTAACGGGGCAACAACGATGCTAGGCCAGCCAGCGACAGGCGCGAGCGGGCTGCGCGACTCGGCGAGGCTGTCGAGCCACACGTCCGCGAACTCCTCATCGACGAGCTGGACCGCGACGCTCGCGAGCCGGCTCGGCTCGACGCCCTTGCTCACCGCGCCGGGGGTCGTGCTCGTCCGGCTACGGGACGAGACGGTCTGCGACCGAGACGGGCGGGAGGCCGGGTCGATGAGGCCGAACTCGTTCGAGGCGGAGAGGGCGGTCGTCGAGGCGGAGAAGCCGGTCGAGGCGAAGTCGGCCCAGGAGGGCGTGGCGAGACGCCTCCCGCCCGGGGTGGCGGTCGAGGAGAGAAGGTTGCCGACAGACTTGGCGCCGCTGGTCGAGCCGTAAGGGGAGGGGCCGGAGGAAGGGTAGCCGAAGGAGGAGCGGCGGGGGCCTGCTCCTCCAGGCGATGGCAGCGCTGAGGAGGAGGAGGGGCCGTTCGCCTCATTCGGGGTCGAAGACGACGACGAAGGAAGGCGATCGAGCTCGAGGAGCTGCAACACCCGGATAACCTCCTCATCGAGCACCGCCTCGACGCCCTCCGCGCCCATCGCCGCGCGCAGCACGACCCTCCACGCCTCTCCCGCGCCACCCTCCTCGCCCGCAGCCTCGCCCGCCGCAAGCGCCGCGCTGAGAACCTCACAAGGCGCGCGCCGCATCGGCGGCCGCTCACTGACCTTGCGCCCGCGCATCCGGCCCGTGAGCTGGTCGTTCACCTCGCCCGAGCCGGCGCGGCGCCACTCGGCGGCGCGCGAGTCGAGGTCGAGGCGGAGGACGGCGACTTGCCTGCCCGGAGGAGGGGCGTCGGGAGAGGAAGAGGAAGGGGAGAGGATGGGCGAGAGGGGGACGGCGGAGGTGCGCTGCCCGCTCGCGCCGGAGCCGTAGATGGAGAGGTGGCGCGCGACGAAGGGTTCGTAGTCCTCGACCAGATCGAGCAATCGCGGCGGGAGGTCCGATTGCTCCCTCAAGCTCGCCCGCAAGAGGCCCTCCAGGGCATCCCCGGCGGCCTGCCAAGTGGCATACAGCTCGTCGAAGCTCTTTCCCTCGCCCGTCTCGTCGTCGCTCGAGGGTGCGAGCCCGAAGAGGAACAGGCCGAGGAGGCGGCACAGCCTGCGAGCGGGCATGGCGTTGCGCGGCGAGAAGGCTGAGACGTGCTGCACGAGGGCGAGGGTCGAGAGGAGGAGGCGCTGCGAGGAGGGCGGGAGAGACGGGAGGAGGAAGGCGCTGAAGGAGGAGGGGGAGGAGAGGGCGCGCGGGAGGAAGGAGGTGTAGAAGGAGAGGGACGGCGTTGGGGAGCCGGAGAACGACGTATTTGGCGGGTAGGTGAGGTGACGGAGAGCCTGTCGGATGAAACTCCCTTAGTCCTGCTCGAAGAAGGGGAAGAAAGGCAACTCACCCATTTAACGATGGCGACGACATCGAGCACCTCTGCATACCTCAGCTCCTCCCTCCACGCGTGCAGCAAGACGGCCTTGCTCGCTTCGCTGCCGCGGATGCTGCTGTCGAGCCCACGCGCCTTGATGTCGAACTCGGCGGTGTAGTCGAGGAACAGGAGGAGGAGCTTGAGCTGTTGCGAGCGAGATTCGGCGAGGCGGTAGGGGCGGAAGAGGCCGAGAGTGGTTAGGCCTGCACGGTGACCGGTAAGGGACATCAGCCTTATTTCTAGGGGAGAAGAGGAGAGTGCGAAAGAAGGAAGACGGGGCGACTCTCAGGGGAGAAGAGGGGAGAGCGAAAAAAGGAAGAAGGGGCGACATACCTCGCGACCGGATCACCGCCCCGCACTCGTCGATTACGAGCGTGACCTCGGCGACCCCCAGCCTCGCCTTCTCGCACCTCAACCACTCGCGCTTCTCCCGCTCGACCTCCTGACGGGTCTTCTTCCTCTTCTCCTCTGCGCCCGGTTCTCCGTAGAGCGGCCTCGTCCTCGTCGTCCTGGGCGACCCATCCCCCGAGACCTCGACCCAGGGCTCGGACTCGCTGTGGAGGGAGCGCAGGTCCGAGTCTTCGCCTTCCGCTGCTGCGGGCGAGGTGAAGGAGGAGCGAGCGGGAGGGGAGCGGAGGAGGAGCGGCGCGGCGGCGGTTGTTTCGGCGAGGAGGGTGGACTGGGGGAGGTCGAGGGGGATGAGAGGGGAGGAGGAGTGGGGCTGCTTGGAGGACGAGGAAGAGGGGGAGGCCTTGTCCTTGCCGGTCGAGGAGGTGCGCTTGGTGAGGCGGGAGAGGAAGGACATGGTGGGCTGTTGCGAGGGCGAAAGTGTCAGTTTATGGATGTCCTGGAGAGGGTCGCCAGTGTGAATTCGCCGGAAGAAGCGAAGGCGGTCGTGCACTGGCCCTCGGGTGGGGAGGAGCTGAGGCGACGGACACAGGCTCGCTGGATGGGCAGAGGGGGTCGCAGCACGGCTAAGGGAGTGTCGTGGAGTTACTGGGAGACCCTGCGCCCGTCCCAAGCCGCTGTCCTCGCCCACCCACCCATCCTCCGCCTAGAGGGAGATCGCCCTCCTCAGCTCGTCTCATGCGCCCTACTGGAAGCCTGTCCAGCTCGATAGCTCTACAGTACGCTCTACTACATGCTTAGACAAGCCGAACGCACCTAGGTGGTGTACCCGCCTCGCTTGAAGCGGCTGGGTCGTTGAACGAAGGTCTGGGCGGTCCCTCGAGCACAACGACGGCGGAAGGGCGCTACGAGGGGGCGTCGAGGTGGACCAGAGAGAGTGTTGAATCGTGCTGAGCGAGCCTCGAAGCGGTCTGAGCGAGGGAAGGAGCAAAGCGGGAACAAGGGGAAGAGAGCGGGAGGATGACGGCAAAGTCACCCCTCGCTCAGACTGAGCAGGCGGGCTAGGGGTGTTCCAATCAGCGCTCCTCCAGCCTCTACAGCTGGTCACTTAAACTCCAAGCTGGGAGCGACTTTGCCCCTTTCGCCTCTCGAGGTGTTTGGGGTCGTCCTTGTCCCGCCGTCCCTCTCTTGCGCGCTGTCCTGCTTGTCTACCTCCTCTGCTTTCCTCTACACTCCCTTTCACCCCCCACCGCCCTGTCCCGTGGTCTGTCGAGGTGAGCTCGCGTCCCCCCACTTTCTCATCTCGACCGGCAGCTGCACCACCCACAACAGCTGAGCGACAAGTGGAAGGATTAGGGACCCTTACTGACACGCACTTGCATCCAGTCTACCACATCCAACACCTCCCACCGGACAATTTCGCTCCCCCTCGCCTCCCCGTCCCAGCCATGTCCGCCCTCCCGCCTCTGCTCCGCCTCCCGCCCGAAGCCCTCGACCTCGTCCTGCTCCACTCCCTCCCGCCCGGCGCCCACCTCCGCACCCAGCGCCGCATCCTCTCCGCCCTCCTCGCCGTCCACCCCGTCCTCACCGCCCTCGTCCGCCGCCGGCTCTACCGCAAAGTCACCCTCTTCCTCGGCGATCCGCGCGGCAGAGACTCCAGGCTCCTCGACCTCCTCGACGCCGGAGAGCCACAGAGCGCCACAGCAGGCGCGGGGCAGCACGTCAAGTACCTCAAACTCCGCGTGCCCGACGCCGACCCCTCCGCGCTCGACCTCGTCGGACCCAACGTCGACCCGGCGTCGTACCTCCTCCCGCGCGCCGTGCTGTCCCCGGCCAGGACGGTCGAGGTCGTGACGCGCTTCGTCGAGGCCGTTCAGGCGCCTGTGCACGTCGAGGTCGACTGCCAGGTCGGGGCGCGCTTCGAGGGCGACGAGGAGGAGCAGATGCAGGACGAGGCGTTCGGCGGCACGGACAGGCTGGAGAGGCTGGAGGAGGCGTGGAAGGGATGGAGCAGCGTCAACACCCTGAGCGTCTCGGTCGAGGACGTCCAGCAGCGCCTAGTGGTGCTCTCCTCGCCCAAAGCCGGTGCCTCCCCGCTCCTCAGCGCCGTCTCGACCTGGAGCAGCCTCACCATCCTCGACTTGTGGCGCGTCAAGCTCGTTTTCCCCGCCTCTTCTTCCCTCCCCGCCGAGCCCGCCTTCCGCCTCGAGACGCTCCACCTCGTCCAGTGTACCCTCGGCAGCAAGGCGGAGCTCGAGTGGCTCGTCGGCGGCCCCACGAGCCCGAGGCAGGCCCGCCTCCGCCGCCTCATGCTCAACGAGGTTGAGTTCCTCTCGCACCCTGTCTCTTCCTCCGCCGCCGAGGCCGAGGTTGCCGAGCCCCACCCCCTCGTCGAGCTCTTCCGCCCATCGTCCCCTCCGTCTGGCACACCCGGCTTCGCCACAAGCCTCACCGACCTGAGCCTAATTCTGCGCCACCCGCTCCCGTCCTCTCCGCTGCACTCCTCCCTCCTCAGCGGCCTCACCTCCCTCGCTTCACTCGAGATCGGCGGGCCCGGCGTGACCCACTCTGTCCTCTCATCCCTCTTCTCCGCCCTCCCCTCCTCCGTCACCTCTTCCATCTCCCCCTCGCCCGCCCACACCCTCAAAGACCTCACCCTGACCTACCTGACGCACGCGTCCCTCCCGCTCCCCTCCCTCCTCGCCCTGCTCTCCCCGCCTGCGCCTGCCCACTCCGCGCTCGCGAACCTGCACACCCTCCGCCTCCTCACCGGCTTCCCCCTCCCGCGCCTCATGCCGTGGCGCGCGCGCTCCGCAACACGCGATCCGCGCTGGGAGCCGCTTACGACCTTTGACGCGAGCTACGCGGTCGAGCAGCAGGCGTGGGAGAGCGTCGAGGAGGCCGCGAGGGGGATCAACCGGGCGAAGCGCCGCGCCGGCGCCGGAGCGCGCGGGGAGGGCGGCAAGGTCCGCGTGTACAAGAACCGCTTCGAGGTCGAGTATGCGGATGCGGAGCCCTCCGGTGCGCTCACGGGCCGAGAAGGGGCGCAGGAGGATGCGGAGGAGGACGAGCAGGACGAGACGGCCGTGCGGGCTGCAATCGACCCGAATGCGCTGTGGGTCCCGTCTGAGTTTGAGGACGAGGAAGAGGAGGACACGGCGGCGTGGTACGCGCGCAGGCGGGAAGACGCCGAGGATCTCAGTGAGGAGGAGGACGTTTGAAGCGGTGCGTCGGCTCTCTCGCTTTTCTCCCTCGCCCCCGCCCAGCTGACCGGTTCGACCGCCGGGCAGGTCTGTCATGTCGGTCGTTACGTGTCCTTATTGCACCCTCAGTTATGCACCTACTCGCCCTCGTTTTGCTATACGAAGCATCGCTTTTCTTGCCCCCTCCTCCGCCGCGAGTTGGGAGTTGGGAAGGCCAACCTCGCTCTTCTTTCACTCTCTTCCTCTCTTCTCTCTCACGGAGAGGCAGTCAGCTGAAGTGCGCTCTCCTTCTCCGATCTGCAGGGGCGGCGATGTCAAGGGGGCAGAGGAGCGGGCGGAAAAGAGCGAAATGAGGCAGCGGAACGAGGTGTCGTCGAGCAAGACGACGGACTCGCTTCTCTCGCTCTTCTTTCTGCCTTTTTGAGTGTCTTCCTCCCTTTGTTCGCGCTCTTCTCCCCTCCGACGCAGTGCACGCTCCCCCCGTCCCCAGACCCGCACGCACCTCTTGCCCGCCCTCGACTGCTCATCCTCCCTGCTCCCTCTCCCTCCTCTCTCACCATGGCACCGGCTGCCTACTCGCTCAGTGCGACGCCTCCGCTCAGACGGCAGGACAAGACGCCGTTCCGGTTCGGCCGCTCGGGCGCCGTCGCCTCGTCGCTCCAAGTCCAGCACCACTCGCCCGACTTGCCGTCCCCGCCGCTCGACAGCCCACCGCGGTCAGCGCACGAGCCACCGAGTGGCGGTAAGGCGGGGTTCTTTCGGCGACTCGCGGGAGGAGGAGGAGCAGGGGGAGGAGGGAAGAAGCAGGAGGAGGATGGGACGGGCAGGATCCCGTGGGAGACGAACAGCTCGCCGGCGGTGCTGCACAAGAAACAGCACCGCAACCACACCACCACCCGCACCGACCGAACCAGCCCGCCCGCCAGTCCGACCACTCGCCGGCCTCACCACCTTCCTCCTCCTCCGCCTCCTCAACTCGACTACGCAGACGAGCGCGCCTACAAGGTCTACCCGGCTTCATCGGCACGCTCTCTCCCTTCCCCTGCCACCTCGTCCCGCACCCACCGCCCACCGTACCAGCACCACACCGCCCGGCAGCACTCGGCCTCGTCCTCCTCGGACGGCTACTCGCTCCTCTTCGCTTCGGGCATCCGCAACATCCACCACCCTATCCCAGAACCGAGCGCGGGCATGGAGGACGACCCCCTCGCCGGCAGCGGCGACGACGACGGCCAAGACGATCCAAGCCGGCTCAGCCCGAAGAAGGGCTTCCGTCAGCTCGTCAAGAAAGGGAGCAAATTCAGCCTCCGCTCACTCGTCCAACACGGCGGGGCGACGCCTCCGGACTCGCCGACGCGGTCCCAGGTGGTCGACAGGGCGGAGCGAGGAGGCAGCGGCGGCGGCGCGAGCGGGTCGAGCCCGCAGACGCAGTCGCTTCCTCTCCCTTCTTCCGCCTCGGCGCTTGCGGGCGACCGCGGCCTCCCCCCTCCTCCTTCTTCGGCGCACCACCACTACGCCTCGCCCGTGCGCCGCCCGTCCGTCTCCTCGCCGCGGTCCCGGCGCCACCCGCTCGACATCTCGGCGCCAGTCTCTCGCCCACCGCTCTCAGCGACAACGTCCTTACCGTCCGCGTCCGCTTCGTCGTTCCTCACGCCCCTCCCGTCCCCGAGGGAGCGCAAGCTCTCGAGCACGTCGAGCTCGGCGGGCGGGACAAGCAGCTTGTGGGCGCTCGGCGGCGGAGGAGGGGACGAGCCGCCGCTGGGCAAGGGGAGCGTGAGGGGCAAGGCGGCAAGGCTGCTCGGCGAGGAGGTCGTGCCGAGTGGGAAGGCGGCCAAAATCTTGGGGATGGAGAGGAAGAAGACGCTGGTCAAGAAGTGCTTTTTTCTTCTTCCCCTTTTCTTCCGAAGCGGGAACTGACGTTCCGCCGAACAGGCCGTCCGCCATGTCCCTCCGAGCCGAGTCGGTTGCGACGTCCTTTGACCGCCGCCCGTCAGTCGCTACCACCCTGTCGGCCGCAACGTACGACTCGCCGCCGTCCTCCTTCCCCTCGACGCCCGGCATGGACAGCATCCGCTCCGCAACATCCTCCAAGTTGCTCCGCCGGCGGTCCGTCTCCGACCCGAACCTGCTTCTGAGCCAGCACGAGCAGCAGCACCAGACGAGCGCGGCATCGGTCCCGCCTTCTCCTCCCGAGCCGACACCGCCGACGCCGCACCGCGCGCTGTACGAGGAGGACGACGACCTGTGGGACGACTCGCGTCTGACGACGTCGCAGACGCCGTCGCCGAAGCCGACGCTCACTACGGTGGCCGAGGTCGGGCCGGGCAGCATCTCGCTTTCGGTGTCCGAGCGGTCGGAGCTGCCCTCTCCGCCCGCGACATCCGACTATGCCGGCTCCTCTCCGCGCGGCCGGGACTCGGTCGCGTCTTCGTCTTTTGCCTTTGCCTCCTCCCGCACATCGACCGTCCGCGACTCCACCTTGGAGGACTCGCCCTCTTCCCGCATTCTGTCGCTCTCCTCCGTCGCCTCCTCCTCCTACGGCATCCCCTCGACCTACTACCCCTTCTCGATCTCTCCACCGCCCTTCTCGCCGACAACCACCGCGCCCGAGACGCCCGGTCTCCACCCAAGTTCGCACGCCTCGGCAGTCTTCACCACCCTGCCCTCCCCTTCAGCGGGCTGGGACCGCGCGAAGCGCCTCTCGCCCGACTCGATCCGGTTCTCGGCGCTCGGGCTCGCGATAGGCCCCGACGCGTTCAACACGCCGCCGAGGAGCGACTCGCCGGGCACGGTCGGCGGCTCGGTGGCGGGGTCGAGCAGCAGGACGAGCAGCGCGAAGCGGCCGAGCCTCGGGCCGAGGGGCCTGTCGAACTCGTCCTTTGCCTCGTCGTCCGCGTCCGCGGCCACGTCGACGCCGACCTCGGCGGACGGTGCGCACCGTTCCCTCTCGTCGTCGTCGCGCTCGTCGACCGCCCTTTCTCCGCCGCCGCCGCTTCCGCTTCCGCCCCCGCCTGCACCGGCTCCGCCGCCGACGACAAGCCGACCCGTGCGGTCGAACACGCTCGTCTCGGTCGCTTCAAGCCGTACGCGGCGACACGAGCGGAGCACGGCGCTCGAGGCGCTGGAAGGGAGGGGGATGACCGGAGCGGGCCGGGGAGCGGGCGAGGAGGCCGACCGGGGCGGAAGGAAAAGGGCCATCGGGGCGAGGGTGGGCGGGTTGCAGGCGCTCCAGGAGGAGGGAGAGCGGCAGAAGCGGGTGCAGGAGGAGGAGAGGCAGAAGGTGGTGGAGGAGGTTGAGCAGGACCGGTGGGTGAGGCGAGCGGCCGTGCGGGAGAGCCGGCCCTTCCTCGACCTTGACTGGAGCAGCAGCGACGAGGGCGGGTCCGACGCCGAGCCGGCGCCGCGTGAGGAGGCAGACCCGCCGACTCGGAGCGGGAAGGACGAGGCCGAGCATGACCGGCAGCGTGAGCGCTCGGGCGAGTCGACGCTCAGCGCGCAATCGCTTCGCACGAGCAGCTCGTCGCGCTCGAGGACGACGAGCTCGAGCGGCCCGTCGAGCGCGCTGGGCGTCGCGCCGCTTCCGCCGCCGAGGTCGCCTCTTCCGACCCCGCCGCCTTCCACTGCTGCTCCTTCCGCGTCACTCGGACTCGCACCTCCGCCTAAGTTATCTCCAGCGCCTCGCACCGCCCCTCTGACCGCATCCTCGCATCCCTACTCCCGACCGTTCACGCCCCCGTCTTCCTCCCTCCCGCCGACGCCCTTTTCCTTCGACACCGCCTCTTCCGCCGGCCCCGACTTCCCAGCCGAGCCGCGTCCTTCCACCATCCCCCGCACGCACAACCGCGCTCTCTCCGCCGCCTCCTACGCGTCCATGTCCCCGACCTCGTCCTCTCTCCCTTCCTTCCCCACCCCGCCCGTCCTCGCCCCTTCCGCTCCTCTCACTCCCCCACGCGTCCCGCGACCCTACTCAGCCCGGAGCGCCAACTCGGCCTACTCGGACAGCGACCTCTTCTCGACGTTCTCGGCCACAGCGGGCGCGTTCCCCGTCCCGCCCGCAACGAGGCCGATGGGGTTCCCGCTCCCGCCATCCGCGAGCGAGGCGGTGTCGCTGCATGAGCGGTACGCGAGCGTGAGCGGCCAGCACGGAACGGGAGGGGCAGAGGGGGAGTACCGCTTCCCGCCGCCCAGGACTTCGTCTCGCCAGGCGCTCGTGGACGCGCTGGGCAGCGCGTTGGACCCTCCGAAGCGGGTCGGGAGGAACGAAGCGGCGGCAGGGAAGCGCGGGAGCGGGGAGAGCTTCTTGAGGATGGGGAGCCGGTGAAGGAGGAGGATCAGGCGGGAGAGCAGGAAGGAAGGACGGCGTGCGGGTCTCGAGTCGCAGATTGCGGAGGAAGTAAGCCTATACACGAAGTGCCCGTCGTCATTCTTGCAGTGAGGCTGGAAAAGCAAGCCGAAGAGGTTGACCTTCTTCCTCCTCGGCGGTACGCTTCCTCTTCTTCCTCTGCCTCCTCACCGCTTCTACCGCTTGTCAGACCATCTAAGATGCAGCCGAGCTCACACGAGCACGCGTGGCCGTCCGCCGTCGCCGCCTTCGCCTCATCCACCCGCTTTTCTTCCTCTTCCCCCACTTCCGCTCCGCCGCACAAGGTCACCTCCCGCCCGATGTCTCTTTCGGATCCAGTCGTCAACGGCGCTGCAGCGCTCAATGGCGCCTCCAGCTCGTCCGACTCGCCCACCTCGAGCCTCACCCCGCCCACCACCGCTTCTTCCTCCTCATCCCCCTCAACGGCCACACTCCAAGCCCAACTCGCCGACCTGCAAAGGAAGCAGCGCCTTCTCGTCTGCAAGCTCAAGGAGGAGCGCCACCAGTATCAGCAGAATCTGGAGCAGTACGCCCTGCTGGTCAAGGAGAGGGAAGAGGAGATTGAGACGCTGAGCAGGAGGGCGAGGGCACTGAGCGGTCAGTCCACTCCCGAGCGTGACGAAGAGGTGATGAGGAAGATGGAGGAGAAGCTGACGCAGGAGAACGAAGTCTACAAGAAGGAGCTGAGGAAAAAGAGGGAAGCGCTCCAGGGGCAGAAGCAGAGGACGATGGCGGCGGAGCATTTGCGGGTGGAGCTGGAGGCGCAGGTGAGGCGGAAGGAGCTCGAAGTTGAGCGATTCAAGGCTGAGTTGAGGAAGAAGGACAACGAGATCGGTTCGTTCTCCTTTTTCCTCTTCGCTCCTCTTCCTCCTCTGCTCACCTCTTCGACCGAACAGCCCAGCTCAAGATCCGCCTTGGTAATCTCGTTCTCTCCTCCTCTTCGGCGTCATTGCCGTACGACACCCCCTCGCCTACCTCCGACCACTCCGCCCACTCAGTCCCGCCCTCCCTCGCCTCCGCTACCTCGTCGTCCTCGCACGACGTTCCCCTACCATCACCATCCTCCCTTTCTCCCACCATTCCGCCTTACTCAGCCTCGCGCATGCTCCCCCACTTCCCCGTCGCCCGCATCACCCCTTCGCTCCCGCCCTCTTCCGCCCTCCCGCCGTCCTTCCCCCCCTCACTCGACTACGACCCCGATTTCGACACGCCGCGCCCAGTCGGCGCTCCTCACCGCCGCGGCAGGGGGTCGATGTCGAGGCTGCAGGCGCAGCGCGTCGAGGCTGGGTTGTGCAAGACCTGCGGGAAAAACGGCGAGGGGTGCAAGGCGGACCCCAAGTGCGTGGCGAGGCACGCGAGGAGGGCGAGTGGGTGAGGGAAGCGAGAAGGGAAGCGAAAGGCAGAGGAAGGAGTAGCTTGAAGGAAAGCTTGAGTAGCCTCTCGACGGTAATCGAAAGATACTCGTTACTCCTTCTTGTTCTAGCGGGTCTACACGAACCGGCCGATCTGCTCTCCGACCTGAGAGAGCGCAAGGGTGAAGTCAGTTCGACTCGGCATGACCGAAGCGAAAGGCAAAGGGAAAGGGGGAAAGCGCACCCGCACTGCCGTCTCGAGCTGTCCCTGCGAATTGCGGAGGAGGTCGTCGTCGAACTGCACCGTACCGGGCGGGAAGACGGCGATGACAGTGGAGCCGCCGTACGCTGTGCAAATCGGAATGGCTGAGGGCGCGGGAAAAAGAGAGAGGAAACGAAGGCAAGTGGGGACGCACCAAAGTAGCCCAGCTCTGCTCCCCGCTTGACCTGCGCACCTTGCTCAGCGGTGTGAACAATGGAGCCGACGAGCATGGCACCGATCTGGACGAAGGCGACGGGGATGGGCGCGGCAGTGGGAGACGAAGGAGACGCTACGGAGAGGTAAGTGACTGCGATGGAGCGCGAAAGGGGAGAAAACGGTGAGGAGACGGTAAGCTATAGGCGAGGTGGAGAAGAGAGCAGGAGGAACGAACCGTCGCGCTTGTTGGCAGTAAAGACGTCGAGATCCTCGTTGACTGCGCACGGGTTGACAGTCTGCAGAAGGGCACGGAGTAAGGTCAGAACGAGGACAAGGCCAGGGTGAGCCGGCGAAAGTTGGTCTAGGAGGTAGGGGGAGAGAAGGCAGTGCAAAGGATACGTACATAGTAAGTCCCGTCGATGCTCTTCGTCTCGCCCACCGTTGCGTCCACCGGCGAGTGGTAGCGGTGGTAATCTGCCGGCGCGAGGCGGAAAACCGCGACGGCGCCGTCCTCGAACCCTTTCGCCTTGGTCTCGTCCTGCAGCAGGTTCGCGATGGTGAAGTGCTTCCCCTTGATCCAGAATGTCCGGGCCTTGTCGACCGACTCGAACACGGTCAACCTGCAGTCGGCCGCGGACGAGATCGTGCGCGGGTCGTCCGGGTTCGCGATCGGGCGCGCGCCGGGGCGGAGCGCGCGGTAGAAGAACTGGTTGAAGGTCTGATAGTCGGCAAGGTTGGGCTTCAGGAGGTCCGAGAGGTCGATCTGGTAAGTCTGGACGAAGGATTGGATGTGCGGCAGCGCGTTGACGGGGCTGTCGAAGGCGATGCCTTGCTTGATGGATTGAGCCTATGCAAAGGAAGAGCTCAGTCGAGATCAGCAGGAGGGAATGAAGTACACGCACCTTGAGCATCGCCTCGACCCTCGTTGAGCCCAACAACCGCGCCTGTTCTCGTCCGTGGTAGAGCGCTTGCATGCCGATGCGGACGTAGATGGGCATAGACTGCGCGCCGAAGGGAAGGTGAGTGCTCGAAGAGAGTCAGAAGGCGGGTATAGGGCAGCGGGAATGGAGGAAAACAGGAAAAGCAGTGGCGCAGGGGAAGAACGGGAGAAGAAACTCGAGGGAGAAGAAAAGCGAGGAAGGCGCACCTCCCACACCTTCTTCGGGTTCTCCCCGCGCGTGACCGCCACCGTCGTCCCCAGATGCTCGTACGCCGCGAGCCGCTCAATGCCGGGTATGAGCCGCTGAAGCCAGGAGTGCTTCGTTCCTGCGGGTTGGCGAGGGAGGGAACATTGAGGAGGTCAGAGTTTGCTTGCCCGGCCGTCGCGCAGGCTACGTGAGCGGAGGTAAGAGGGAGGAGGAGGCTAACCATGGACGGCGGGGGTGTGCAGGTCGAGGTCTTTCGGCGGTTGGTCCGGGTCATGGGTGAGGCCGTCGAGTGCAGCCTGCGGGTCGAGCCGGGTCAGCAGGCAGCTCCGACTCTCCATCAGCCCAGTGTGTGGCTCCCTGACCACCTCCAGCGCTGCCTGCACCGCGAGCGCTCCCTCCTCTCCCTCCTCCGCAGCCAAGTGGGGCTTGCCTCACAAACCGCGAGCAGGGAACGTACGGCGTAGTCGCCTTCGGCAGGCTCGTGTGCGAGGTCTCGGGGGTGCGGTTCAGTCATAGCGGGAGCAGCAGATGCAGAGGGAGAAGAGCGAGAGAGGGAGCAAAGGTCGACGTCGTCTCGGAGGCTGCGGCGGAGGAAGGGGTTCACCTTTTTCGACGGCCGGGTCACAAAGGGCTTGCTACCGCTCGCCTTCTCTCTGTATGTGACTCAGACAGCCCGTCAAGACGAGAGAGAGCACAAACAGAATTACGGAAAATCCTCCTCCTCCTCTTCCTCGTCCTCGCTCCCGCTCCCGTCGTCCCCTGTCGGACTTCCCGCCAGCAAATATGCGCTCCCCAGTGTCAACGACGCTTTCCGTCCCCTCGGGCCCGCTGCGAGCGGAACAGGGAGGAGGCGGGAGATGGGCAGGCCTTGCGCGGTGAGGGCCGGTGGAGAAGAGGGGAAGGGGAGCGGCTTGACGGACGAGCGGGACAGGGAGCGGATCGAGGCGGCGGAAGACGATGGAGGGACGGGCGTGAGGGACCGCTCGCCCGTCCCGGGGGCGGCAGTGGACGAGTTGCTCGGTACTCGGGAGGAGGGCGCGGTCCCGCCGCCGGCGGACGAAGGAGGAGGCGAGGGCGCGCCGCGCGTGAGAAGGTACACGCCCGCGCCGCAGACGCAGCACCCAAAGGCAAAGTTGAGGAGGGATGGGAACGGGATCGACTCGAAATCGCGGTAGAGGACCGCGGAGCCGAGGATGGTCGAGAGGGCGAAGGTGCAGTACTGGACGGGGATGACCTTGCGGGACTCGAAGCGTTGTACTGCGCACGGTGGTACAACACGGGGATTAGCGGCTGGGCACGAGGCGCAGGAAAGGAAGAAAGAAAAGGCACGGCTCTTGTTGACGAAGTTCACCTGTATCGCCGCCGTCCCCACAAGCACCAACAGCACGGGGTAAGTGATCCAGCTCTTGAACGCGACGACCGGGTTGAGGTTGATGAAGCTCGACACGGCCTTCGTTGAGAGAACGGTGAAGGCCCCGGCGAGTGCGCACAGCGAGAGGTCGACGAGGACGAAGCGGTCGCCATACTTGGTGCGCGAGAGGTAGGCGAGGAAGACCATCAGGGCGGTAGAGATGGAGGCGTAGGCGATGAATAGTGGGCGGGAGATGGCGGCGAGGAGTTCGTCGGGCGTGGGCTGATCGGGGAGGTCGGTGCTTGAGTATGGACGAGTTTGGAAAGGAAAGAAAGAGGAAGACGTACCTTCTTGTCACTCGAGCGAGACGAGTAGACCACGGTTGCTCCGCCCAACATCGCGATGGCGACTCCGATCAGGTCGCGCTTGCGGAACGGCTGTGAGCGAAAGGGGGTCAGTGTATGGAGGCAAAGAGAAAGCAGAATGCGTACTGACCTCGCCGACGATCGCAGGAGCGAGGAAGACGTTCGCGACAAGGGTGACGAGACCGAGCGGGGCGACGAGCGATGGCGGAGCGAAGCCGTACGCGAGGAAGTTGCAGAACTCGCCTGGGATAGAGCCTAGTCAGTATGAGATGGGAGAAGACCGCAGAAGAGGAAGAAACGCACCAGCATTGAGGAGGAAAAAGCCCAAAAGCCAGGTCTTTGAGCGGATGTAGCCCTTGTCCGTCCTCGGCTTGCGCATGCTCGACCTCGAGCGCTGCCTCTTGAGCACTGCTCCTCCCTCATCCAGCGGAGTAAGGCACGGTGGAGACGGGGCAGTGGTGGAAATGACGGGAACGAGGACGTGCGGGTTGTCCTTTGAGGGTTCGGGGTCGGAGGCTGACCGGCCAAGGACGGGTCGCGGAGCCTGGAGGAGGGGTGTGCGTTCGCTGTCGTGAATGGGAGGAAGGGAGCGGAAAGGGTGCCGAGGCGAGCGGGTTTCGGCGGAGCGGGAGGAGGAGGAGGGGAGGTTGGAGTCGGGGTCGCGCTTGTGCTGTCGGCGGAGGTGAGCGAGGCTGTGTGAGTGAAGACGGGTGAGTGCGTCCTCGCCCGAGCGTGCTAGAGAGGGGTGCTTACCGCTGGACGTCGAGACCTGCTGCGATGCAGACAGAAGCACCGGCAGCGAGGGCGACGCCGATGAGGGTGCTCGTTCCTTCGCTCGTCCCGCCGGGTATCATTGGGGGCGTGTAGTCGAGTGTACGGAGCAGCAGTGCCGAGTGGGAGAGCGAGAGAGCGGAGCCGAGTCGGTTGATCGTCTCTTGCGCTCTCTCCATTCACTTGCCAGGGATGCTGCCGTCGAGACAGGTACCCAGGAGGACCTGGAGGGACCAGTTGGACCAGCACACCCAGGATCAGCACCACCAGCCAGCCTCAACGCCTTCGACCGCTCCCCTCTCCTCGTCGTCCGCCCCACCTCGCTCGCACCAAGTCTCGCTCGAGTCGGACACCGACAACGCACCGCCGCAGCAGTGCTGGATCTGCTACGACTCGGACACACCAGACCCGCTCGTCCACGTCTGCAACTGCACCCTTCTCGCCCACCAGGTCTGCCTCCTCACCTGGCTCGAACAGCAGGCTCATTCCCAGGCCGCCGCCCCCAAGTGCCCCGTCTGCGCCGCACCCATCCTCATCAAGGAGGACCGCTCAAACCTCCTCAGCCTCTACAAGCGCTTCCGTCGCAAGGTCGACCACTTCGCCCTCGTCGCCGCCGTCGGAGGACTCGCCGGCAGCGGCCTCTTTGTCGCCGGCGCGTACGGCGCCTGGTGCGTCAAGGTCTTCATGGGCGACGAGGTCGCGAGGGCGCTCCTGCTGAGGCACGACAAGGGCATCCCCTGGCGGTACTGGCGTGCGCTTTCCCTCCTCTTTCTTTCCTTTTCTTCCTTGCCTGACCCTACCTTGCCCCCGCAGTCAACCTCCCCCTCATCCCTTTCTCCCTCATACTCTCTCGCACTCCCCTCGTCGACTCCCTCCTCCCCTTCCTGCCCCTCACCCTCGTCCTCTCCACCCACTCCCCCTACCAGCACCTCCCGCTCTTCGACCCACTCGGCCTCGACGACCTCACGCTCCGCTACCCGCCCTCTCCGACTCTCACCTTATGCGTCCTGCCCTGGCTGAGGCTCCTCTACCTCCGCCTCCGCCTCAAGGTCTTCCGCGCCGTCCTCGGGCGCAAGAGGAAGTACCGCGGGTTGGCAGGCGTGTTCGAAGAAGCGGCAGAGGATGAGCTCACGACGAGCGAGGCGGGCGAGAGCGACAGCACCGTCGGCCTCGTCGCGACCGTCGAGGTCGAGGTCGACTCGACGGCGGAGGACGGTGCGGGAGGAGCAGCAGCAGCCGGCGACGGAGCGGAGCAGCCAGTACAGGCGCAGGAGCACGGCGCAGGTCAGCAGGCGGCCGACCTCGTCGAGGACGCCACGGGCGCGGCGACGGGCCTGCCCCTCACGGCCCGCCTCCGTATCGGCCTCGGCCGGCTCACCTCCCTCGTCCTCGGCGCGCTGCTCTTCCCCGCCCTCTCCGCCGGCGCCGGCTCGGCGCTCTTCTGGCTCGCGGCGAGGAAGGGCGATGCCCGGCCGCTGCGGGTCCTGAGGAGGGTCCTCGGCGTGAGCGCGGTCGTTGCCGCTTCCCGCGGAGGGTTCGGCTCGTCGTTCGGCGGCGGAGGCGCAGGCGGAGCAGGCGGCGGCGCGAGCTGGCTCCGCTCCCTCCTCCTCGCGCCCTCGTCCGGCCCCTTCTCCTCGACCGCGATCGACCCCGTCTGGGTCCGCAACACCTACGGCGCCGGTCTCGTCCTCCTCCTCCGCGACGCCGTTGAGCTCACCGCGGGCGTGCTCGAGAACCGGCGCAAGGCGAGCCGCAAGGTCGTCGAGCGGCCGTTTGCGCCCGGGTCGAGCAGGGCGGGGACGCCCGAGAGTGCGGGATTGGGCGGAAGAGGAGCGCCGAGCAGTGCTGGGAGGGACGCAAACGGGAGGGAGGCGGTCGTCACGGTGACGATGTAGCGAGTCGGGCGCTGTTGATGTACTCTTACTCGCCTTTTCCTCCTCCTGGCCCTCACCTCTCGCCTCTCCCAGCGAGACTCGCGAGACCTGTCCTTGGCGAGGGTCGATGCGACCGCGCTTCGTGTCTGAACCAGTTGGGATGCGGATGACCACACACGAAAGTCGGCGAGAAAACACCCTCGCGGAGGAGGAGAAAGAAAACTGCCAGCACCGCGGCCGCAGTTCTTTCTTCCCTCGTCGCGGCATGTCGGCCTCAAGCGTGACAGCGAGCGTCTCGAGGTGTCCAGGGCTGGTCCACCGTCGGTGCAAGTCGGGCTGGAGGTTCCTCGCGCCTCTTGCTCTTCTTCGTCTCGCTACTCTCGCTCAGCTTGCTTGCTCTGCGCTTCGTTGTCATTGGGCGCGTCTACTAGCGGCCTCCGTCGCTCACGTCATCCTCCCCGGTGCGTCCTCGCCGTTCCTCACCTCCCCGTGCCCCTCATCAGTTTCTCGCCCCCACATCTTCAGCACCGCTCTGCGAAAGCTCATACTGATCCCACGTTGTCTCCAGAGCAGCATCCTCTACCTGCAAGCCATGTCGGCCAAGTCCAAGCCGTATACCGCCTCGTCCGCTCCGTCTTCGCTGGCGGATCTCCCCGAGCTCCCTACGCCAGTCATCGACCCCGAGAAGGACCTGCCGGGTTTCATCCCCTGGGGCACTCTGATCAACTACCTCATGCCCTGGGCCGGGGTCTTTCTCATGGGCCTTGCGCCATCGAGTCTTCCCGTGCTGTGGGAGCCCTGGCTCGAGAGCTGGTACGGCATGTTCGACCCGGCGATCTGGCCCATCCTCGAGAAGGATGACGAGCGGGACTACGACGCGATATGCTGCTACATTCCCTTGCTGGACCAGTTCAACGCGGGGACGGCCGTCGAACCGGACGTGCTGGTGGAGGTTTCGAAGCGGTACACCGTTTGTGTGCTCAGGAGATATGACCGGTGGACTCGGTTGTACGGTTCGTTGCGCTGTCCCCCCTTGCTGGACGAGGCGACACTGACTGAAGACCCTTCACAACAGTCCTTCACGATGTCCGCCGTCGCCACCGGCAGACCTCGTCTACACTGTACGGGCTTTTGACGTCCACGACACTGACACCACAGAAACCTCGCATGTGCCCATTCGCACCGGGCTCAGGTATGCCTCCCTCCCGTTCCGCCTATCTTGTTCCCGTAGCTTACACCCTCTTCCCCTCAGTCTGGCCCGCTTACATCCCGCACCCACACCCATCCTCTCCATCTGCGGTACACCACCTCTCGTCTCGCTACCCAAAGCAACACCTGGACTACGCTCTCCCGGAGTTTTCCACGAAGTTTTCCGACGACTTCTACGCCTGGCTCGACCGGGCCAGGAGTGCAAGGCCTGGATACGGAGCACTTCAGGGTCCGCCTGTCTTCCCTGTGCCGCCTCAGTATGCCATCAACGGCCCGCAGACTCAAGAGGTGGAGCAGCCTCCGCCACAACGTCGCAAGCTTGTACGCCGGAGGCGCCTCGGTTGGCGCTTCTCGCTGCCCGGCTTTCTAGCCATCCGCTAGGGCTGTGCTCCCTCGAGCTGGTCGTCCCTGCCAGCATTACTGCATCGCACGGCTGTCCTTACCTCTCTCTCAACTTCACCATGCAATGCAAGTTATTCGGGGACGCTCCTTCCGCTCTCTCCTCCCGCTCGCGGCCTACGAGTTGCTGATGCAGAGATGTCGATTGCACCTCGCTTGTGCTCACGCTTCGCCCGCCTTTTCCCTCTTTCTCCCCAGCGCCAAAGCGAAGGTGGAAGACCCGCTCGGCGGGCTCGATTGGCAAAGCTACTCGGGAGATGTGGCAAACTGTCTGAAAGAGGCCGAGGAAAGGAGAGAACGAGAGGCTGCTACCCACGCAGGGGTGCTGGAAAACGAGAATGAGCACGAGACGACGACGACGACGGCGATCAAGCGATAACGAGAGGGGTATAAGAGATGCAAGCGAGGGTGGGTATCGAGATAGTCAAGCGTGGAGGGAAGGAAAAGAAGGAAGGGGCAAGGGGGGAGGAAAAGGGAGAGAGGGGGGAAAAAGCGTCCATCTCCTCGACTCGACGGGGTCCAACTCCTCCTCGTCGTCCTCCGTCTTCTACCCGCTCCTCCTACCGTCTCTCCTCCTCCGACACAGTTTCCAACAGGGTATAAGCGATCCATCCGCCTCCTCCCTCGCTCCCTCCCCTCTCTCCCCTCGTCCGCCTCAGAGCTCGGGGAGCAGCGCGTCCGGGCCCGGTCCGGGCGCGACGTACCCGCCCCTCGCAGCGCTCGACCACGCCGCCTCCTCCGTGCCGAGCGCGAGATCGAAAGCCGGGACGGGCTCGAGCAGCTCGTCGAACTCGGGCCCGCCGAGCCAGGGCGCGGCGCTCGTCCTGCCTCCTCCCTGCGCGGCGTGCAGTTCCCCAGCACTCGGGGCGAGGCTGAAAGACGGGAAGATGCGCAGGCCCTCGTTGCTGGCCTTCTTCGCCTTCTCGGCCTCGGCCGCGGCGGCAGCCTGGCGAGCGCGAAGGCGGAGGGCGTGCTCGCCCGCGCTTCCGGCGGCGGAAGAGGATGAGTCCGAGAAGTGGCTCTGGAGCCCGTTCGCGCCGGCGGAAGAAGAGAGCGCGAGGTCATCGTTCCAGATGATGGGCGGGAGGGCGGTCTCGGGCGGCGAGGGGCGGCGCGAGTACTGCTGAGCGTGCTGCTGCTGAGCGAGGTGGACCTGCTGCTGCTGGTGAGTCGCGAGCGGGTAGCGAGTCGAAGTCGGCGAAGGAGGGCCAACCGAGTAGGGGTCAACGGTCGAGTACCTCGCCACCGTCGAAGTTGGGGCCGGGGCCGAGTTGAAGCGGTACATCGACTGGGCTTGCTGCTGCTGCTCGAGGAGAGCGAGCGAGCCGTACCCGGCGCCGACGCCGCGCGACGGTGGGTAAGTCGCGCTCCTCGCCATCGCAGCGGCGGCGAGCTGCGAGCTCGGGACGCCGTCGCTTGAGCCGGACGTCGACATCGCCGTCGAGGCGGTCGCGTACGGCTGCGGCACCGCGGGCAGAACGTGGAAGGTCGGCGTGTGGGCGCTGAGCGGCGGGGCGGACGACGTCGGCCTCATCGGCGACAAGGACGGGCCGGCTCCGGCGAGCGAGGCGGCGCGCTGGGACTGGATGGTGAGGATGTTGCCGATGTCGTTTGCGTAGGCTGAAGAGGCGGAGGCAGGAATAGTCAGGTTCGGGAAAGTTGGGTCGAAGAGGAAAAGGGAGGGAGACGTACGGAAGCAGCGGAGGCAGATCTTCCTGCGCCGCCAGTTCTGTGGGAGGAGAGAGAGACAGAAGGAAGGAGTCAGTCCCGAGCTCGATGAACAGGAGCAAAAGGTGAAAAGGTAAACGCACGACGAAAGTACAGACGCCGCACCTCCAGTCGCCAGCCTGGACGACCATCGGACCCTGGTTGCCGGTCTGCGAGAGCTCGCCAGTCAGTCTCCGATGGAAGCGGAGTAGGAAGGAAAAAAGAAACGCACGTTGACGATCGGTTGCTGGCACGCCCCGGGCAGGACGTCCGGCGGCGCGAGCTGCTGCACGGTCGGTATGCGGCCACTGTGGAGCTTGGCGATGCGGTCCGTGTCGGAGGGCGAGAGCGGGTACGGGACCGTCTGCGTCTGGGCCTGCGAGGCGGAAGAGACGACCTCGGCGGGAGGGGCCGGTGAGACGGCCAGCGGGACGAGCGGCGGGCCGGCGCCGAGCGAAGCGGCGTAGTACGGCGAGGCCGGGACGGTGATGAAGCCCGAGTTCGGCGTCGGCAGGACCGAGGTCGGCGTTGAGAAGTACCCGGCGGGGATGGCCTGGTGCTGCTGCTGCTGCTGGACGAGGCCGAGCGAGCCGGATCCGCCATGGTTGACGATTGAGGTGCGGACGGGCGTGCGCGGCGGCGTCGCCGGGAATCCGGGCAGCGTCACGCTGTGGTGCTGGCGGTGCCGGTGCTGGTGCGGGTGCTGGTGCTGCGGGTGAAATGCCGGTGAGCGAGGGAGAGGGTCGGAGTGCGGCGCCTCCGGGGCGACGTAGATGGGTTGAGGGGGAGGCTTGGGTGAGCGGAGCGAGGACGAAGTCGAAGTCGGCTTGGTCGAGTTGGACGAGTTGCCATCGTCAGAGCGGAAGCCCGGGGCGGGGAAGAAGGTGAACGAGTCGGTCTCAAGGCTCGAGAACGGGTTGAAGGCCGGCTTGTCCTGCTCGAGGCCTCCTCCTCCACCGCTGAGCGAGAGCCCAGCCGTCGTGGCGGCAAGCTGCTGGTCGATGCTGTTCTCCTTGTTGGCGGTCGACGAGGCGGACCAGATCCCGACTTTCCTGGCTTGTTGCTGCTCCTGCTGCTGCTGCTGCTTGACGGCGGGGAGGAAGTCGCCGAAGGAGGGGTAGGACGACTTGGCGTTGCCGTTGAGGAGCTGGTCGGCGGGCCTGGTCGGCTTGAAGAGCTGGTCGTCCGGGTCGTCGCGGCCTTGGTCGAAGAAGCGGCTGAGCTCGACGCCCCTGACGGCGCTCCTGACGGGAGTTGGCGACGCGAACTTGAACGAGTGCGAGCGGTGGAGCGACTGGTAGACGTTGTCGCCGGGAGTGGGCGGCAGCTCGCTCTCCTCGTCGTCGTCGTCGCTGCTGCTGGCGCTCGAACTCGCACGGCGACTGCCGCTGCTGCTCCTGCGCCTGTACGAGCGGTCGTTGCGCCTGCTGCTGTCGCGCGATTGGAGTGGAGTGCCCATGGCGTGCGAGTGAGGTGAATGAGGGACGGCGAGGAGGGAAGAGCACGAGGGAGGACCAGCCGAGGTGAAGGCGGTGAACGAGTGCGGTTGGGGGTAGGGGGAAGGATTGGGAGCGCTGTCGAGTGCAGCCATCGCTGGGACGAAGGGAGGGAAGGAAGGAGAGAGAGGACCGTTGTCGAGAGGAAGGGGGACGAGCGGGCGGGAGCTCGGAACGCTCGACTAGCGGCGGGAAGGGGCGATGGAAGAGCTAGTGGACAGAGGCAAACGAGGGGACGAGTGGACGTCAACGAGTGAAGGGAAGGAGGGAGGAGAGAAAAGGAGGGAGAGGGGAAAGAGCGAGAGGACGAGGAAGCGCACCTGGGCAGGGACACCGCTCGTCCCTTTTCCACGAGTGCTCGTCGTGCTGATGGCGGAAGGCGAGACTGGCGACGAGGGGCAGCACACCCGCTCGTGAAGGAGAGGCGAGACGAGACGAGGACCCGCTCGAGAAAAACACGCTACCGGAACCTCCTCCTCCTCCCTCGCACTCGCAGCCCGTTGGAGAGGATCTACGCACGCCACACTGCCTCGTAGGCCACTAGAGCTCGCGGGATAGTGCTCCTCATCAGCTTGCAGGACGCGACCCTCGACCTTCCCAATCCCGCTCCTTTTCTCCTGCACAAGGAGAAGCTCGCTTCCGCCAATTTGAATGCGAATAACCTTACCTGGACCTTCCTCCCCTGCACCTACAGGCTCCCTTCGTCACGCCCGATCCATCACCTCGGCGCTGCACGTCCACCGCTCGACACCCTCCTTGCCCTCGTCCTCAAAGAGCGCCCACAGCCCCCTCTCCCTCAGCAGCTTCTCCTTCGTCTGCCCCGTCGCGTAGTTGGCGTGCACGACGCACGGCCGCGCGCCGGGCTCGAGGCCGCCGTCGAAGTACCGAATCCCGGGCGGGAAGAGGTCGTAGGGGAGCGGTTCGGTGCGGATTGGGCGGTGAGGGCGCTGGGTGGGCGGAACGGACGGCTCGGAGCCGGGCTGGAAGGAGGCGAGGAGCTCGAGGGTCGAGAGAGGCGGAGGAGAGGCGGGACAGATGCTCTGGTACGTTTGGGCGAGGGAGAGGCACGTCTTCGGGGTCGAGCCGTCGGGGCCTTTCGCCGCCGTCGCAAGCCCGGACTCGTCCATGAGGTCGAGGAGGTCCTCGACGTCGCCGCTGCCCATCGCGACGAGCCACCGCTCGTGCGTGACGACAGGCAGGTGCTCGGCAGTCTGCTCGCTGAGGAAGAGCGCCGGCCCGAGGCAGGTTGCCTGGAAGCTGGGCGCGACCGCCTTCCTGAGCGCCTTGATGCCCTCCTCCTGCTTCGTCTCTGCCGAGTCGTCAAGCCTGAGCTGGTCCGCAGCCGAGCGGGTGTCCTCCTCGGCTCGGTGCCAGCGAGCGAAGGCGGCTTGTCGCTTGGCCGTGTCGAGCGACTGGAGGAGCATTGAGATGTGGCACATGGCCGTCGAGCGCCATGCCTCGGCGGCGCCCTGGGCGGGCGAAAAGAGGTACGGGTCGAGGGCTTCTGGAGGAGGAAAGGCGGGAGAGCCGGCAGCGGAGGTGGCAGAGACGGTCGGAGCGGTGGCGAACGTGGCACCGTGGTCGGAGACGCGGGAGTAGAAGAAGCAGGCGCAGGGCATGGTGTGCTGGCCCCAGGCGTTTTGGGTTGTGGGCGCCATGTCGGGCGAGTAGACGATGGAGGGGTGCGAGCCGGTCGGGCGATAGTAGTGCGAGATGAAGGGAGTCGGAGAGGAGAGCCTGCAAAGGAATCTGGGTGAGCCAACTGGAGAGGATAGAAAACAGGGAAGGGCAGAGAGACGAGAAAACGCACCAGACGGCGTCGTTATCCACTAGCAAAACTCCCCGTACTCCGACCCACGGCGGCAACTCGAGCGGCTCCTCGTTCTCCCAGTCGTGCGCGAGTACCTTGTCCCGCCACGCCAGATCCTCCTTCTTCTTGTCCCGCGGATCGAGCTTCTGACTCTCGACGAGTGCGCCGACGAGCGCGCTCATCGCCAGCGTCCGCTCGAGCATGAGCGACTGGTAATGCAGCGAGCCCCACGGGATCATCTTGTCCGTCAAACGGTCCTTGAGCTCGCTCGACGGCTCGGAGGGGAGGAGGAGGTCGAGCAGGCGGAGGTTGGTGAAGAGGTCGTCGCGAAGCTGGCGGTCGAGCTGCGCGACGAGCTCGTCGTCCTCGTCCTCCTCGGCGTCCTCGAGGGCGTCCCAGTCGACGCCCTGCAGCAGCCAGGTCACGACGCCGTGGCTGGAGAGCTCCTTCGCGAGGTCCTCGTCGCTCGTAATGACCAGGACTTTCGGTGTGTCCTCCCAGCCGGTGCGCTCCTCCTCCGGGGTGGCCTGGACGCGCTCGCCGTGCTCGTTGTGGGTCGGCGGCTGCCCCCACTTGGCCCGGTAGCGGAGGAAGCACAGCCAGTTGTAGAGGAGGGGCTTGAAGGCGGGAGTTGCGAGGGTGACGAGGAGGGTGTGCTCTGGTGGTGGTGCGAGGTGTGGGAGGACGGGCAACAGCGATGCGAGCGAGGTGTGGAGGGTGGGAAGACGGGCGGAGGAGGGAGGTGGGGAGAACAGCGGCAGATGCGTTGCGTTGGTCGACTGGGCGGAGGCGAGACCTAGGAGCAGCAGCTGTGTCAGACCTGCTAGCAGTCCGAGCAGCCGCATCGTGCGGTGTGGGTGGAGGAGAGCGAGCTGGAAGAGGGAGAGGGAGCAGGAGCAGCGAGACGGCAAGGTGATCGCGGCGGTCGGGTCGGCTGCGAGCACGTTACACAGGCTGAATCTCCGCATCTCGTCGACTCTGTCGAGCCCATCACGCAGCGGAGAGGGTGAGCGGATCCGACGACCTTTTTCTTCCGAAGACCCGCTTCGACCTCCTGTCGAGAGAATCTGAGCGGGCTTTCTCGCGCCCATTGAGTGTCTTCCAAGCGAGTGGCCGTGCCGTAAACCAGCCAAAGAAGCGTGGCGGAGTTCCGCCAACTTGCCACGTCTCAGCAGCCACGAACGAGGCTCCCGACTCGCCTTCCTTGCTCTTTCCCTCCTCCCCCTCCACCTGTCCTCGCCCGCTCGCACCATGAGGACCACCGCCTTCGTCCTGAGCGCCCTCGCCGCCGTCGCCGCCGCGTCTTCGGACGTCGTCGAGCTTACCCAGTCGTCCTTTGGCGACTTCAGCGCGCAGGACTTGTCCCTCATTGAGTTCTTCGCTCCGGTCAGTCACCCAAATCGCCTTATTCGGCCCTTCCGAACGGGCTGGCGGAGTTTCAGCCCGCCCGCGCGTGTGGATGCAGCAGGACGAAGGAGCGGGAGGAGGCGGTCGCGACGTGGAGCTCGTGATGGCAAGATGCTGCCCGCTGGGCGGGCTGCGCGTGGCTGCAACGGGTCAAGCACACGGCCTAGGAGGCTGTACAGCCCCGTCGGACCGCCTCCTGGCGTTGTCGCCCTGGTCGAGCCAGGTGGGGGGGGGGGAGCGGCGCGCTGTCAGCAAGAGCTGGCGGTGTCGCCTCTTCTCACGCGATGGTGGGTCGCGGGGTGCTGTTACGCGGTCTATACGATTCGCAGGCACTTTCTACCCGGGCAGAATCCGCTCAGGCGGAGGTGGCCGATTCGAGCTGGCGTGGCTGCTCTCTCAGCATCTCCCTTCGCTCCCTTGAACGCCTACTGACCCTTTTTTTCCCGGTCAACAGTGGTGCGGTCACTGCAAGGTTCGCTCTACGACCCGCCCGTCGCACACCGAAACGCGCTGACCTATTCCTTTCTCCCCGTCCTCCCTTAGGCTCTCGCCCCTCACGTACGTCTCTTCCCCTGCTCGCCCTTGCTTTGGCCCAAACTGACATGCCTTCTGCTCTACAGTACGAGGAGGCCGCCACCATCCTTAAGAAGGACAAGATCCCCATTGCCAAGGTCGACTGCACCGTCGAGACTGAGCTCTGCTCGTCCCAGGGTGTCAACGGCTACCCGTGCGCTTTTCTTCCCTCGTCCCCACGCCTCTACGAGAGACTGACTGTCGACGTCGAACAGTACCCTCAAGGTCTTCCGCAAGGGTGTCCCGGCTGACTACACCGGCACTCGCAAGACCGATGGCATCGTCTCCTACATGAAGAAGTGCGTTTGATCCTTTCCTCACTCTTCACCCTCGTACTGACGATCTTCACGCGCAGGCAATCCCTCCCGGCCGTCTCGGACGTCACCGCCGAGAACCACGACGAGTTCAAGACCGCCGACAAGGTCGTCCTGATCGCCTACGCCGACGAGTCCGACTCGAAGACCCAGAAGACCTTCAACGACTTCGCCAACATGTACCGCGACGACTACCTCTTCGGCTACTCGACCGACGCTGCTGCCATTGCCGCCGCCAACGTCAAGACCCCCGCCGTCGTCATGTACAAGACCTTCGACGAGGGCCGCAACGACCTCGAGGGCAAGATCACCGACGACTCGCTCTTCCTCTTCGCCAAGGAGCACTCTGTCCCCCTCCTCGACGAGATCTCTCCGGACAACTTCGCCATGTACGCCGAGTCGGGCCTCCCGCTCGCCTACATCTTCGTTGAGAACTCGGACCCCAAGCGTGAGGAGATCGTCAAGGCGATCGAGCCCGTCGCGCGTGAGCACAAGGGCAAGATCAACTTTGTCTGGATCGACGCCACCAAGGTCAGTCTTAGCCCTTTTCCCTTTTTCCTCGAGTTCAGCTCTTGACAGTCTTCCTTCCCACAGTTCGCGGACCACGCCAAGTCGCTCAACCTCCAGGAGCCTTCCTGGCCTGCGTTCGCTATTCAGAACTTGCAGGCCATGGAAAAGTTCCCGCTTGACCAGTCCAAGGCCGTCGACGCCAAGACGGTCGGTTCCTTCGTCTCGGACTACGCTGCTGGCAAGATCAAGCCGTCGATCAAGTCGGCCAAGGTCCCGGCTGTCCAGGACGAGCCCGTCTACGTCCTCGTCGCCGACGAGTTCGAGAAGGTTGTCGCCGAGGACAAGGACCTCTTCGTCGAGTTCTACGCCCCGTGGTGCGGCCAGTACGTCCCCCGCTCTCTTCTGTCCTTCACAGTACAGCGACTGACGCGGCCCGTCACCCGCAGCTGCAAGAAGCTCAAGCCGACTTGGGACTCCCTCGGCGAGCGTTTCGCCAACGTCAAGTCGAAGCTCACCGTCGCCAAGTTTGACGCTACTGAGAACGACATCCCGAGCTCTGCCGGTTTCAAGTACGCAGAATGAGCCCGCCGTTCAGAGTACAGAGAACTGACCTCGTCGCCGTCTCCACTTGCAGGGTTTCCGGCTTCCCGACGCTGAAGTTCAAGGCCGCTGGCTCCAAGGAGTGGATCTCGTACGAGGGTGACCGCTCCGAGGCGTCGCTCATCGAGTTCGTTGAGGCCAACGCCTCGAACGACATCTCGACCCCGGACAACCTCGAGGAGCAGCTCGAGGGCGAGACCGAGGTCAAGTCGGACAACAAGCACGACGAGCTCGTACGTAACATTTCTCTCGCTCACTACCTGCACCTACCCTTCCGCTCGTCGCCCGCCGCCGTCGAAGTCGGGGTCGCCGATGCCGCCTAACCTACACTCCCCCTCGTTTCCCTTCGCGCCTTCCGCGTCCTCACTTCCTTTCATACACCCACTGACACGTCTCCTCATCACACAGTAAACGGCCAACAACCGAAAACCTCGCCGGGAGCGGCAGCTTGGAACGCAGGAGGGTGGAGGGGAAACGTACGGAAACTTCGAAATTCAAGCATTCTTTCTATCCCTAGTCGGTTCGCCCTCGTCCGCATCGTCACGAGCACTGCTGGACATCAGCGCGCCACATGCGGCAGGTCGTGCAGTCTTACCGACGAAGAAGCGGCGGAAAGAAGAGCGAGGAAAACGGTCGTTTGCGCCGCTCGGTCCCGAGTCGGTGGGCAGCAGGGCGTACGTAGCCCCACTCTGTGCTCTTCGAGCTGTTCAGTCCTCTAATGGCCCCGCCCGCGCGACGGGAGCAGCTGTAAGATGGCGACGAATTGATGAAGGTCTCGTTATTCCCGCATCCGCTCAACCCCCGGCCGCCTTTCTTCTGCCTCTGTCGTCACCGCACACATCGTACGTGAGTCAAGCGAGCCCACTCCCTCGCCTAGACGCCTTGTCCGCACGAAGGCCGGCTCTCGAGGTCGTCCTCGTCCCGCACTTTGCGCTCGCGCCCGCATCCCCCTCGTTCGACCTGGAAGCTCTACTGACGCAATCTCATACACTGCATAGACCATCTGCAGCAAGTCGCACCGCTCGCGAAGCCTTTCTTGTCGACTTCGCTCCCACTCCTCGTCCGCAGGCCGACCAAAGGTGGGTCTCGTCTTCCTCCCAAGGCATGCCTGTATGCCCGCTTGAAGCGCTCGCACACGGGTCCGCCTTTGACCAACGATGTACTGACTCTCGTCCCTCCCTTTCGCGCATCAACCGCCTCACTCTCTTCAACTCGGTCTTCCAGCTCTCGGCCAAGTCCTTCCTCTCTCCCTTCCATCCACACTCACCCTAGCAATGCCTCGAGCAGCCCGTGGTCGAGGCGGAAAGACGCGACCAGCCGTTGCTGTCTCGACCCGCAAGACTCGACAAGCCGCCGCCCTCTCTCCGCTGCGGGCGCGGGCCGACTCGCCCCTTTCAAGCGTCTCGACCGATCGTCTCTCGAGCCCGGACAGCGCCAGCGAGCCGTCGACGCCGCCAGAGCAAGTCGTCAAGCCGGCGGAGAAAGGAGAAGACCCCATCGCCGATTTGACCGACCCTTCTTTTCGCCCGACTCGCAACCGCAAGCCCACCCTCAAGGCCACCGAGCCGGATCAGTCCTTCGATGACCTCGCCAGGACGTACGAGCGCAAGAGCGACTTCGACGCGAGGCCGCCGGCGACGAGCGGCAAGCGCACGAGAACGTCGATGAGCCGCACCGCTGAGGAGGGCGACCAGGCCCTTTCGGCAGACTACGAGGAGGGTCAAGGAGAGGCGAAGCGCAGGAGACAGGCGGCGGCGGCGAGCAGCAGCCACCAAGGAGATGGCACAACAGATGGAGGAAAAGGCGACCAGACCGAGCTTTCGTTCCGACTCGCCACGGAGCAGAATGCTGTTGGTAAGGTCAGAACGGCGGCGGAGGCGCAGTCGAAGCGCAGTGCGCTGGCCGGAGTGAGGACGAAAGATTGGTTCGAAGGTGGGTTTTTCTTCCTCTGGTCTCATCCCTCAATCGTCTCAGGCGAGTCTGACCTTCAACTCCTGCAGTGCTCTACTGCGGTGATCCGTATGCCGCCCTGCAAGCCTTCCTCCGACCCGACCCTTCCGCTTCGCCTTCCTCTTCTTCCTCCGGTCCTCCACCTTTCCCAATCACCGTCCTTTCCGTCACTCGTCGTAACTTTCCCCCGTCTCCAGCGTCCTACACTCTGTACCGCTTCGCGCTCCCGAAGCACGGCGACGGATCAGCCATCGAACGCGTTGCAGTTCGGGTCAAGGGCGAGGGCACGAGGGCGAGGACGGGACCGATCGGGACTAGCGGCGAGGTCAGCCTCGAGGAAGGGGAGGATGGACAGAGGGCGTGGTGGGTGCTGGTGCTGAAGGAGGACAAGGCAGAGTGGGTCGTGCGGTAGGTGGGGCGGAGCTGGTTCTCCTCGTCGTTTCCGTGTTGTCCCGCAGTGCCTGGTACGTCACCTCCTCTTGAATTCCTCTCTGCGGCGGGCTCAGGCTGGGGAGACTGGCAGAGGCGCTCGAAAGGGCACGAACGAGGGAGAGAACGAGCTGAGCCAGCAGCTTGGATTGCAGTCAGTCGCCGCACCCGCTTCCAGAAGGTCCAAAAGACGACCGTCAAGGATGGGGAGTCGAAGAAGAGGAGATTAAGGGCGGAAGTGGAGAGGTCGGATCGCGGGAGAGGGAGAGAGGGCAGAGGGAGGAGAAGGACGTCGCGAAGGTTTAAATCGGCGAGTTCTGCACAGTCGAGCTGGATCAGTAACGTCTCGAGGCAGCCAAGTCCTGAAAGGGGCCAACCTTGACGGTAACGCCGGTGATGCTGCCCTCGCTACCGCCGTTGACGGAAAGGGCGGAGAAATCGAAGTCGGAGCAGGCGCCATCGGCGCAAAGGACCTAAAGAAGAGTGATAAGTCAAAACTTGTCGACCGGCCGGCGAGGTTTGAGGTGAATCGGGGGAAAGAGTACAGCAGAGGACGGGCGAAAGGAGAGAACCGAGGACGCACGTAGATCTCCTCAGCGTCGTCCTCCACAGAGACGGTGTTGGTCGAGCCAGTGAAGTAGACGCCGGTGATGGGCTGCGAAAAGAACAATAAGCATCGGCCGTTGGAAGAGGGGAGCGGGCGGGGCGGCAGGAAGGGGGGATGAGACGTACGACGCCGTCCGTAGCCTCGCCGGTCGCGCCCTCGTTCGTGTAGTCTTGCTGGATGACCACACCGTACTTGGTCGCGCCAGTCACCTGGAAAGGAGGGAGCGGGTCAGCCGGAGGAGCGACAGGAGGAAAGCCAGGAGGTCAAGGGAATGATAGAGCAGCGATGCGCACCGTGTTGCCGCTGTAGGTGATGTTGCTGTTGGGAAGGGCGAGGCATCAGAGAAGCCTAGGAGAGGAATTACAAGAGAGTAGGCGCACGAGACCGAGGCGTCGGTTGCGCCGACGTAGGTCTTGATGCGAAGGCCTTGTTGCGAGTTCTGCGCGTGGAATGCTGTGAGGAGTGCATCGGATAAAGAGGAGGAAACAGCTACTCAACTTGACCTGGTTGTTGAGGATCTGAACGCCGTCAACGTTCTTGCCCGTCTTGATACTGCCGATAGAGATGCCATGGCCGTTCTCGCAAACGTTGTTCTGGAAGACGAGGTCGGTGGCGTCGTTGACGGCGAGGCAGTCGTCTGAACGAGGTAAGGGCGAACAGGCGTCAGGCTGGCGAAAGAGGGCACTCGAAAGAAGCGACTCACCCTGGTTCTTGATGGTCGAGTCCTGGATGGTGAGGCCGGTGGAAGAGCTGATGTCTGCGCGAGGATAGGCGAGAGAAAGCGGAAAGGATGAGAAGAGGTCGAAGTCGCGAGGTCGGCAAAGAACAGGTTGGAACGCGAGCGAGCGGCAAGGACGCGAGGGCAGTGTCGCGGAGGAAGGACTGACCGAAGGCGTCTACGCGGCGCAGAGTCCAAGAAGAGGAAAGTCGGAATAGAGTGGCCGGCAAGGTCAGTATTGGTGAATCTGCGTGCCTAGGGACGGCGGGCGTACCGGTGTTGTGGCCGCCCTCAGTATCGCCGTCTGAGCAATCGACAGTGATGCTGTGCGGCGGAGAGAAGATGGTCAGGGCGGAGAGGAAACTAGAAGGAGACCAAAGACGAACCCGCTCATGATCAAGGCCGCGGGGTTGCTGATGCTGAAGCCCTGAACGGGCTGGTTGTACAGGACGACATCGCTCATAGTGCCGCTGAACTTGACCTGCGGGAACGCAGAGGGTCGAGGGAAAGAAGAAGGGAGAACAGGAGGAAGCAGGCGCACCTTGAAGAACTTGGGCTTGGTCTTGCCGCCGTTCGAGCCCTCGCCGTCCCAGCTTGCGGAAGTGACGCAGAATGTCAGACTGCTGTGCGTGCTGACTAGAAAAGGGAACAGGGACGGACTAGGAAGCGCCCCTATTCGTCGCGCAAGGTTCGTCAATGAGAGAAAGGTCGGGAAGAGGAGGAGAGAACGCACTGTCCGTCGAGCTTGTAACCGTTTCCTTTCCAGGTGATGTCGGTGCCCTTGACCGAAATAAGTGGTCCCTCGAAGCCGGTCTTGACGCCAAAGGTCAGGTCGCCCTCTTCGGTGGGAGGAAAGGTCAGTTTTGCGAGTCCGATGCGAGGGGGGGGGGGACACGGAGAGAGTCAGACGCACTGACGTTGACTGTGGTGCCGTCCGCGAGGTCAAGCTCGAAAGTCTCGCCCGCCGGAACGGTGAAGCTCTCGATTGTGATGCTTGAGCACTTGACGGCCTCGTCGACGTCGTCGAGGGAGGCGATCGTGCACGAGTCACGCCTGTCGAGACGCTTTGGCTCGGAACGCGCGGCAAGGGTGAGCGCCGGAAGGATCGAAAGGAGGAGGATGGAGGTCTTCATGGCCAAAAGCGAGGGGGAAGAGGCGATAGAGGAGAAGGAGGTGGCGTAGGGTAGGAGAAAGGGAGACGTCTTGCGCGCCAGGCGAGGTCAAAGGGAGCGGGGAGGAGGAAGTGGTGGAAAGGGAAGAGAGAGGCGGAACGAGGGCGTCGATCAGAAGGCTGTCGTGGCCTGCGGGGAGCAACCTCGGAGTCGGCGAGTGTCCGTCGTTAGTCTCTGCTCCTGCAAACGGTGCACAGCAACGTCCCACCCCACTTGGGTTTCGGAGGAAGAGGTCCAAGCGACCACAGGTGAAGCTTTACCTGGAAGCAGACATCGCCTTGCTTGCCTGCTGGGCGGTATGTCCGTAGCGAAGGACACCGGTGCAGGAATGGTGTTCGTGCGTGTCAGCGTGGGTTCTCCCGACCTTCTCATCTGGTGACCTTGGTAACAGCCCAACGGTTCCGAAAGCGGTCTGTGAGTACGAGGCGACGACGGCTGGTGTCCGCCGCGAGAAGCGCGGGCAAGAAACGGAAGCGAGAAGAGTGGCGAAG
Source organism: Rhodosporidiobolus sp. SP3-3/4 (assembly GCA_029873605.1). NCBI lineage: Eukaryota > Fungi > Basidiomycota > Microbotryomycetes > Sporidiobolales > Sporidiobolaceae > Rhodosporidiobolus > Rhodosporidiobolus sp. SP3-3/4. The sequence continues at coordinate 182,883 of JAQJIZ010000015.1, read as the reverse complement.
AGAAGCTGAGCGGGCGAGGCGGCGGGAACTGAAGTAGCTGCGAGGAGAGGGGGGAAAAGGTCAGTCTGGACAGCGTACTTCAGGGCAAGCGGACATTGAGCAGAGCTCTGCTGGAGATGGTCGGGGGAGAGGTGCAAGAGAAGGGGAGGGAAATCGTAGGCGCACCTGCTTCATTGCTTCGTTCCGCCCAGCTTGAACAGCCCCTTCCTGACCTTCGGCACCCGCCTGCACGTCAAGCTCACCCTCTTCGTCCTCTCCCACCCATGCCCCGCCTCGACGAGCTTCCTCTGCTGCTCGACGTCCTCTTTCAAGTCCGCGCGCGGCTCAACCTCCTTCTCTCCCTCGGCCTCATCTCTTTCAGCCGCCGCGGCCGCCACCGCCGCCTGCTTCTGCCACTCCCACCAGCCCTCCCAGTTCGCGCACCCGCGCAGAACCTCGGACGAGTCGGACGGGAGGGGCTGGATGCCGTGCAAGTAGGTGGAATAGAGGGTGCCGGTGAGGACGAGGAGGGAGCGGGGAGGGAGGAAGAGGTCGATCTTGTGGATCTCGGAGGGAAGGTCGGATGAGGCTGAAGGGGCGGCAGAGGAGGCGTCGGAGAGAGGAGAGGAGGGACTGGTGAGGTGAGAGGGAGGAGAACGAAGGCAGAGAACGGTGTGCGATCCGAGGGAGAGGGTAGTTGTGCAGGGGAGGTAGGCCGGTCCATCCGTATGAGGCATGATGCCTTGAGAGGGAAGGTATCTACGAGAAAGCGCAAGGTCAGCTGAAGAAAAGAGAGATGCTTGAGGGAAAGTCAAGGACGAACTCGTTGACGAGACACTGCGGAGTGAAAAGGTCATCAGTACAGCTTCATCACGACGCAGCATTGCTGGAGAATCTGGTTTTGTGTTGGCGCCTTTTGCAGCCCGACAAGTCCGCCTTCAACAGGGCGGAAAAGAGAAAACGCACGTGGTTCGGTCCTCTCTCCTTCCCCTTCAGCCCCTGCTCCTTCGCCTCCTTCGTCCACTCGTCGTAGACGCCCGTGTCAGCGATCCTGCCGAGGACATCGGGCCACTGACCGTCCATGAAGGGCGGAAAGGGCGCCGGGACGAGCGAGCCGGAAGAGGGCAGGAGCGTGCCGCCCCAGTACATGGACCTGCAAGAAAGCGGAGCGTGGTGAGCGTCTCTGTCTGGTTGACGGAGGAAGCGAGTGGTGCTCGTAGTGCAGATCTGGTCGCCGTCGTGGGAAGAGGCAAAGAGGGAAAAAGACGCACCTCCTGCCATTGAGCTCCTTCCAGCCCCACGCCTTGCCGGCCTTGCTGCTCGTAGATACTCCCGTTGCTGCTCCGTTGGCCGCCGTCGCCGCTGGTGCCGGTGCTGAGGACGATGTCGACGACCCTCCCTCGTCCTGAGCTGCTCCTGCCTCGTCCACCGCCTCCGGAGTCGGGTCGTCGCCGCCAGAAAGCGCAATCTTCTGCTCATCATGGGTTCAAGTGGGTCGATCAGCGCCCCTCGAGCTGTAAGAGCGGGTTCGGGAGGAGGGTTGGATGAGGAGGACGACGAGACGAACCTCGAGCAGGAACCGCTCTTCTGCCGGACTGACAAAGTCGTAGATAATCTGGACCGTTCCCACGTCCCCCGTCGGGATCGTCAGCAGCTGGGACGGCATGGCGGGCGAGGACTGAGTGTTGGTCGAAGCGAACTCGCTCTTCTTCCTCGCACGCTTCACTCGCTGGGGCTCTTTCTGCTTCTCTCGCTCCCGTCAGTCCACACGTAGGCATGGGCAGCCGGTCAAGCCCTTCGGCGCGCACCCACCACCACCCTCTCCCCCTCCCCACCTCCTCCACTGCGTCACCTCTTTACCACTCCTCGCACCTCTCGCACCCCTTCGCACGGCGCGCACGGCCCGAGCAACCGCCCTCAAGCCCCGCCATCCACCCTACACACGCCCTGCTACACCACCAGCACATTTCTACCTCCTCCGCAGCACCGTCGTCTCCCTCCTCGGTCGGTCAGCCTCGATCCCTTCGGTGGAAGTGGACGGCTCGCGCCCATCGCAAGGGCGTTCCACCGCGACCGGTCTTACCAAAGGCGTACAAGGCGGAAGAGGCAGGGCAAAGACGGGTCGAGCTGAGGATGGAGGGGAGGACGGCTGGGAACTGGCGGGACGGCTGGACGTGGGTGAGGGAGACGCGGTGGTGGGGCTGGGATCTTCAGGACATCAGCTGGTGGGTCGCGGGTGCGTTGCCTGTCTTTCCGCTTTTCAAGCGGGCGATCTTCCTCAGGAAGAATTGCTACTCACGCTTTTCGAGGCGCCTTCAACAGCCATCTTCACCCTCGGCTCGATCTTCTGGTGCATACAAGGCATCCAGGTCTTCTGCTACGTGCGTCTCGCTTCCGCTTCATCGCTTTCCCGCTTCCCGACATGTCCTTTCTCGCTTGCAGTTCTCCAACACGACCACACCCTTCACCGACACCGAAGCCGCGATGGCTTTCCTCGGCGGGACGACCTTCTGGATCGGCGCCTACTTCGGCTGGGTCGAGTCGATGAACCCGGCGGAGCTGAGTGGGACGTTTGGGTGGGAAGTGAAAGAAGAGGGCAGGTGCGTGCCGTCTGCCTCCGTCCCCGCAAAAGCGTCTGAGCAGCAACTCAAAGCGATGGCTCCTCTCCATAGACTTCTCTTCCGGCCTAAGCGAGCCCACCCCGACTCCGCCCTCGGGATGCGCCGGCGACACTTTGGGTCCCACCGCCTACCCGCCGCTCCCGCTCACTCTCGCGATCCCTCTACCCCCTCTTCTCCTACACCCTCTCCCCCCAAGTGGCGGTGGTTCGCCCTTCCTTCGCTTTCCCGCTCCCCGTCCCCCTCTTCCGCTTCCGACCCGGTATCCTTCTCGAATCTCGGGTACCTTGCCAACGTCATCCAGCTCTTCGGCGCCACCTGCTTCCAAGTCTCGGTCATCTGCGGTCTGCCCGGCGTCCTCCCTTCCTCGGGCACCGAAGGCGGACCGGAGCAGGAGGGCAAGGCCGAGCGGGAATGGGTCGCGGCGTACTGGGCGATGCAGGTCGTCGGCGCGCCCTGCTTCGTCATTGCGGGCGCAATCTTCAGCATCGAGACGCAGACGAGGTGGTGGAAGCCAAACTTGACGAGCATCGGTTGGCACATGTGCGTCCCGCCAACTTCCTCCTTTCTCTCCCCCTGGCTATACTCACCCACCCTTCGTCCTTGTGCAGCGGCTTCTGGAATGTCATCGGCGGGTTTGGCTTCTTCTTCTCCGGTCTGTTCGGGTGCGTGCTCTTTCCCTTGCCCCCTTCCTTCTCCCGGTCGCCTCTGAAACTGCTTTTCTCGCTCAGCATCTGGCGCCAAACGTCGATCAGCGACCCGGAGCGCTACCAGTACTGGGGCACGGCGTTCTCGACGTTCTGGGGGTCGTGGGCCTTTCTCATCGGTGCGGACCCTCTTTCTCCCTGCTCCCCTCTCGTCTCCCTGACCCCCTTGCTTGCAGGCAGCTACCTACAGCTCCTTGAGACGCTCAACAAGTGGACGTAGTGGACGCGGACGAGCGGAATTGAGCTCTTTTCCTCACTTTCCGAGGACCGCCGCTTTCTCGCGTTTTCTTCCGCCACTTTTCTCGTCTTTCTGTCACCGCTCGCCCCAATTCTCCTGCGCCGCAGTTTCGCCCTGTTCTCCCGCTCTACACCGGAGTCGAACGCTGGTCAGTTTGCATTACCTTTGCCGATTAGCTGGCGTGCTTTGGCGCGTCGATGCCGAGCCGAGGTCCGGGAGAGCGATCCTCGAGGGCGCAGGTTGATCAGCTTGAGCTCTCTCGCTCGTCACACGCCCTCCGGTGCTGCTGCTGCTTGCTCGATAGCGTCCATCTTGCCACCTTGTCCCCCAGCAACAATTGCACGACCTCGCCCGCCATGCCGCCTGCGCCACCACCGCCTTCTCCTCCGCTCGCCCATCTTTCAACCCAGTCCCTCCGCGATCTCCTGGCGCCCTGCACCCTCACCACCGGCCCTGCACTCACCTTCACGAACTGGGCGACGACATTCAGGTCCCACACGTCTGCCGTCTTCCGCCCGACGTCGGTCGAAGAGGTGCGATGGGCGGTCGAGCTGGCAAGGCGCGAACGCAAAGAGCTCAGGGCGGCCGGCGCGGGTCACAGCCCTAGCGACATCGTCTGCACCGAGGGCTACGTGCTGGACTTGAACGGGCTGAACCGGGTGCTTGATGTGAGCCGCTTCTTCCTCTTCTCTCACCCGAACGCTTCGGCACTCTTCCTCCCTATCCTTTTCTTCCTTTTAAGCGCCTGCTGACGCTCTCTGACCCCTCTACTCTGCTTAGGTCGACGCCGACACCCAGACCTTCCACGCTGAAGGCGGCATCCTCCTCCGCAACCTCCACCCCGTCCTCCTCGACAAGGGCAACCTCGCGCTCTCCTCCCTCGGTTCCATCTCGGACCAGACCCTCGGCGGCGCCCTATCGACCTCGACGCACGGCAGCGGCGTCACCTTCGGCTCCCTCAGCGCCTGCACCACCTTCCTCGACCTCGTCCTCCCCCTCCCCGGCGCGCCTGTCGTCCGCTGCTCGCGCGAGCAAGACCCCGAGCTCTTCTTCTCCGCCGTGTGCGGCATCGGCGCGGTCGGCATTGTCGTCGGCGTCGGAATGCGGGCCGAGGCGGCGTTCAAGCTTGAGGAGGAGTGCTTCTCGATGCGGTTTGACGAGTTCAGGGCGCGGTGGAAGGAGGTTGCGGAGAGCGCAGAACATGTGCGGTGCTGGTGGTTCCCGCAGGTCGGACGGGTCAAGATCAGCAGGATGAACCGGACGACCAAGGTGCGTATTCCCCCTTCTTGCTCTTCTCTGCCTCATTGTTCTCTATTCAACCGCGTACTGACTTCTGCACTCAAATCGTCCACAGCCCATCACTCCCCTCCCCTCCGCCCTCTCCACCTACCTCACCGGCACCGTCCTCGCCAAGCACTTCCACGCGATCGCGCTCACCTTCGCGCGCGTGTTCCCCTCCCTACTCCCTTACCACGCCTGGGTCATGTGGACCTTCGTGCACCAGCCCGGACCCGTACGGTGGTCGACCTTCCTGAGCGGACTGCTAGGCGGGATCTGGCGAAGGGGCGTGTGGCCCAAGGTCGAGGAGCTGCTAGAGGTGGAGGATGCGCAGCCGGTGCAGGTCAAGGCTGTCGAGCCAACTACGGAGAAGGAACAGCCCTCTCCCGCCTCCTCCGCCCCTTCTTCTCCTTCTCCTCCGTCCGCCTCATTCCCTTTCACCAAGCCCAGCCTCGCCGTCCCTCCCGCCGACCACCTCACCCCTCCGCTCACCCCGCCCGTCACCTCCCCTCGCATCGGCGGCTCCTCCCCCACGCGGCGCAGCAGTCCGCTCGCCGCCTCTTCCGTCGATGCCGTGCTCGAGCAGCTGCCGGTTGCCGAGATGGACCGCGCGAGCGAGGAGAGCAGGGTGGAGGAGCAGGTCGAGAAGGTCGAGATCGGGCGGTTCCCGCTGCCGTGGCCGATCCTGGAGGACGAGCCGACATACCGCGTCGCGAGCGGTGTCGACGTTTTCAACTACGACTGCGGCTTGTACGTTTTCGTTTCCTCCTCTCGCCCGGATCCTTCCTGACTCCTGCTCCCTCTGCAGCCCTCAGTACACCTACGAGTCTTGCGTGCCGTACACCGCGACCGAGCCCGCCCTGACCGCCCTCGAGCGGTGGCACACCGAAGCACTGTACGAGCCGGGCTACCCGCTCAAGGCGCACTTCCCGATCGAGATTCGCTGGACAGAGGCGGACGACGTGTGGCTCAGCCCGACGTACGGGATGAGGGGCACGTACCTCGGCGCGATCCAGTACCGGTGCGTCTCTTCTCCTCCTCGCTAGCTTCTCCCTTCCCCTACTGACCTCTATGGTGCGACGCTACAGCCCCTTCAACCTCCCGATTCCGTACCGCTCCCTCTTCGCGCACTTCGCCTCCCTCCTCTCGGCCTTCTCCTCGCGCCCGCACTGGGCCAAATCGCACCACCTCTCGCCCGCCTCGCTCCGCGCCCTCTACCCCAAGTTCGACGCGTTCCTCGCAGTCCGCGAGCGCGTCGACCCCGAGGGCGTGCTCGTCAATAGCTATGTGCGCCGGCATTTGCTGGGGACGGAGGGCGGGAAGGAGGAGGGTGAGGGCGCGATGGTGCGGAGCGTGAGGAGGTTCAAGCAGAGGGCGTAGACGGAGGAAAGGGTAGAGCTTGGTGTAGTGTATCAGGAGGGAGTGGAGGATGCGCAGGTTCCTGTTTTTGCTTCGTTGTGCCGTGTTTCGTTGTCTTTCTCGGTGCCCTTAGACCCCTTATAGCTTTCCTGGACAGGTGTAAGACTATCTTCGCCCTCGATTTGTTCCGAAGGAGCCCAGCCACTAGAGAGGGGAAACGGTCGACAACAGGTCTTTGCAGGTGGAAAGGGGTAAAAAGGGCGCTCGAGATATACAGAATCGAGTCTACAGTCGAATTGCGCGAGCTCGCCAGGAGGTAGAAGAGTGGACGCAGGCTGATGCGCTAGTACAGGTTCGGCCTCTGCACGGGCAGGAGAAGAAAGGCGTCAGTACAGCATCGCAGAAACGGTTCGTAGTCCCACCGCTCTTCCTTCAGCTTGGGACCGAGACCGAGGGTCTAGGATGCGGAAGCGAAAGCTGAACGCACCGACATGACCCCGTGCCCGCTCAGCCCCCACTTCTCGCCGTAGCACCTCTTGCAGAATGGCGCGCCGTCGCGCTCGTTCAGCGCGTTGGGCGCGAGCGCGGTCGAGCAGGAGGTACACCGGAGGCAGCGCCTGGGTCGCCGCGAGACGCAGGAAAGGTCAGAAGGGAACCTTTGAGAGGAAGAAGAGCAGAAGGGAGCGCACTTGTGCCACTTTGCTCCGACGGCCCGAACCTCCTCCGCAAAGTACACGATCGTCCCGCACCGCCTGCACAGGTCCTTGCTCGGGCTCAGGTTCGCGGCTCCAGCCAAAGGCCGTGGAGGCGAGGCGTTATTGGCGGCGGAAACGGCGAAAGAAGAGGGAGACGGGATGGTGCGCCGCGTTGGGAGAGCGGGAGGAGGCGCAGTGGGAGTGGCGGAGGAGGAGAAGGAGGGACGGGAGGGCTTGGGAGGAAGAGTGGGAGGCGCGGGTTTCAGGGCGACTGCTGGTGGAATGGGACGGTCCGGGAGGGAAGGGGCGGAAGTAGGAGCTGCGGGGCCGGGAGATACAGGAGCGCGGTCGCCTGCTTGAGGCGGGTCGGCGAGGGAGAGGCTCGAGAGGTTGGGAAGCGTTGCTGCCGGCTCATCTGGCTGCGGTGCCGCATCGTTCACAACCTCTTCCTTCTTCTCCGGCGCCGCTCGGGCCGGAACAGGCGGCGGCAGCTTCGCCCTCACGACCGGCTTCGGAGCCGTCTGCGGCATGCGCGGGTTCGCCGCCCACTCGTCCTCGTCAATCGGCGGCGGTGCGGCCTTGCGGATGGGCGAGGCGTTCGAAGGAGAGCGGGGAGCATACTCGCCGACGAGGGCGCCACCTGCGAAGAAGTGGGGTTGGCTTGACGGGGAGGAAGAGGCGAGGATGGAAACGCACCGGCCCCGTAGCCCTTTGCGCCGAACGCCTTCGAGTGACAGGGCTTGCAGTAGGCCTGCAAGAAGAACGAGAAACGATCAGCTTGGTCAGGTCGCGAGCCGATGAGGACAGGACAGGGAGGAGGGAACGCACCTCGCCGTCGTGGACGACCAGCAGGCGCGGCTCGAGGAGCTTGCCGCACTGCGTGCACTTGAGGCAGAGCTTGTGATATGCCTGCGGAAGCGATACGAGGTCAGTGTCGTCGGTCCTCCTACTCGCCAGGGGTCGCTGAACCAGCCGCAATCCTCGCCCCGCTCACGCTCAGTCGAGCTTCGGTCTGGGTGCGACGCTCCCCGATTCTGCTGATTCACGCTGCAGTCTGACATCGCTCGCGCCCCGAGGGCTGGATGTGGCTAAGAGGTGGAGGTGGGTGGGGTGAAGGGAGGGGAGCAGCGAACCACTCCTCCTGGACCGAGTGTCTGCTCGGCAAAGTAGACGGCCTTCTCACACCGCGGACAGGTCGGAGCGCCGCCAAAGACGGGAGGCATAGCGATGGAAGCGGTGGCAGGAGAAGAGCAGGAACTGCGGCGAGCGGAGGATGAGGCAGTTCTTGCGACCGGAGTGCTCCCAGGCCAGCGAGACTCCCGGACAGCGTTGCCATAGAGCGAGACGGCGGTCTGCACTGCACCCGACACGCGCATGTTCGAGCGAGAAAAGGCGCCTGGAGGATCGCGGTGACGCAGGCCGAAAGACACTTCGCTTTCGCCTGCTCGCCCTCTTTCTCCCTCTTCCTGCTCACTTCCCCACCCTCCGATGAAGTTCTCTGCCACCTTCATCGCCACCCTCGCCGCCTCGGGCGCCCTTCAGGCTCTCGCCGACTCGCCCCCACCTTATGCCAACTGGGGGCAGTCGGATCTCAAGCGCTACCTTCAGGACAACCACGTCCCCAACCCGGGCAACCTCAACACCGAGCAGCTCAGGGAACTCGTCAAGCGCACCTACGACGAGCGCCTCGGCGGCACCGGCGCCCACCCCGCCGGCCAGGTCGTCTTCTCCCGCGCCGAGGAGGACGCCTACAACGCCTACTCCGACTCGGCCCTCCGCAAGTTCCTCCTCGACAAGGGCATCGTCTCGCCCCACTCGCGCCGCGAGGAGCTCATCCAGCTCGCCAAGGAGTACGGCCTCGCCGCGTCGCGCACCGCCGACTCGACCTGGAGCAAGGCCACCGACGCGGCCGGCGACGCCGCACACGCCGTCAAGGAGAACGCGAGTGCCGCCTACTACGCCGTTGCCGACGGCCCTGCTCACGCCTACGACTACGTCGCTTCCAAGTTCGAGGGTGCGTCCTCGGCCTCGCCTTTTCTTCTCCCTTTCCCTGCACTTTTGTGGCCTTTTCTCCCTCGCACAGAGCTGACACTTACCCCTGAAACCTTGCGCAGACGGCCGCGACTACGTCTACTCGACGTGGAGCGACTCGGACCTCCACAGCTGGCTCGTCTCGAAGGGCCTCGCCAAGCCCGACGAGCCCGTCAAGCCGCGCCACGACCTCCTCAGCCTCATCAAGCAGCCGTACAGCGAGGCGAGCCACCACATCTACGAGACCTGGAGCGACTCGTACCTCGTAAGTTTCCTTTCGGCTCTCCTCACTCGCTCTCTTCTCTCTTCCTTCGGTTCAGGTGGGAAGGGTGCCAGTAGCCGAAGGACAGTTCTCACTTCCCTTTTTCCCCTGCAGCGCAACTGGCTCCAGAAGCACGGCGTCGTCAAGTCGAAGACCGCCAACACCCGCGACGAGCTTCTCAGCCTGATGCAGAAGAACTACTACGGCGCTCGGGACACCAGTACGTCCTCACGAGACATCCCTTTACCCTGCACATCCGCGCTCCTCCAGCTTCTTTTCCTGCGCCGTCACTGCCTGCCGTCGCGCCGTTACTCGGCCTCGTCTTGATTAATGCAAACTCACCACCTTTTCCCTTCCCGCAGCCTACGAGCACTGGTCCGACTCGGCTGTCCGCCGCTGGCTCGAGTCTCGCGGTCTCGTCAAGCCGCACGAGCAGAAGACGAGCAAGGAGTGAGCCCACCGCCTCCTTCCCCTTCCCCTCTTTCTCCTTGTCATCGGGTGACCCCGCTGACGGAACCGTCCGCTTGCCTTTATTCGCTCTTTTCCCTCAACCCGCCATAGCAGGCTCCGCTCCCTCATCGAGTCGCACTATTGGAAGCTCCGCGACCAGGCCTACTCGGCGTGGGACGACTCGATGCTCCGCCACTGGCTCGACCGCAACAAGGTCAAGTACGAGAAGGAGGCCAAGCGCACCGACCTCATCGCGCTCGTCAAGGAGTACTGTGTGTCATCCTTCGTTTCTTTCTGCTTTTTCCCGCCGAACTGACTTTACCTGCCCGCTACCGAACAGACTACGACACGACCTCGTACCTCTGGTCGACCTGGTCGGACGCCGAGTTGCGCGCGTGGGCGCTCAAGGAGAAGCTCGTCAACTCGGCCGAGGACCTGACGGGCCACAAGCGCCACCAGCTCGAGGACCTCGTCAGCCGCAACTACGGCAAGGCCAAGTCGACGATCGCCGACAGCTGGAACGAGGCGAGCAAGAAGGCCTGGCTCGTCAAGAACGGCATCTTGAAGAACGGCGAGGCGAAGAAGGAGGAGGTCGAGGCCGAGTTCGACAAGCACTACTCGAAGGTCGCGGGCAAGACGACCGACTACCTCTCGTGGTCGGACGCTCGCATCCGTGGCTGGCTCCGCGACCACGGTGTCGAGGTCCCGATGCGCACCAACCGCCAGGAGCTCCTCCAGCGCATGCACGAGAACTGTTCGTCTTCCCTCCTTTTCCGTCGACCTGTATCGAGACTGACCTTCAACTCACCTGCAGACGTCTCGACCCAGCATGCCGGCTACTCCTTCCTCGACACTGTCAAGGACTCGCTCGGGTCGGCCGCCGACCTCCTCAAGGGCATCGTCGGCTCCGGCGCGGCGAGCATCGGCGGCGCGGCTGAGGAGGCGCGCCTCAAGGCCAAGTACGGCCAGCAGCAGGCCGAGTCGCTCTACGGCTCTGCCTCGGCCGACGCCGAGGGGTACGCGTCGCAGGCGAGCCGCTCGGCGCACGGGTACGCGAGCCAGGCGAGCCGCTCGGCTGGCAGCCTCGCGAGCGAGGGGAGTAAGAGCGTCGTCAGCGCGACGGACGCGGCCAAGGCGAGCGTGACGAGCGGCGTTATCGAGGCAAGTGCGAGCGCGCGGAGCATCTGGGAGCGCGGGCTGAGTTCGGCGTCGTCGCTGTGCGTCTTTCTCCTCTTCTTCTTTTCTGTTTCTTGCCTTCTCTCGCGGCGTCCGTCCTCATCGTCCGTGCGGCCTTACTGACTCTCATCTCTTGCGTCCGTGAAGCTACTCCGTCGCTCTCCACTCGGCTTCGTCGGCGTCGTCGGTCGCCTCGACCGAGGCCGTCAAGTCGGCTTCCGCCGCTGGTGCCGTCCCGACCGCCATCTACGCCTCCGCCACCTCCGCTGGTAACGCCGCTGCCTCGTCCGCCTCGAGCCTCGCCACGAAGGCCTCGGTGTCCATGTCGTCCGCCTCGGTCCAGGCGAGCAAGAGCGCCTCGTCCTACTCGGTCAGCGCTGCCGCCTCCCTCTCCTCGGCCATCGTCGAGGCGTCCCACTCCGCCGCGTCCGCCTCGTCGGTCGCCAGCCGCTCCATCTCTTCCGAGCTCGCGAAGCAGGGCCTCGAGCCGTCCCAGATCTCGGCCTCGGCCAAGTCGGCCGGCGACTGGGCCTACGCGGCGGCGACGAGCGCCTCGGACGCGGCCGCTGCCTCGTACACGAGCTTCTCGAATGCCGCGAGCCGCAGCGCCGTCTCCGCCGCGAGCCAGGCGAGCAAGAGCTACGAGTCGGCCGCGCACGACGCGAGCAAGAGCGCCGTTAGCGCCTCGGCCAAGGCGGTGCGCTCCGTCTCTAGCGAGATGAAGAAGGCGGGCTACGACGCGAGCGTGATCAGCAAGAGCGCCAGCTCGGTTGGCCACGCGGCGGAGAAGAGCGGTTCGTCCTTCCCTCTTCCTCCTCTCGTTTTCCTCTCGTGCTGACCCTCTTCTTCGTATCCTACTTAGCTTCCATCGCCTCGGCCTCGGCCTCGTCCGCCTACCACAACTACCTCAACTCGGCCGCGGCGAGCGCCTCGTCCGCGAGCAAGTCGCTCTCGTCCGCCTACGTCTCGGCGAGCGCGCAGGCCCGCAAGGGCGCGAGCCAGATCTCGAGCTCGGCGTACAAGAGTGCGACGAGCGCCGGCATTGACTCGAAGGTGCGCCCGGGACTTCCGTTCCTTCTCTTCTTTTCATACAAGAAGCTGACGAATCGTTTACGACTCTGTGGCTTACAGCACGCCTCCGCCACCGCCTCGATCATCTCGAAGTCGGCTGAGGCTGCCGCGACCTCGGCAAGCAAGTCGCTCAGCTCGAAGGTGTCGGAGGCGTCCAAGTCGGCGTCGAGCCTCCTCCATGCTGAGCTCTGAGAAGTCGTCGTCGTTATGCTTGAAGCGGTTGGAGCGATGGAAGGAAGAGAAGGAGCAGCTTGACGATCTCTACCGCCTTATTCCCCCCTCCTTCACCCGTACCTAGTCCCCCCTTTCCCCCTTGTACCCTATCTCCCTCTCCCTCTCAGTAGCTGTCTCTACTCTTGTGACGAATCAAAGCTAAAGCAGTGCAGTCCCTCCCCCTACTGGTCTCGGCGAGGCGGCGAGAGTGGCGACGAAGGTGGCGGAGAACTTTATCGGAGGGTGGGGAAGTGAGCAGGAGTTGAGCAGGAGGGAGCAAAAGGGCGAGCAGGCGAAAGCGATGCGTCTTTCGGCCTGACTCACCGCGATCCTCCAGGGGCCTATTCTCGCTCAACCTGCGCGTGTCGAGCGCAGTGCGAGCCACAGCCTCGCTCGCAGGCAGCGGGACTGACTTGGGGTGCCTTGTGATCGCAACCAGTTTTGGGTCGGCTCTCTTCTCCTTCTCCCGCTTCTTTCCTGCTTCACAGCTCTTCCTCGAGCTGTCAAAGCTCGACGGCGATTCGGAAGCGCGGGAAGGAGCGGGCTCCTCTCGTTCATTCACCCGTTCGACAGGAGGAGGCTCCTGCTTCTTCGGCTCATGACGCGCTCGGTTGCCTCCCTTCCTCCGCTTCTCCCGCTCGCTTTCCGCTTGCAGCAGGACGCGCTCGGTACCAGCGAGCATCGGGCTCGCTCCCGAGGTTCCTCACCTCCTCGCCGTTCCTTCTCTCGACCCTCCTCTCCCTTCATGACGACTTGACGACCTCCTGCGCTCCTCTCACGACCCTAACGACCTCTGCACGACCTTCACGACCACTCTCTCTCTCTCACGACCACCCACGACATTCGCCATGCTCAGCTGGCTCCGCTCTTCCTCCTCCGCCGACTCGCCTCAGCGCAAACCCCTCACCTCCCTCCCGCCCATGCTGCATTTCCGACAAAACTCCTCTCCACCTTCCGACGCCCCTCATCCTCCCTCTCCTCGCCCTCTCCCTCTCGACCGTAACGACGACGACGAACCTCCCCACTCGGGCTCGCAAGGACCTCGACCGCCCGAGCAGACGCATGGGTGGGCAGACCGACACTCGTTCGCCGAGCTGCTCATGCACGACCCGAGGCAGAGTGTCGTGCTGCGAGATGGGGAGGTGTGCGGCGCACAGGCGGAAGGGGAGAAGATGCTCGTTTTGCCCGGAGGCGACTTTGCTGTCATCGGTGCGTTCCTCCTCTCTCTCAGCCCTACTTCGTCTTCTCTCACTGTCCCCGACCAAAAGGCCCGGATGCCCACCTCCTCCTGCAAGAACTCCACCGCCTCCGCATCTCGGTCGCGCAGAAAACCCGCCGTCGAACCGCCTACCTCACCGGCGGGCTTTCCCTCGTCGTCCTCGGCGTCACGCTCTGGTACCTCGTCGAGACCGCCGGGAGCTTGTTCCGCAGCGGCGGGAAAGGGAGGGGCAAGCTGAGGTGGGTTGAGCTGGCATGCTGGCTGGCGACAAGCGGGCTTTGGGGACCGATCTTCCTCTTCCTTCGAGTAGGCTCTTCGCTTCTTTCCTCTACCCTAAGCTGACCTTGCTCTCTCTTCTCTCTAGACCCGCCGCACTTCGACCCTCACGACCATCGGCCTCCTCAGCGCTGCCTTTTCCGCCTTCCTCCACCTCGCCCTCGCCTTCACGTCCTTCATCCTCTCTTTCGTCTGGCGCGCCGAGCTCATCTCGAGGTGCGACTGGGGCGTTGACGTGGCCTGGACGCTGGGCTCAAAAGGCGAGGTCTGCGATGCGGCACGCACGGCGGGGGAGAAGAGCTGGCAAGTGGCGGCGGCAGTGCGGTTGGTGGTCACCGTTGCCTTTTCCGTACGTCTCGACTCCCGTTTACTCAAAAACACGACTTGGTTGACCGTTCGTCGCTGCAGACCCTCTGGCTCTACTCCCTCCGCCGCTACAACCTCGCCCTCCACACTCCCTTCCGCATCTCGCCCTCCTCCCTGCCCTCCTCCGAGCTCCGCACCCTCCTTGAGTGCCACCGCGCCGACATCGTCCCTCTCCCCTCATCCTTCGCCTCGCATCCTCACGCCGCGCCTCACCTTCACGGGCACGGCGAAAACTGGCTCGCTCCAATGCCGAGCCGGCAGGCGCACTACGCCCTTGTGAGCGAGGGGGAGGAGAGCGGGATGTGGAGCTTCAGGGGCAGCGAGCACCAGAGGGGAGCGTCGGGGCTAGATGCGGTTGGAGGTCGAGGAGGAAAGGGCGAAGGAGGGCGTGGCGTCGCCAGCTGGATGGGCGCGAGGCTATGGGGTGGCATGGGCTGGCTCTTTGGGGCTCCTGCAGCTCCGCCATCACCAGGGGACGACGAGGAGAAGGCGAGCGGCGCCGCTGAGCCGGTTCTGCGAAGGTCCCTCGAGGAGCCCGAGACGGCGGCTTTCGTGCACGACCACCGCAGCGTCGTCACCCGCCCCGAGTACGCAGAGTCCTGGCTCTCCGGCGGCGGGCAGGAGGACGCCGCCGAGTACCGCAGCCTCTTCGACGGCCTGCGCCGCCCGCCCTCCATCTCTTCCTTCTCCCTCTCCTCCAGCAAGCGGCACTCGATCGCTACCGCCGCCTCCTCTGCGCCTCTCCTTGACCGCCCTCTCCCAGACCCAGTCCTCAAGGAGGCAGAGGACGTCGATCCCGCCGCCCCTCCCCCTCCTCCGAAGGACCCGCCTCTCCCTCCTCCTCACCCGTGTCACACCCCTCATGGCTCCTCCGGCTCGTCCGGCGGCGCGATCGTCTACGTCCGCATGGGCGACGGGCGTCTTGTGCGCCGCCTGTCGACCATCGCAAGCATGAGCGACGCGGGCGCGTCTTCTTCCGCCGGCGGCGCGACCGACTGGGCGTACCAGAGAGGGACGACAACGCGCGACGAGAGCGAGAGCTTTACGACTGCTGCGGAGGTGTTTGCGCATCACCACCAGGGTGGGGCGGGAGAAGGGGCGGAGGAGGTGCTGATCTTGGATGGGGGGAGCGGCGAGGTTGTTGACGAGTGGAGGCGGCGCGGAGGCGAGTAGGTACTGCAGGACGGGTTGGCGCACTCAAAGACACTCAGCTTAGCCCCTTTGTCGCCCTTTAATGCCCATTCTGTTTGCTTTTCCTCCTTTTTCTCGTTCGAGATCTGCGCGCGTTCCGCCTGTCGACGTCGAGGCGATCTCCGAGATGCGCAGGTCGGGCTGATGACCGTCGCCGCACCGACGAGGAGGTTCGTGCGAGGAGATTCAGGAGGCGAGAAAGAAGCGGAGGCGAGGAAAAGCAGCAGGAGCGCGAGAAAGCGAGAGGGCGAAGCGGAGGCCGAAGGGCACGCACGCAGGGCGCAGTCGCGTCGCTCCCTCACGAAGCGGGAGGAGGCGACGGCCGGGAGGAGGAAGAGGAGGACGCGAGGGAGAAACCCCTTCGACGACCTCGCCTCGATGCCGTCGTCGATGTAAACGGGTAGGGTTTTGCTGCCGACCCGGGTTCGACGGAATGGCCGTCGAGGGAGGAGGAGGAGGGGAACGGGGCTTTTTCTTGCTGCCAAAAAGGACGATGAGAGCGAGAGAGACTCTTGCTTGCTTGCTAGGGCTTCGGAGGGACTCGAGGTGCGGTCGAGGAGAGCTTTCTTCTCAAAGGTAAGGCAAAGGTATTCTGTTTTGAGTACTCAAGAGTTGCACGAAGAAGAACAAGAGAGAGGGGCGCGCTGCTCGCCTTTTATACCTACGAGAGGCTCTAGAAGGTTCTACGGCTTCCATGACTGGTAAAGAACGAGAGAGAAGGACGAAAGAGTCCATCGCCTTCGACCCCGCACCTCGTTCTCCGACCGCTCACTCGCTCTTCCACCCGCTTCCACGCAACCTCGGCTACCGTGCTCCCCGACCCGGCCACAGTCGTCGAGCTACCGCCTTCTCCCCTTCTCCTCGTCCCGTCGAGCTGTGACGCTTCCTCGCCGCGCACACCGAGGGAAAAGAAGAAGCACGCCGTGGGTGGACCGGGGCCAGCTCCACGCGACCGGGCGAGGGCGCGGAGAAGGGGAGGAGGAAGGGTTGAATGAGCTGGGTGCGTCGGCGAGGGGGGTGCGTGCAGGGTTAAGTGTGAGCGGACGCGAGGAGGGGAGCGCGCATTGGTCACGAGCGCTGTTTCCGCGAGGAGGAGGAGGAGGAGGAATGGGATGCTGCGTTTGGATTACCTTTGCGTCTGTAAGGGGAGTGGAGCGAGGCACCGCCACCATTTTGGGTGGAATGCGGAGGCGAGTAAGGCAAGAGTAAGGCAAGAGTAATGAGGGAATACAAATGCGCAGACTTGCCCGACTTGGCGGAGACTGGAGTGAATGCGACCGAGTCCTGGTCCCTTGCTGCTTGTTCCGCACCTCTTCGCTCGCTCACCACGGCTCGCACGGCCCACCTGCACCGCTCCAGCCATGCCCTCTGGGTCACTGACCCCGCCCTCGACCACCCCGCCACTCCAGACGGCGGCGTCGACCTCGTACCCGTCTGCCACCGCCGCCCACTCCTCCTCCCCGGCTGAGCAGGATCCCTTCCTCGCAAGAGCCGCCCAGGTCTCGCTCACGGAGCAGGACCGCCAGGAGGGCTACGACCTCGACCTCGTCTACGCCCGCCCGCGCGGCGAGAGGGGCTCGCTCGACGACGACGAGTCGCTGCACCGGGGCGAGAAGTATGCCGCCACGGGCGCGGGTTACGGCGCAACAGCGGCGACGGGCGCACCAGGCGCGCTCGGACAACCACTAGCACCACCCGGAGGAGGCGTGGGCCTGCCCGCGGGCGCAGCGGGCGGCGAGGGCATGTTGGGTGCCGGCCTGGGCGGATTGGGCGCGACGGGGTCCGGAGCAAGCGCAGCGGGGGCCGCTGCTGCCGCCAGTGGCGCGCACAAGGAGTACGGCGGATCCGGCACGACTGCACGAAGCGGCCACCGCAAGCCCTGGTTCCTCCGCCCTCTCCCGCTCGGAATCCTCATCGCCTTCATTGTGGCGGTCGCGCTCGCCGTCGGTCTCGGCGTCGGTCTGTCGGAGCGACATTCCAACAGCAAGGACTCCAACTCAGCCGACGCGAGCGGTCCGCCTGTCGGAACCTCGAGCACCCGGTCCCGCTCTCGCACCTCGTCCGCCACGACCGGGACCGTCGTCCCTTCCTCCCTCTTCTCCTCCTACACCTCCGATCACCCTGCCTCCACCACCGACTCTGACTCCGCCACTGCCACCCCTACCGATTCCGTCAGCGCCGCCGAGGTCCCGACCGAGATTACCAGCGCCAGCCAGCCGACCGGAACGACCCTCGCCACCAGCGGCAACATCCCTGTCCCGGCGACGGCCGCCACGACCATCTCTGGCGTCGTCTACTCGGCCCTGTCGTGCGTCTCGCGTTCCCTCGTCCCTATCCGCGTGAACCGGTCTTTCCGGGCTTTCTCGTCTGTTTCTTGGTCTGACCCTTTCCCCCATCGTACAGTACCGGCGGCATCACCTCTAGCGCCCTCTCCGGGGCGACGGCGTCGGCGCGCATGGTCCGGCGACAGGGTCTTGGCCAGCAAGAACGGCGGAGGTGGGGCTACCGTGAGCAGTGGTAGTCGCCTCGATGGCGCGGCGGACTTCGTTTTCTCTCTCTTTTTTTTGGTCTTCACCTGGGTTGTTTGTGCCGTTGTCTTCCACCTCACGAGGGAGGAACCCCATACCCCCTTCTTCACTCTTTCCCTCCTCCCTCCTTGTCCCTCACTTCCACCTTCGTCCACCCCTTTCTCCCTCTGTCACTATACCCACACTCGCTCTCTCGTTCACGCCCTCTCTCTTACCCTTTCTCTCGTTGTCTTTCCTAGCTCTTTTCCCCCTCCCTCCTTTACGTTTCTCGGGTCGGTATCTGCGAGCAGACACTTCCTCCTCCCGTTCTTTCCCCCCGTCTCGGTTCTCTCCTCGTCTCCCTTCCGCAGCATTCTCCCTCTTCATCTTTAGCGGTGCTAACGCCCAGTCGGACTTGTCCTTGATGGATGGCCTCGAGGAGGAAAACGAGAGGAGAACCCGGCGAGCAGCCTTCCAAGCTGGCTGGGCACGGGAACTGGTCCAGCGGAGCAACAGGGCCCGCAAAGCTCGTCGGCAAGGCCTGGAAGTTGCCCAGCTTCGCCTTTCCTCGGGAGCCACCTCTTCCTCTCCCTCTTCCACCTCGCTCAACAACGCCTAGCTGGAGGCTCTCGCTTGGCTACAGCTCTTATCGGCGACAACCGACACCACCACGCCTCCTCGCTCAGCGCCCGCCATGTCCCTTGCCCCCGGTCGCCCTCGACACCGCGCGCGCCTTCGCCTACCCGCTCTCGTCAACGACAGCACGTCGGAACTGAGACATTGCACAATTTCGGACACTGACGAGACTACTACATCGCTGGTGCTCTTCCCGCCTCATCTCTCGCTTTCCAGCTCTTCCGCCCCAACCTCGACCTCGACCTCAACCCGACCTCCCTCTTCCACCTCGCCCACCAGCCTGTTCCGCTCACGCCGCCGGCATGTCCGTCAACGGCGCCGGCACGCCGTACGCGTCGGGTCCGTCGTCGAAAACGGTCGTCCTCCGCATGTCGCGCACCTCCATCTGGTCCGAGAAGGGCGTCGCCGTGTGCATGGACTGGAGGGAGACGGTCAGGAGGGACAAGTAGAAAAGGATGAACAGGGTGCGTACCATCACGTTGCTCCACCACACGAGATCTCCCTGTTGGTGCCATTTGCACTTGAAGACGTACTGCGGAGGAGGAAGAGCCGACGCTCAGCTTCTTACCCTTCTCACGCCTCTCAAGGAGGGAGAGGGGTGGACGTACCTGCGGCTGCGTGCAGTGGTCGATGAGCTCCCAGATGAGTTTCTGCGACTTCTCGAGGTCCCAGCCGACGACGAGCTTCGAGTGCGCGGCGATGACGACCGTCTCGCGGCCGTCGGGGCCGACCTGGACGAGCCTGTTGAAAGGCAGAAGGACAGGTGAGCCGGTGGAGATGAAGAGAAGGGACGGAGCAAAACGGACTTGTGGTACGCGGGCTGCTTCGAGGCGAGCTCATGAGCGGTCTGCGTGGCGAACTCTTCCGGCGCGGCGAGCTGCCTACTGTGCCACAAGCTGTGGAAGCCCAGCTAAGAGTCAGTACTGACACCTGCCTCCCGCAGCTCCTCCTTCACCTCTGCAGCAAACGAACGGTACGTACTCGTGTTCGATGGTCATCTCCCTCAACTCCTTCTTCTTCTCCTCGGGGAGGTCGTTGTATGCGCGGCGGGTGTCGGCGAAGCCGGTGTCGCCGCCGTCGGACGGCACGGCGTGGGCGAGGAGGAGCGAGTACTTCGAGCGGTGCTGGTTGAAGATGCTGTCTGTCGGGGAGTCAGCGAGGAGCGGTTGGAGGCGATGGAGCAAGCGTACCGGTGTGCCACATCGCGTTACCCCTGCGTGGCGATGGTCAAGGAGGGTCAGTTGACATCATGGAGGCAAACGAGAAGAAGCAGCACTGACTTGTTGTACGCCCAGCGCCTCGTCCCCTTCTTCACGATCGACCCATCAAGATTGGTGTTACCGGCATCGAAGAGGTGCCTGCGAGCGAGGACGTTACGGTCAAGGGCGAAGGTGGAGGAGAAGGAGGAAGGGGACGAACGGCGAGGAGAAGCGGTCGGGCACGTCGGGGCCGTTGAACTGCAGGTGCGTCTCCCTTTCGTCAGTCTCGGTCACGCTTCAGCAGAAGGGGAGAAGAGGCTGAGGAGGTTTGGGCGATGGAGCAGACGCGGAGAAAGAGGAGGACTCGCCTTCGGGCAGAACTCGAGCTCGCCGAGCTGCTTCGAGAAGGCGACATGGCGGTCGTCGTCGAGTCCGGTATTGCGGAAGACGAGGACGGCGTACTTGTCGGACAGGTCGACGAGCTGTTTGATCGTCTCTTCCGGCAGCGGGACTTGGTCGAAGGGAACGCCCTCGACTTCGGCACCGAAGCCGTCGTGGATGGGGCGGACGGTGAAGGGGCCGTACTTCTCGATCTTGACGGTCATGGTGGAGCTGGTTCGGGCGTGTGGGAGGCGAAGAGGGAGGTTGCCGGGTTCGACTCGCACCCTGACCTTTTCCTCGTCCCCGCAGCTTCCTCTGTTCTCCCGCTTCCCTGGCGTCCCCTTCGCACCCCACCCACCCGGCAGCCGTGTTCCACGGCGCCCGTGAGCTACTCTTGCAGCGACAGCGCTCTCGGAGTACCGGCCGATACGACGGGAACAGGACGATGTGGGGCCGACTCGCTTTTCGTCCGGTTCCTCCTCATGCATCTGCGCCTCGTGATGTTCTTTCGGCTGTTCCGTGGCTCCGTACGACTCTCAGAGACGATCTGGCGGGCCCCCAACACGCGTCCCCGCTTCTGAGGTCGTCTTCCGCTCATCAACCGCAACATCCCCGGCCCGCTTCTCTCGCTCGCTTTACGCCTTCTTTAGCCCGCTTGGCGGCTTCTCTCGTCTCTTCCACTTCCACACGACCTCCACCCGCAGCCGCACCTCCCATCATGCCCGGTTTCGCAGGCGGCTCTTCCGCCATTGCCGGCGTCCCTCAAACCTCGTTCTGGGAGAACCGCCGCAGCTTCGTCCTCGCCCTCTGCGTCGCCGTCGGGTGCTTCCAGTACAACCTCGTGCGTCCCCTCTTCCCCTTTCGCCATCGCCGCCTGAAATGACCTTATTCTTCTCCTCCTCCAGGACACGAGTTCGTCTCGCTTTCCTCCCCTTCTTCCCTTTCCTCCTACTTACCGTTACTCATACAGCAATCATCAATGGCTTCCAGGCCATGCAAGGTACGTCTCTCTTCCTGCGGCCCGCTGCTTTTCTACCTCCCCCGAGTTCCTTCCCTCACTCGCCCATCTGTTCCCTTGCGTCCCTCACTCGCCCATCTGTTCCCTTGCTTCCCTCACTCGCCTATCTGTTCCCTTGCTAACCTTTGTCCTTCTCGTTCGCCAGGGTTCCTCAAGGTCTTCGGCGATGAGACGCCAACAGGAACCTACAAAATTGAGACGGTCTTCCAGCAATTGATCACCTCGCTCCTGCAAGTCGGCCTCATCACCGCCAGCGCCATCCTCGGGCCCTTCTCGCACCGCTGGGGTCGTCGCGCAGGATTCTTCGTCGCTTCCGTCATCGGCATCGTCTCTATCCTCATCCAGATCTTCGTGACGACCCGCGAACCAGTCTATGTTGGCCGCCTTCTCTTGGGAATCAGCAACGGCATGCTCGTCAACCTTGTGAGCTGTTTCCCTCCTTCTTCTCACGCCATCGCAGCTGACCGTCTCTTTTCCGTATACTAGGTCGTGCTGTGGATCTCCGAGACGTCGCCCTCTCACCTTCGTGGCTCTTTCGTCAGTACCTTCCAGGTCTTCCAGGTCAGCCTTCTTCCCTTCTCTTCTTCCAGCTCAGTTTAATCACGGTTCCTCCTTCCAGGGCATCGGCGGCATCATCGGCTCGTGCATCTCGAAGGCGCTCTCGACCAACATGCACAAGTACTCGTACCAGGCGCAGCTGTGCATCCTCTTTGCCGTCCCGGTGTGGCTCATCATCTGGTCCGCCACGTTCATGCCCGAGTCGCCGCGCTGGCTGGCGACCCAAGGCCGGGAGGAGGACGCCCTGAAGCAGCTTCGTCGCGTTCGCGGTCAGCACTACAACGAGGACTACCTCCAGATCGAGTTCGCGACGATCAAGGCTGCCATCGACGCCGAGAAGGAGGCGCAGAAGGGCGCCAAGTTCATGGACATCTTCAAGGGCACCGACCTTCGTCGAACTCTTCTGTGCGTCGGTTTCTTTGCTTGCCCTTTTACTCCCGTCTCACTCTTTCGCCTTCTACAGCTGCTGCGGCGCCGTCACACTCCACGCCGCTTCGGGTATCAACTTCCTCGTCGGCTACGGCACTGGTACGCTCTCGAGCCCGTCCTGGTTTTCCGGGCGCGCTAACCCTCTTCTCTCTTCCCTCAATAGTCTTCTTCCAGATCGCCGCTCCGGGCTCAGAGTGAGCATCTCGTGTTTTCCCTAACCTCACCGCAAGCGCTGACCTTCCCTCTTGTCGCACAGTGCCTTCCGCAACTCGATCATTCTCTCCGTCTGCGGCTTCGTCGGCGCCTGCGCCGCGCCCTTCCTCGCTCGGTACATCGGTCGCAAGAAGCTCCTCGTCGGCTCGTTCAGCACCTCGACCATCTGCTTCCTCATTGTTGGCGCCCTCAACGAGGCCTTCCCGACTTCCGGCACGGGGACAAAGAACCAGGCGAGCGGCTCGACGCTCGTCGCCATGGTCTGCATCTTCCAGGCGGTACGTGCTCTTATCTCCGAGCTTCTTTTGCGCTATGCTGACTCCGTCGAGCCGCCAGGCCTACAACATCTCCATCGGCCCGCTCGCCTGGTCCGTCGCCGCCGAACTGCCCTCCAACCGCCTCCGCTCGTTCACCTTCTCGTTCTCGATGGCCGTCGGCTTCGTATTCGCGTGGTTGACGGTCTTCACGACCCCGAGGTGTACGTCTCCCGTCCCCACTTAGCTCTTCTCGCAGTCGCTGACCTCTTTTTCCTCCATCAGACCTCCCGGAGCTCGGCCCGCGTGTCGCCTGGATCTGGATGCCTTCCTGCCTCGTCACGACGCTGTGGCTCATCTTCTTCCTGCCCGAGACCGAGGGCCGCACGCTCGAAGGTCCGTCTCCTCCCTCCTCCCACTTTCCTCTGTTCCCCTCCCCTCGTCCAGCCCGCTGACCGAGCTCGCTCTCTCACGCCTACAGAGCTCGACGAGCTCTTCGAGAACAAGGTCTCGGCGTGGAGGTTCCGCTCGTACGTCTGCACGGGCCAGGTTGTCGCCGTCGCGGACAAGGTCAAGGCCGGGCAGCACGAGAAGGAACTCGACAAGGCCGAGGAGAGCCGCGAGGAGGAGGTCGAGGGTGTGTTGGCGTGAGGAGCCTGCTCGAGGATTGGGGCGAGGGAGGAAGGAACGGACGGAAGAAGAGGGAAGGGTATCTTTCATATCGGTCTCTCCACGAGCGTCTGTACAAGTCTGTATGTCGGAACAAAGTGTTGCTCCTGCTCTCTGACCTCGCCTCGTTGTCCCTCGAAATCTCTCCCGGCAGCAGCACAAAGTGCGAGGGAGAAAGGCTTGCAGGCAGGAGGAGTACAACAACCGGGAGAGGGCGTTTCTACAGAGTAAGGCGGGGAATATGCGAATTCCGGGTACTGTACGAGTGTGTTGCAGTGCCCTGATAGGGTGGAAGGGTCAATCTGGCAAGAGAACGAGAACCGAAAAAGCGGCGCACCTCGTTCTGATGCACTTTCAGTCCGCTCCCCCGGCTTCCGACAAGTCCTGCTCCACGCACCGCACCACCGCCTCGACCAAGGCCGTCCCGTCCGGCCTATCCGCCATCGCATCCACCTGGACGCCCTCGTACTGCTCGACGTAGTCGCGCGTTGTCGGCCCGATGGCTACAAAGCGCAGCCGCGCATGCGAGGTGGACGAAGTAGAAGAGGGGAGGAGAGAGAGCTGGCGAAGGGAGAAGAAGAGCGGCGCGGCGGAGGAGGGGGAGAAAAGGGCGAGCCAGATCTCCCTCTTTTCCTCGGGGGACGAGTTGGGAGGGACGTCGGAGAGGAGGGAAGTGAGGTCATTGTGGAAGGTAGGGGTCGTCTCAGTCGCGTAGGCTTGGATGGGATCGACGGTGATGCGTGGGGAGGAGGAGGATGAAAGGATCGAAGGGAGGGTGTCGCGGTTTTTGTCGCCGGTGAGGTAGAGGAGCCGTCTCCCTCCACCTCCTTCTTCCCCCGGTCCATCTCCTGTCCCTTGCCCACCGAAGTGCGCCAGGATGAACCGTGCGAGCGTTTCCCCCGTCCCAGACTCGTCGGCGCCGAGGATGGCCTCCTCTTCTGGCCTATGCGGTCCGACCGTCCGCTGGAGAAGCGCCGTCCTGGTTCCCTGCCCGACAACGAAGAAGGGTGTCCTGCCGCTGCCCCTTCCGGTCAACGAGTCGTCGAGAGAAGCGGCCGCTCGTGCCCACGCCTCGGCGCTCCGCGCGCTGGTCAAGACGACGCCGTCGTACGTCCTCTCGAGGCCATCTTCGAGCACCCTGGCGAGCCGATCGAGGTTGGTGAGCGAGGTCGCGAGGACGGGGAGGTGGTGGACCCGGTCGGGTGCGAAGCCGCGCTCGAGGGCGGCGAGGGTATAGGGGCACTCGGTGGGCGGTGCAGACGGCGTGCGGAGGAAGAGGAGGGACCTGTGTGGGCTTAAAGGAGCCGAGGGGAGCATGGCGCGCACAAGGGAAGAGCGAAAGAGTCGAGGACCAGAGTTGGCTTCCTCCTCCTCTCGTCATCGCTGGTCGAGCTTGCTCGTACCGCTTGAACTACTCGAGAACCATGTCTGGAGCAGCTACCAAGGTGCGCTTGCTGCCCCAAGGCTCTGCCGCCGAGAGCCAGCTCACCTACTCACCTCTCTCGATCGCGGCTGTCTCTTGCTCACGACCGTACAGAAGGACTCGCCGCACCTTGCACTCGTCGCTGGTGCCTTTGCCGGAGCGGTCGAGGGCGCGGCCACCTACCCGTTCGAGTGTGCGTCGAGCGGCCTTTCTCGATGTCGTCGTTGGCGAAGCAAAGCTGACCTTTGGCCTCCGTCGACTCGGCCGTATTGGCTGTCTTATGCAGACCTGAAGACGCAGACGCAATTTGCACACCGGCAAGGCGGCAAGGTACGTCCCCGACCTTCCTTCCTTCGATTCGTCCGCTCACCCTTCCCATCTCCAGCCTCCCGGCCTCTGGCAAATCACCAAGACGACCTACGCGCGTCAGGGACTGCTCGGCTTCTACTCGGGCGTCGGCGCGCTCGTCGCGGGCAACTCGCTCAAGGCTGGCGTGAGGTTCTTGAGTTACGACCGGTTCAAGCAGATGTTGGTCGATGGCGAGGTGCGTTTTGCTTTGCCCTCTCGCTGATTTGAGGAGCTTCACTGACCGTGATCGGTGTCGCAGGGCAAGCTGAGTGGACCGCGGAGTCTGCTGGGTCAGCCCGCCTCCTCCCCCTCGCCAGCTAAGCTCGAGTCGCTTACCCACATTCTCCTCCCTCAGCCGGTCTCGGAGCGGGTATGATGGAGGCTGTCTTTGCTGTGACACCCAGCGAGACGATCAAGTCCGTTTCCTTTCCGTTCTCTCTCCCCTTCAACCCCTTCTGACCCTTTTCACCCGGACAGGACGAAGCTCATCGACGACGCCAAGTCCGCGAACCCGAAGTACCGCGGCCTCGTGCACGGCACGCTGTCGATTGTGCGGGAAGAGGGCATCGCGGGTGTGTACCGCGGGCTGGGACCGGTCGCGGCGAGGCAGGGCGCGAACTCGGCGGTGCGGTTCACGACGTACGGGACGCTCAAGGTGGGTGGAGATCGCTTTTTCTGCTCTGCTCAGTCCTCAACTCGGGGTCCTCGCTGATACATGTGCGGTTCTTGTCCAGTCCCTCGTCTCTGGCAACTCTCGCCCGGGCGAGACTCTTCCTGCAGGCGTTACCTTCGGAATCGGCGCCATTGCCGGTGTCGTCACCGTCTACGCTACCATGCCGCTCGAGTGCGTTTCTTCCGCTCTAGCCTCGCCTCTTCAACCTACTGAACCCCCTCCTTCCTTCCTTTCGCGACCCAACCTTCCGCCATGCTCTTCTTTCACCCTGCCCGATCCACCCTCTCCTCTCCCACCTCGCTCTGCGCCACACCATTCGCACCCGCCAGCGTCATCAAAACGCGCATGCAGTCGCTCGAGGCGCGCACGCAGTACCGCAACTCGTTCCACTGCGCCGCGCGCATCTTCAGCGAGGAGGGCGTCTTCCGCTTCTGGCGCGGCGCGACGCCCCGCCTCGCCCGCCTGGTCCTGTCCGGAGGGATCGTGTTTACCGTGTACGAGAAGGGTGCGTCGCTGATCTCTGTGTGATGGTGCGGTGAACGTGCTCGAGCACGTCTCCGGTCTCAGCCAGCGAGAGCTCGTCACTGACTTCTTTTGAACCTGCAGTCATCGTCCTCCTCGGCGGCCGCGCCGTCTAGACCCCCCTTTCTTCCTTTGCGCCGTAGATCCGTTTCTTCAAGCTGTACCGAGCCGTTCCACATCCTCTCATCCGAGAACGAGCAGGCGAGCATGGCGTTCTCCTGCTTTTTTGTCTGCGTCACCCAGCGGTGCAAGCGAAGGAGAGAAAGCGGGGTACGGTATTCTGCATTTGCTACAGGCGAGACTGGGTAACCACGGCGACGGCGGCGGGTTACGGACACGAGAGGGAGCGGTTGATCAGTCTAGGAGACGATGAGGACCGCAGACGGGACGAGGCCGGCCGTCTTGAGGTCCTGGTCAAGGTCGGCGTCAGAGAAGGTTTTCCTGCAGGACGAGAGAGAGCCTGTCAGCACACGAGGCGTTCGACTCAAGACTGCTCGATACACCGTCTCGCTGGCAGATCCAGCATCCGCCCGCACGAGCGGGAAGGAGAGTCGTTCGGAAGACGAAGGAAACGCACCTCGGGAACGTCGTCGTCAACGCCACGCTCCCCAGCCCCGTCTCCTTCTTGACATGCTCGACCAGCTGCCTCAGCGTACTACTCGCCGGCGCAGTGTGCACCAACGGCTGCCCACCCCCAGGCAGGCGGATCTGCAAGCGCGCTGTGTCGTACGTCTTCTTCTCGCCCGTGCTCGAGGTCGACGAGGACGGCTGCGGAGCGGTGGTGGACGGGACGGAGGTAGACGAGGCGGCGAGGTCCGGGTTGCGGCCTTCGCGGAGGGCCTTTTCGCGCGCGGCTTTCTCGGCGCGGGCTTGCTTGTCGGCTTCAATTTGAGCTGTGGGAAATTTGCAGATGAGCGTCAGTGACCTGTACCTCACTAACCACTTTTCTGGGTGGCTGAGAACCGTAGGCAGGAAAAAAAAGGAGGGCAGGCAGCGCAGGAAAGACGCACCCTTGATGCGGTTGCGAGCGGCGATGTCGTCGGCTTTCTCTGCGTGCGAAGTACATACACGGCGATCAGCACCACGCTCTCACTGGTCGCGCACACAGATACAACCGGAGGACGTCCGCCACGCACCCTTGCGCCGCTTCTCGGCCTCGCGCTGCGCCTCCTTGACCTTGAGCTCCTCGCGGCGCTGCGCCTCCTCCTTGCCCGACTTGCGCCGGATCTCCTCGTTGCGCTTCGCGTCCGCCGCGTCGGCCACAGCTTGCGCCTTGCGCTTCTCGTCCATCCGCGCGCGGAGCTGCGACGGGCGAGGAGAGCGTCAGTACCGCAGTCATCAGCGCGGATCGCTGGACAGCAACCGGCAGGGCCAGATTGATGAGCGAGAGGCTGAGGATCGGGGTCAGACGCACCTCGGCGAGCTTCTGCGCCTTCTCCTCCTCCGTCAGCGGCTTGATCTCCTCGGTCGACTCCTCGAACTGCGAGTGGCCCGACTTGGTCCCGTGGTACTGCGCCAGGGCCGTGTTACGGAAGGTTTCTGCGCGGGCGCGAGGTGTGAGGTGCGGGAGAAGAGGGAGGATGTGGTGGAAGAAGGGAAAGTGAGCGGTAGCTCTTCGATCTCGAGGTGAAGCTCTTCCTCGCCTTGAGCAAAGACGGAGAGAGCAGGAGACTACAAGCAGAGGAACCGCAAACGTACTGCCGCACTCCATGCACTTCAAGCTCTGCGCTCGCCCGAGCCGCCAAACGCAAAAGAGGTTAGCCCTCGACTACTTCCTCGCAGAGTCAAGACGAAGCAAGACGCACCTTGGCCTCGACCTCGTCCGCGCCGGGGATGCCCGCCGCGCCCTCGTCCTCGTCGTCGTCGAGGAAGAACTCGTCCGGCTTGTCGGCGTGCTTCTCGAGGTAGTCGAGGCTGTGGCGTGGCGTGGGGTTCGGTCGTGCGGACGAAAGTCAGTACGGCGGTTTGGGGCGAGCTGGGTGCTGCCAGTGAAGGAGAGGGAGGGCGAGGTGGGGCGGCGTCCTTCACTCGGGCGCACAGCGCACCGGAGGGCTCGATCCGTGTCAGAGAGAGGGGAGAAGGGACGTACGCTCCTCCGAGCCCACCTCCTCCTGCATTCTTCAGCGCCTTCTTTGCCTTGACCTCGGGGAAGCCCATCGAGACGAGGGTGTCCAGGTCCGACATCGGGGGCGTATGGGAGTGGGTGGGCTGATAGGGTGGGTAGCTAAGAGTGTGGGAGAGGGCGGAGCAAGCTAGCAGAGCGAGCGAGCCGATTGCAGAGGGTAAAGAGCGAGAGGCGATGATGCGGACCAGCAGGACGAGGGCAGCACCGACACAAAGGCATCGCACGCAGCCTGACCAGCTTCGACCGGCTCACAGAGCACTTTCAGGGCATGCTCGACCAACGCCAGGCGCAACGAGCGACGCCGACCTTTTTCTCCTCGACCCCTCGGTCCGTCTTCCGACCAGCCCCAATAAAGCGAGGCATGCACGGCACAGAAGAAACGACGTTACTACCCAGCGTGTATACCCGAGTCGCAGTCCCATGAAGAAAGCGGCAAATAAGCTCCTCTCCTCCTCTCCCTCCTCCTCCCTCTCCCGTGTCCCGAAGCTCGCGGCCTCACAGCCCCGCCGACCTGGCCGCGCGCCACACCTCCTCGCCGATGCCCATCTGGACGACGACGGCGACGA
Source organism: Rhodosporidiobolus sp. SP3-3/4 (assembly GCA_029873605.1). Lineage (NCBI taxonomy): Eukaryota > Fungi > Basidiomycota > Microbotryomycetes > Sporidiobolales > Sporidiobolaceae > Rhodosporidiobolus > Rhodosporidiobolus sp. SP3-3/4. The sequence goes on along the minus strand of JAQJIZ010000015.1, from coordinate 154,233 downwards.
GCACGACGAGGAGCGTGAGCAGGAGGAGGTACGTCGTCGTCGTCGCCGAGCCCGAGCCATCCGAGCCGTCTGTCGCTCGAGACGACCGTCAGCGTCAATCACCGCGGCTCTTGGATAGAGAAAAGAGGAGAGAGAGGGAACGGAGGCGCACGAGCGGGAACCTGGATGATCCGCACGCTGTTGTCCGCCGAGCCCGAGATCAGGACAGTGCCGGACGGGTTGAACTTGAGTGACGTGACGGGGAAGTCGTGCGCGTGCAGGATCGTGAGGATTGGCTGCGGTTGAGAGAGGGCCGTTAGCCTACGGGCGTGAGAGGAAGCCGCTACGAACAACGGCAGGAAAGGGAAGGCGGAAAGGGAAGAACGGGAGGAGGAAGAGAACACACCCGCAGAGTTCGTGCATCCAGGACCCCCACGCTCAAATCGCTCCCCCCATACGCCAACCTCTCCCCATCCTCGCTCACCTCAAACACCGTCACAGGCTTCTGGCACACCGTCCTTGTCTTGAGCAGCGTCCAGCTCTGCGCGTCCCACAGGCTCACAAACGCCTTCTTCGGTGCCTTCTTCTCGGCCGCGCGGCGCTGTTTCGGCGTGAGACCGGAGGGGAGGACGGGCGAGGCGTTGACGACGGTGTAGAGGTGCGAGGCGGTCTCGCGGCGACCGAACCTGGTTCACGCACCGTCCGTTTGTCAGCTCTTCGCTCCGCCTCGGGTCGCCACGCTCCTGCCGCGCCGTTAGACGGTGGAGGAGCGAGAAAACCAGGCAAGGAGTGGAGAAAAGACTTACTTGGCGGCCCTGAACACGCACTTCATGTCCTTCTTGAGCACCGGGCGCTCGATGACCTGGAGCGGCTCGGGCGCGCGCGACATGTAGGGCGACCTGGACGTCGGGTACACCGAGAGCTTGGTCGCCGAGGTGCCGACGAGCTGGGTGTGCGGGAGAGGGCAGTCAGCTCGCTCGCGGAAGCACCAACAAGAAGGCCGTTCCATGCGCTTGGGAGAGCGCAGAGAAGCCGAGGTAGTGCGGGCACGAGAGCGAAAGGGAAGAGACGCACCATCTCGCCCCGGTCGTCAAAGTCGACGTCCATGACCTCCTCCTCGTCCGCGCCCTTGTCGCCCTGCTTCCGCGGCGGCTCCTGCGCCCCCGACGCGGTGTACCACGCCGGCGGCCAGACCTCCTCGATCTGGGCGCCGTCTTGATCGGAAGAGGAAGAGGAGGAGGAGGAGGGGAGGCGGACGAGGGAGAGTTGGGCATTGGTCGAGCCGATGGCGAGAAGGGGGGAGGGGACGGAGGACGAGGGGCGGGTGAAGGCGGTGACTTTCTGCATGTAAGATCGGGGGTGGTAGCGAGGTCAGCCTCCTTCTCCACGGAGGAAAAGGGGAGACCAGGAAAAAGGCGCAACGCCTCGGACGCACCTGGTACTGATCCGGATCGGTGCTCCTGATGGTCTGCACCCTCCGCTTGTACGTGATCCTCTCCTGCTCTTCTCCCTCCTTCGCCTCGCCCTCCTCCCTGACCTCAAACACCCTCAGGTTCTCGTTCCTCCCCCGTTCGAGCTCGTCGGGGCTTGAGTTGATGCCGGCGACGAGGGTGCGGGTCGAGGGGTCGTAGGCGATCGTCATTGGGGCGTCTTCGTTTGAGGAGAGGGTGTGCGAGAACGAGAGGGTGAGGGTGCGGGTGGGGAGGGAGAGGGAGTAGAGGGACTGCGGGGAGAGTCGAGGGGGTCAGTAGGGGAGGTTTGAGAGGTGCTGAGTAGGGTGGTGCGGTGCACACGGCGCAGGAAGCCGCAGAATCCAGGAGAGGACGCGCGAAGGGCGGGTGAAGCCCCACCACGTCCGTCCGTCGTTGCTCGGGTCTCTGCGCTAGTCCTCGAGAGAAGGCGGACTGACGAGTCGGTTCCTGACGCCTGTCCTGCTGCCGCCTCCGCCTCCGGCAAGGACGAGTTGGTGGTCGTTGAGCCACTGGATCGAGTAGACGGGGAAGCGAACGTCGAGGCTGAAGTGGTGCTTGGCTGAGCCGGCGGGGGCGCTCAGGGTGACGGGATCGGGCTCGGCGGGCATGGCTGTGTGTGTGTACGTGTGTGAGGGAGGAGCGAGGTGGGGAGCCAGACGAGGCGGACAGGAGGACGGGGACGAGGACGAGGTGGTGGGAAGAGGTCAGCACAGGTGGAGGTTGCGAGGGGTGGTGCTGGTGGTGTACGAGAGGGTGTCGAGCGTGTCAAGCAGAGCACGAGCGAGTGGCAGCTGGCCAACCTCGTCCTCGTCGTCGTCGCTCTCTCTCATCCACTCGCTTCCTGTTCTTCCTTGCGCCTTCCCACGATGGCCGAGTCCTCCTTTCGACAGAACCTCCAGGGCTGTGCGCCTCTCCCCTCTCCCTCTCCCTCCCTCCTCCTTCTGACGTTCATCTCCCCACTCCCCTCCCGTCTCCCCTCTCCCGCCCGCCCGCACCCACTCCAACCCGCGCACCCAGTCCGATGGGCCCAGGGCACCACCGACGACTCGACCGCCTCAACCTCCGAGACCTCGCCCTTCCTGACCCGCTTCACCTCGGCCCTCTCGGGCGGCATCCCCCTCCGCTCCGACCAGCGCTCCAACGAGGAAGAGGCGTCCGTCTCCCTCCCTCCTCTCCCCTCCCCTCTCCCCTCGCACGCACTCACTCCCTTCCCCCGCCAGCTACTTTGCCCTCTCGCGCTGGGAGCGCTTCCTCGGCTTCCTCCTCTGCGTCGCCGGCGCCGCCGTCTGCTTCGCCGTCTCCTTCTTCATCGGCCTCCCCTTGCTCGCCGTCAAGCCCCGCAAGTTTGCCGTCAGCTTCTCCCTCGGCAGCGTCAGTCTTCCCTTTCTCTCTCCCGTCTTTCCCTCCTTCCTTCCTTTCTTTCCCTCTACGAGTGAGGAAGACTGACCGAGTGAACTCGCAGATCCTCTTCATGGTCGGCTTCTCGATCCTCCAGGGCCCGCTCGCGCACGCCAAGCACATCTTCTCCGCCGAGCGCCTGCCGTTCACGCTCGCCTACTTTGGCTCGCTCGTCCTCACCCTCGTCTTCGCCCTGGTCGTGCGTCGGTCTTTCGCCCTCGTACCTCGATCCAGCTGGCAGCCAGAAGTACCGGGCACGAGATGCTAGAATAGGAGGAGAGACTGACCCCCTTTCTGCCGACCACGCGCAGAAACACTCCTACCTCGGCACCCTCATCTGCGGCGCCGTCCAGTGCTGCGCCCTCGTCTTCTACTTCGTCTCGTACTTCCCGTGCGTCTCTGCCCTCTTCCCTCTCCTTCTCCCTGCTGGCTGCCACCGGGCCGCAGAAAACTGATCAATGGAAGGGATTGCGTTGACGCAGAGGAGGCTTCCAGACGCTCTCGTTCGGGTCGCGGATGGCCCTGCGCGGGGCCGGGTCGGTGCGTCCTTGCTCTCCTCCGCCTCTCTCCCCCTCCCTCTTTCTACCCAATGTGGATTAGGCTGATTGACCGTCGTGTCCAACCGAACGCACAGCTCCTGCCGGTGTAGGGATCGCAGCCAAGCACGTGTTGTACAGTAGCTCTCCCCTATGCGCGGGAGGTAGAAGAGGAGCGTGGAAAACGGACGCTTTTCTTCCTCGCTCGACCCTGTCTCGCCCTTCTCTCCTGCTACATGCTCTTTCTCGTCGCGCACCGCGAAGAAGTCAAGATGAGGGCACGTCTATTGCTTTTTTTCAGTCTACTGCTGGTTTTGCTTTTGCTTCTTCTGCCGGCTGGCGGGCCACGAACGAGAACGGCGAGCGGAGGGAGGAGAGGGGGACGCCTACTTCGCCTGCGCCTGCTCCTTGTTGAGCTCCTTGGCGCTCTGGACCTTGCTCGGGTCGGCGGGCACGAACGAGACGACGGCGTACCTGCGAGCAGTCGAGAAGTGGTGTGAGCGGGTGCCCGAACCTAATCACGAAGGCGGACTCCCCACTCGAGAGAGGACAGGAGGACTCGAGATCAAGAGGGAGGGAGGGAACAGCCACGCACTTGCCGTTGACCCGCCACTTCGGATCCTCCTTCTCCACCCGTTCCTCGACGCCCTCCGCGAGCCCGACGACCGTGTCGGCCTTGCACGTCCGCAGGCTCAGCAGCGGGAAGTGGAACGCGAGCGGTCCGAGCGCAGAGGAGAAGGGCGCGGTGGTCGGCCACCAGGCGTCCGAAACGAGCTTGCCTGGTTGTCCGCTCATGAGGTCAGTATTGGAGAAGGGGAGAACGGGGAAGGGAGTCAGAGGGAGGGAGAGGGGCAAGGGACGGACGGTAGTTCAGGTCGCCCTTGAAGATGACCAGGTCGGACTGCTTCAGGTCTTCCAGCAGCGCCGGGGCGGACGTCGGCAGGTCGGAGAAGGGGAGGGGGGAGGTCCAGACTGCATCCAACATCGAGCGCCAGGCGTTCGGAGCGTCAGGCCGGTCGTTAAGGAGAGAAGGGAGAAGCGAAAAGGGAAAGAGAGAGAGAGAGCAAACGCACAGTCCGCCTTTTCGCCGCCCTTCTCGCCCATCTTCAGCTCGACCGGCACGCTCAGCCGGAACCTCCCCTCCTTGACATACGCGTTCCAGCGCTCCGCGAGCGCGTCGAGCGCGGCGGTGTCGGCCGCCGAGAGGGCGGCGTCGCGGAAGATGTAGGACGGAGAGGTGGACGAGAGGGTCGAGAGCAGAAGCGCGAAGTCGTGCGGTTGGCTGCGGGGGGTTGAGAATGAGCGTCCGGCTCAGGGACTCGCCTAGCAAGCCTCTGCGCCTCCTCAGCTAGAAGGGACAAAGACAGGAACGTCCTCCTTGAGCCGCGCGGAGAAAGACAGCACGTACACATCGCTGACGAACCACGGAAGCAACTTGGGGTGGAAGACGACCTCGTTGACGAAAGGCGAGAGGGTGACGAGCCAGTCGGCGAGGCAGAGGTCGGTGAAGAGCTCGAAGCCGGACTGTGCGCGTACGCCAGCAGCATCGTCATCAACTAGCACGTTCGCGGGCAGACAGCGAGGCAGGAGAGGCAGACCGTCGAGGAGAAGGAGGAGGCAAAGAGAGACGCACGTTGTCCAGCACAAAGTCAACACGTCCGCCCTTGACGCCCCTGACGTGCTCCCACGCCTGGGCAAAGTCGTCGCGGAGGACGAACGACTTGCCGCGCTCGACGGACTGGAGCGCCTGGATCTCGTCGTGCGAGAGCGAGGTCAGGAGCGAGAGGTCCGTCGCGTTGCCCCAGAGGCTGTCCGGGCATAGCAGGGTCAGTGAACCGCAGAGAGAGAGGAAGGACCGGGGTGGAGGTAGGAGAGAAGGAGAGAGGAGGGAAGAGGGGCGCACCAAGCCTCTGCGAGCGCGAGGAAGTCGACCCTAAGCTTCTCCTCATCGTCCTTCTCGAACGGCGGCTGGGGGACCTTGCCCTCACCGCGCTTGACAAGGTTCTCGAGCGACTTGGCGAGTGCGGCCGCGCCCGTCGCGGACGAGCGCCACGTCGAGAGCTTCTGCAACGCGAACGGGTCGAAGAGGGTCCAGCGCGAGGTGACGGCGAAGAGGGCGCGGAGGCGGCGGTAGAGGTACTGTTGTGGGTGAGTGTGGCGTGAGAACGAGCCGGGCGAGGTCAGTCAGGAAGAGGTGCGGTGGAAAGGGAGGAAAAGGCGCACGCATTCGGCGTAAAGCCACGGCGCGGTGAACCACTTGTCCTGCCCCTTTTCCCTCAGCGCCGCGAGCTCCGAGTTGTACACGTCGGTGTCGTCGGGGAGGCCGGTCGCTGGGCAGATGTACGAGGTGAGTGAGGAAAAGACCGGAAAGGGAGAAGAAGGGCGAACGCACGCTCGAGCGGGGCGAGGGCGCGGTCGTGGCGCATCTCGTAGATGAGCTGGCCGATCTGATTGATGAGGTCCTTGCCCTCCTTCTCCTTGGCCTTTGCGCCCTCCTCGGTCGAATGGACGAGGTCGCCGTTGATCTTGGCGAGCTCGTCGACGATGCCGGTGAGGATGACGGGCCAGCGCTTGACTGGTGGTGCCGTGCGAATGGGCGGGTCAGCATGGCGCTTGTGCAAGAGGGAGAAGAGCGAAGGGGGGGAGTGGGGAGGAGGGGACGGACCGGTGGATTCGCGGGCAAAGGAGCGGTCCTGGGAGGCGGAGCAGAGCTCGGCGGGGGGTGTCCAGATGGGCATGGTGCTCGGGTGGACTAGTAGGAGCGAGTAAGCGAGCGCAAGAAGGAGAAGAGCGGAGGACGCGACGCGAGGTTGAACCACTTCCTCCGCCAGCTACGGCTTCAAACACGCTCAGGATGGCCCTGCTGGGGTCCGCGCACCCTCATCCACCCCTGCCACCCCACCCCCCAACCGCCCAACCTCCGTCAACCATCCCGTCGTCGCTTCTGCCGTCGTCGTCGTCCCTCTTCCAGCGCACCCTCCGCGCGGCCTCGACCCGCCTGCCACCTCAAGCATCCACACCAACAACCTACATTGCGCCCGCCGACGACCCACACGCACCCTTCGACGAGTTCAAGTGGGACGGCAGCTCGCTCGTCTGGTTGAGGGACGGCTCAACACTCCGCACCTTCGACTTCAGCGACACGGGAGAACCCGTCGCGTGTGCCCTATTCGCCAGCTTCGACGTACCAGTCGGCGAGGCGAGCGAAGGAGGCGCAGCAGCGTCGACTTCGTCTTCCCCACCTCCTTCCTCCTCCCTCTTCGGACCCTACGCCAACCCACCGCGCACCACCTGGACCGACGATGCCCTCGCCCTCCCCTCCTCTCCGCCCGCCCCGTCCTCTTCCTCGTCCCTCGGGACTCGCAAGGAGAAAAGCCTCCTCGTCGTCCTCTCGACCCTCGCGTTCGCCTTCCCATCGACCGGCGGACGCGTGCCCCTCCCGCTCCCGTGCAGGATGAGCAGGGCGTGGGCGGTTGAGGGCGGAGTGGTATTTGAGCGCGCGAAGGAGGGCAGGGAGGTCTGGGAGGCAGAGCAAGGAGGAGGGGCAGGAGGAGGGGCAGCACGGGTCCCGACGCTATGGAGCCTGACGGGGCTCATGGAGGAGCTCAAGCCCGTTGCGGCTGTGGATGACCTCGCCTGGTCGTTCGAGGCTCCCATTCCTCGCGCTGCAGACGTCGACACCTCCAACCTGACCTCCTCCTCCAGCACCGCCTCTCACCCGATCCTCTCCTACCCTTCCGTCACCCACACACCCTTCACCGACCTCGACGAACACGTCCTCTTCGCGTCCCCTTCGTCCTTCCCGTCCGGCTCTCCGCCTCTGCCCCACCCTCGGGTCGACTCCCTCCCGTCTTTTCAGACCCACCCGCCGCGCGACCCGCCCGTGGTCGTCACCGCCAACTCCCGCACCCGCAAGCTCCGCGTGTACGCCTACGCGCGCGTCGCGCCGGGCGCTTCGACCCTCGGGTTTGAGCCGTCAGCTCCGGCCTCTGCGTCCGCGAGGAAGGGCAAGGGGCGCGCGCCCGACGCCTCGCAGGCGTTCGACCTCCCTTCTTCCTCCCCAACCGTCACGCGCTCGTACGCCCCTTCGGCGCAACAACTCCCTCCAGCGTCCGCCCCGATGACCCGCACCCGGACGAGCTTGAGCGGGACGAAGCGCAAGCACCCTTCCGGCTCCGGGTCCGGCGACGACCTCGCTGCAGCTTCAGCGAGCGGGGCGGGTCCGTCCTCTCCCAGCTCAGGAGCACACACCGCGCGCCCTTCCTCGCCTTTCAGCTCGACCCACGCCGGCCTCCCTCCCCTCTCCTCGTCCACCTCAGCCCAGCACCTCGCCGACCGCTCCCTCCGGCGCTCCTCCGCCCTCGCCGGCCCGGCGTACCCGTCGTCCCTCCCCGGTCGGCCGCGCACCTCGCTCAGCCGCCTACAAGCCGCCGGGCTCGCCAGCAGCGCAGACGCGGGCGAGGCCGAGCTGCTCATCGATGCGGCGGAGCGGAGCTTCGAGCTTTCGTTCTCTGCTTCCGGTCCTGGCCTCGGCGGCGGAGGAGGAGGAGCAGCAGGAAAGGGCAGGAGGCCAGCAGGCCCGGACCGCCGCGTGAGCTTGACGCGGGGCACGAACGAGCTCAGTGTGACGATGGACCGCATGGCGCTCTCGCAGGGGTCGTCCGTCGGGGGCTTGCCCGCGCTCGAGGCGCTCGCTGAGGCGGGCTTGGGCGGCAGGGAGAGGGAGAGGGAGCGGGACTGGGCGTGGGGAGAGCTGGAGCGGGAGGCGGGTGGGGGGATGACGATGCTGGGCATGGGGGAGGAGGGCATCGGAGGGGAGGAGGAGGATGGGAGGAGGAAGGAGCCTGAGGTGGTGTTGAAGCTCGTTTGGGAAGGAGAGGCGGGCGAGTCGAGGTGCGCTTGTCCCCTCTGTTCTGTTCTCTTCTCTCCATCTTTGCTCACTGACCTTCAATCACAGTCTCGATGGCGCCACGGCCTTCCTCTTCGACACGCGCACTTCCACGCCCGTCGCCTCGCCGCTCTCGCACACCTCGTCCTCGGGCCTCTCCCCCTTCTCGACCCTCTCGACCACCTCCTCCGTCCTCGCCATCCACCTCCCCTCCTCCGCCTCTCTCCTCCTACTGCAACTCTTCCTCGAGGCCTCCTCCACCCCGCCCGGCGTGGAGAGGCCCGACCCCGAGCGCTACTCTCTTCGCGCCGAGCCGCTCAAACACCTCTCGCCCGTCCTCTCCGCCTGTCCCGTCCTCGCCCTTCGAGAATCAACCGGCATCAAGGACGCGCTGTACCTCGCTCCCAGAGGGGGAAAGGTCGGCCTCCTCAGCGCCGAAGCGCGCGAGGTCGACCTCCCACTCGAGGTGCTCCTCCCGCGCGAGCTGTGCGACCACGCGCGGGGGAGCGAGCTCCTCGCTGTTGAGGGGAACGGCGCGGGCGGGGTGGTGTTCACAAGCAGGGACGGGTCAAGGAGGCGCGCGGCGCTTGACTTCCACCGCGGCGCGCCAGAGCGGGAGAAGGTGGACGAGGAGGGAGGGGAGAGCGCGATGGGCCAGACGTGCCTCGAGGCGCTCGCGCAGGTGCTCAAGATGGAGGACTATGTCCAGCTTCTTGGGACGGTTTTGGCGCGAACGGGGGCAGGGCCGGAAGGGAAGGGGAAGGGGAGGATGCAGGCGCTGGAGGAGGTACTCGATGAGGCGTTCGGGGTGGCACCGGCGGACGGGATGAGCGGTAAGGGCAAGGAGAAGGAGCCGGGCGCGTGGAGTGCGTTCCTCGACCTCTCCTCGGCCCCTTCCTCCTCTTCCGCACTCCTCTCGCAAGCGCACGACCCCGTGCTCTCCCTACTCCGCCCCCTCCCCCTGCCCTCGCCTGCCCCTCCTCCCACGCCGCGCTCTCTCGACCCCGCCCCCCTTCCCTCTCTTCAACTGCAACTCATCCTCCTCGCCCTCAACCTCGTCCTCCAGGACTTGCGGCTCCTGTCCTGCCCCTCGACGCGCGCGGAGGCGAGACGCCTGGCGACACGGCTCGCACGGTGGGCTGGAGAGGTTGGCTTGCCCGAGTGGACGGATGAGGTGGGGAGGTGGTTTGGCGTCGAGACGGGCGGAGGCCGTACGTCCTCTCCGTCTTTCACCCCTTCCATGACGCTTTCTCGGGAAAAGTGAACCGAGCGGAAGCTGACTAACCTCTTGAACGCTCGCAGGTCCGCGAGGCTACAACCCCTCTTCGCTCAAGATCCCCCTTTCTCCACCCGACATCCTCGCCACCCTCACCCTCGTTCTTTCCTCCACGTCGACCAGTCCCTCGGCTCTCATCGCCCTCACTCGCCCGTTCTCCCTCCAATCGCCCGCCACCCCGCTCTCTCCCTTCTACGGCTTACTCCCCCTCGCCCACCCTACCCGCACGACCGCCCTCGTCCTCACACTCTACTCCTCGCTCGTCGCCCCGCCCCAGGTCTCGACCACGACGCGCTCGCACCTCGTCGTCTCTGCGCTCTTCCGCTCCGGCCTCGAGCTCGACGACCTCGCCTTTGCCATCGCGGTTCCGATTCGCGAGGCGGTGAGGATGGCGCAGCTCGACCCGCCTGAGCCGGGAAGTAGGTCGGCGAAGGCCGCAGGATGGGTGCGGGGGACGTACGAGCTCGTCGGACGGAGGGACCTCGCTCGCCAGCTCGACGACGGGGCCTCAGAGCCGGCAGCGGGAGGGGACGAGTCGAAGGAGCGGGGGTACGGCAGGGAAGGCATCGACATCGCCACGCTTTCGCGCTTGGCGCTCCTCGATGGCGGAGGAGTGGGCGGCGCGGAGAAGGATGCAGGGGAGAAGGGCAAGGCGGACGCGAGCGAGCTCGCGCCCGTGCCCAAGGCGGAGCGGTTCAACGAGGACAAGAGGTTCGAGGAGGTGATGCGCATGCTGCAGTACGAGGAGGCGGTCGTGATCAGTGCGGGGGACAAGACGATGTGCGTCCACCCGTTCCGTTCCTTCTCTTCGAGTTACTTCCGATGGTTCCCAGTACTGACCTTTTTCCTGGCCTCTTGCAGCGACCAACTCACGCCGCAGTACCAGCAGAGCATCCTCCTCGCCCTCTCGGCTCGCACGCTCGCCCTCCCTGTCGGCCACGGCATGTTTACCTTCCGCACCCGGTTCTCCTCTCCGTCGACCACCTCGTCGTCTTCGCCGTTCATCATCTTGAAGCTCAATACTTCCGCCCGCATCGTCCCGATGTCGTCTCCCGTTGCCCTCGTCGAGAAGGAGCGCGACCCGGCCAACCCGTCCGCCTCGCCCGACCGGCTCGAATGGCCCGACTTTCACTCCGGCGTCGTTGCCGCCCTCCAGCTCCGCCACGACTCGTCGGCACGCGCCGTCGACAGCTCGCAGATCTCCTTCAACCGCCCTGCCGAGCTCGACGCCCGCCACGCTGGCCTGCTGTTCGGGCTCGGCCTGACCGGCCAGCTCGGCGCAATGCTGTCCAGTCAGGCGTACGAGTACCTCAAGGCGAAGCACGACCCGACGTCGGTCGGGCTCCTCCTCGGCCTGGCCGTCTCGTACCTCGCTACGAGCGATCCGACCGTCACGAGCGTCGTCTCGATCCACCTTCCCGCGCTGCACCCTCCGCGGTCGTCCTCCCTCAACGTCTCGGGCATGACCCAGGCTGCCGCTGCCGTCGCGATCGGGCTCGTCCACTTCGGCACGGGGAGGAGGAGCTACGCCGACGTCCTTCTTCGCGAGCTGTCCGGCGTCAAGGTTAGCAGCGTCGAGGACGGCGCGGCGTGCCGCGAAGCATACGCGCTGTCGTGCGGGTTCGGGTTCGGGATGGTGATGCTCGGGAAAGGGCGCGAGCAGCCGTCGAGCTCGAAGCTCGGAGGGAGCGCCGGGCTGAGCGGCGGGAAGGAGGTCGATCACCTGCGGGTCTTCCGCTCACTGATCGTTGAGTCGTCCGCCACCTCCGGCCTCGACACCTCGATCACCTCTCCCGCCGCGACTGTCGCGCTCGCGCTGATGTACCTCCGCTCCGAGCGCGCCGACGTCGCCTCGATCGTCGACCTCCCTGACGCGCCCGCCGGGCTCGACTACGTCCGCCACGACCTCCTCCTCCTCCGCACCGTCGCCCGCAACCTCGTCCTCTGGACCGGCGTGCGCAAGTCCAAGGACTGGGTCGAGGCGCAGCTCCCGCCTTTTCTCGGCGAGGCATTCGTCAAGGCGACTGAGGCCGGCAAGACGCTCGACCAGGACCTCGACGTCGCGCGGTGGAGCATCGTCGCCGGCGCATGCTTTGCCATGGGGCTCAAGTACGCCGGGACCGCCGCGGCCGAGGCGCACCAAACGCTCATCTACTACCTCGACCGCCTGACGCGGGCTTCGTACGCCAAGGGTACGCTCTTCTCTCCCTTGCCCCATTTCCTCCTTTTTCGTCCTCTCGAGGCTGACCCTTTCCTTCCTCAGCCACGACGGTTCAGGGTAAGATCAAGCGTCACGCCCTCCGCGGCTCGCTCGGCGCCCTCTCCCTCGCCCTCGCGATGGTCATGGCCGGCACCGGCGAGCTCAACGTCCTCCGTCGCCTTCGCGTCGCGCACGGGCTCTACAGCGAAGGCGTCTCGTACGGCTCGCACCTCGCGACGCACATGGCGCTCGGCCTCCTCTTCCTCGGCAAGGGCCAGTACACACTCGGCAACTCGGACGCCGCCGTTGCGGCTCTCCTCCTCGCCTTCTACCCGGCCTTCCCGGCGACACCGATCGAGAATCGTGGGCACCTCCAGGCTTACCGTCACCTCTGGGTGCTGGCTGTCGAGCCGAGGTACCTCGACGCTCGCGACGTCGACACCGGCGAGGCCGTCTTCCTGCCCGTCAAGCTCCGGCTCGTCGACCAAGGCGATTCCGCCCCCGGCTCGTGCGCTCCAACAGGCAGCGCGCCTAAACACGTCGCGAAGCAGCTCGTCGCGCCGACCCTCATCCCCGACCTCGCCCAGATCGACTCGATTCAGATCGACTCGCCGCGGTACTGGACCTACGCCCTCCGCCTCTCGTCCAACCCGCAGCACCTTGCCCGCTTCCTCGCCTCCTCCACCCTCTACGTCAAGCGCCGAACCGGCCACCTCTCGTACGCGCAGGACCCGCGCGGCATCCGGTCGATCTTCACCCGCTCGAAGAGCGAGACGGGCTCGTCCGTGTTCGACCTCGGCGAGATGGGGCGGATGCTCTCTCCCTCGGCGGCGGGCCTGCGCGACTTCGTCACGGCCTTCTCCGGGCTTGACGGCGAGGCGCTCGCGGCGACGATGCAGCTGTGCTACCACGGCGACGGCGGCCGGGAGCCGAGCGCGTTCGAGGCGTTCGCGGCGAGCGCGCTCCTCGAGTGCTTGACCAAGGACAAGCGCGACGTCGTCGGGGTATACTTCGCCATCTACGCCGCTGCGACGGGTCTCGAAGCCGGCTCCCTCATCGGCGCACGCGGCAGCAAGGCCGCCGAGCTCCTGCAGGACGCGGCGCAGCTCCGCTTCCTCGTCGCTTTCTACAAAAATGGCGCCTTCAAGACGCTCTTCAGCAAGCCGAAGCCGTCGTCGCCGTCGAGCAAGGCCAGCAGCAGCTCTAGCGGACAAGTCTCCCGCGACCCGCTCATCTCGCCGGCCTTCATCGACCACCTCCACCTCCGCCTCACCGACCTGACCGCCACCATCCTCACCGACGAGTCGACCACGTCCGCCCTCCGATCGTACCTTGCCGATGCATCATCCCCTCCTTCGGCCACCCCATCTCTCACCTACCTCCTCGCCGCGCTTCGCCTTCCGACGCTCCCGGTCCTGCAACAGCTCCGCGAGCTCGTCGCCTCGGCCGTCGAGCAGCAACAGCTTGGACGGGACGAGATCGCGGTTCTCCTCCGGCTCGTCGGGAGGAAGGTCGCCGAGGAGCAGGCTGGCGGGGAGAAGAGGGGTGCGAAGGGAAAGACCTCGAGCAGCGGCGGAGGTGGTAGCGGAGGAGGAGGGTCTGCCGGCTCAGCATGGGACAGGGAGGCGGAGAGGTGCATGGTCGAGGCGTGGGTCCGCGAAGGTATGGAGTAGCTTCAGAAGGAAGAGCGCCTTTCCTCCTCTCTCATCCACGCCGCGCCCGCGCGTCCTCCGCTTCCGCTTGAGCCGGTTTCGTCCTCGGCTACTTCTCTGCACTGTCGGGCTTCTGTTGGCTTTGGACACGTTCGTCAACGAGACTTTGGAGGACGACGCAGGCAGACCGGCTCTGCGTGAGTCTTGCCTTCCTCCCCCCTGCCATCGCCTCCTTGTCTTCGAGAAAGCTGAATGTGAGTCACCCTGTATCGCTTGGCCGCGTTCTCGCCGCTGAACCTTGCCTTGAACAGCTTCCTACTCTTCACTCAACTTTCGTCTGAACAGCCGCCTCCTCATGCCGTCCCTCCAGAGCATCGCCAAGCAACTCTTTCCCGTCGTCGTCGCCGTCTTCGTCTATTCGGCCTACCTGGCGTTCACGACGCCCAACTACAGCGGCGGCACCGGCGGCTGGGGCCATGTCAACGTCCGCCTCTTCACCGTCCTCGACCAGGATGGACGCGTGATCGACCCGGGCGTGTCAGTCTTGCGACTCGCGAAGCGTGTCCAACCTCGGGATGTGCGCCCGCTGTAGAGGGCGCCAGTGATACCAGTCTGAGTATTCCTCGATTGTTTGCCCTTTCCTCGCTTCTGTCTGCCGCCGCCGGGTGGATAGGAAAGCTGCTGTATGCTATTGACACGCTGAGGAACCGTGAGGCGACGAGCAAGCGCCGCCATTACCCTTTTTATCGACGTCCGTCTTACTCCTTCTCGCCATTCTTACCGCCTCCTCCAGTTCCCGCCGCTCGCACCTCCGCCCGACGCTCCACCCGCAAATCCTCCTCCGCCCTGCTGCGACCCGTAGCCGCCGCCGCCGCCGCCGCCGGAGTAGCCGCCCTGCGGCGGGCCGTACTGCCCGCCCATCGAGCTCGGCGGCCTCGAGCTGTACGGCGTCGTGTTCCGGCTCGTCTGCGCGCCCATGCCGAGGCTGGACGGGCCTGCCGAGTACGCCGAAGCGGAAGGAGGCGGACCGAGACTGGGCGTCTGCGGCCTTGAGCTCGTGCGGCTGCTCGCCGGGCCGAGCGAGGCGTTGTACGAGTTGAGGAGGTGCACGACGTTGCTCGTGAGGCGGTCGAGGTCCTTGACCTCGCGCTCGCTCAGCGTCGGGTCCGAGTAGTCGACGGCCTCTTCGTCCGCCTCGGCCTCGTCCTCGTCGTCGTTCTCGAACTGGCGGCCGCGACCCTGCTCGTGCGCGCGAGCCGGACCGCGCTGGCCCGGGCGGATGTTTGGGTTGCGCCCGCCGGAGCGGCCGCGGTTGAGGGCGACGCCGAGGCCTTCGAAGACGCGAAGGAGGGAGTAGTCGAGGACGTCCTTAAGGCGGCCTACGTTGTCGAGCGCGGGGACGCCAGCGTTCGAGGACGGCTCGATCGGGAGCCAGCCGTCGCAGAGGAGGCCGGTCTCGGTAACGGTGAGCTGGAAGGCGCCAAAGAGCATGTAGCCGAGCGGGTCGAGCTGCACAAGGAGGAAAGGAAAAGGCGTCAGAACGGGTTCAGGACCTACTCGAGCTTCTCTTGGACGTCGCGAGGAAAAGGTGAGAGGAGGAAAGAGCCCGATAGACGCACCTTGGTCGTGCTCCTCAAGAACGTCTGCCCCTCGCCCTTTCCGCCCATCGCGCCCGTCTTGCTCTTCTCGCCGAACGCGTACAGCTGCTTCGACGAGGTGATTGGGACGTCCGACGCCTTCTCGTTCTTGCGCGAGTTGACCGAAGAGGGGTGGATCGCACAGGACTGCGAGAGGAACGAAAGGTCAGTAAGGTTGGATGAAGGGGCGAAGAAGAGAGGCAAAGACGCGCCTTGTCCTGGCTTGTTCGGAGGCTCTTCTCGCTGATACGGATCGCAAAGTTGGGCGCGAGCGCAGCGGCGATGAGCGCCGAGAGCAGCGGGAGCGAGTGGCCGTTTTCGTTGAGGTGCGCCGGGATGACGGCGTTCCTGCCCCTCGGGCCGCCGAAGCCGCCGCCACGGAAGCCGGGCGGGGCGAACGGCAGGTGCGGGTTTTGCGGCGCCTGCTGCCCACCTCCCGAGATTTGGAGGACGCCGGCGCGGTCGAGGGACGAGACGAGGTGGTCTTTGATCTTCTGGATGAGGAGGAGCGTCGGCTTGCTGAGGAAGTTGTCGCGGGCGAACTGGTTGGCGGCCTGCGAGCACAAGGGTGAAAGGTCAATCTGATTCTTAAGGTGGAAGAGGCGGAACGCGAACAAGGACGCACGACGTAGTTGTTCGCACCCTGGAGCTCCCACCACGCGTTGTAGGCCTTGAGGATCGCGAACGCGTCTGAGCGGAACTCTTGAGGCGCCCACGAATTCTTGACGCGGTCGGCCTGCTCCTTCATCAGCGGCGGCGAGAGGAACGGGTCGCGGTTCGTCAGGATGGCGGCGAGGGTGAGGGTCTGGTCGAGGCAGCGGAAGAACGAGCCGAGGAGGCAGAGCTTGCCGATCGCGGCCTCGACGGGGAGCTGGAGGAGCACGCGGCCGAGCGAGGTGAGCTTCTCGTCCGCATCGATGGCGCCGACGTGGAGGAGCGTCTCGAGCGCGGCGGTGACGCGCTGCGGCTCGGGCGGCTGGATCGTCGAGCTGAGGACGTCGAAGACCGACAGGCCGGGGAGCTGCAGGCCCGTGACGTGCATCGCGGTCGAGGCGAGGTCGGTGCGGAGCATCTCGACCGTCTGGTGGATGTCCATCGCGGCGAAACGCGCCTTCGAGACGATGCCGTAGTACTCTCCCGGGCGGTGACGACCGGCACGACCAGCACGCTGCAGGACGTTCGAGGTTCCGGTCCAGGCCGAGACGAGCTGCGAGAGGCGGCGCTCGGGGTCGTACCGCTTCTCCTTGCACTTGGCCGAGTCGACGACGAAAACGACGTCCGGGATCGTAACGGAGGTCTCGGCGATATTGGTCGATAGGACGACGCGGCGGACGCCCTCGGGAGGCGGCTCGAAGACGGCCTGCTGCTCCGCGATCGGGATCGTCGAGTGCAGGACGTGGATCTCGAGGTTGCGCGAGTTGAAGTCGATGTCGAAGAGCGGGAACTGACCGCGGTTGAGGAGGATGTTGCGGACGGCCTGGATCTCGTCCCATCCGGGCAGGAAGACGAGGACGTGGCCCTCGTCCGAGCGGGAGAGGACGTGCGCGACGATAAGCGCGAGGAGCGGGTACGGCATGTCGAGGTCGTCGATCTCGCCGACGGGCTTGCCAGTTCGGTGGTCGATCGGAATCTGCGGGACGAGCTCGCGCTGGAGGTAGGGCACGACAGACTTCTCCTGGAAGACCCAGCCACCGCGGTTCATCGGCAGGCGGAGCGCCTGGAGCTCCTCGATCGTTTCGTCGAGCCAGCGCTTCTCGACCGGGAAGGAGCGACCTGTACACGAACCGGTTAGCACGAGAGGAAAGACGAGAGAGGACGAGGAGGAGCACGCACCGGGAACCTCCACGACTGGCGCGATCCGCTTCGTGTCGGGGTCGGCGAAGTACTCGGTGAAGAGGCGTGGATCGATGGTGGCGGACCTGATACATCACCGCGACTCGGGCATCAGTTGATCCGCTCGAGTTGTAGAGCAAAGGGGAAACAGCACAGGGACGCACATGAGGACGACCTTGATCTCCTTCTTCCCCCTCTTCCTCCGCTCGAGCAACAACCGCCTGAGCACGAACAGCAGCAAGTCGGTGTCGACGTCACGTTCGTGGACCTCGTCAACGCAAACGTGCGTGACGCCATCCAAGAACTCCTCGCCCGCCTGGCCGTCCTTGCTCGACCCGCCAGCCTGGCGGTCCAGGTCCGCCTGCATGCGGCGGAGGAAGAGACCGGTCGTGCAGAAGAGGATCGAGCCGTCCTTGCGCGGCGGCTTGCTCTCAAAGCGGACCTGGTAGCCGACGCTGCCCTCGCCGACGGCCTCGCCGCGCTCCTTCGCGACTCGCTCGGCGACCGAGATGGCGGCAATACGGCGCGGCTGCGTGCAGACGATGTTGCACTCGGCGCCCTGGTCGGCGAGGATCGCGTCGTCGAGGATGAGCTGCGGGAGCTGCGTCGTTTTGCCCGAGCCCGTCGCGGCGAGGACGACGACGACCGGGTTCGAGTTGATCTTGCTGAGCACGAGCCCGGCGTGCGAGGTGACGGGCAGGGACGCGCGCTGGTTGCGCAACCGGGTGAGGGCCGCGTCGGACGAGGACTGGTAGTTCTCGAGGCGAGTGCGGAGGTCGGCCGACTTGCGCTGGAGGTGCTCGGCGCGCGCGGCAGCGCGGCGGGCAGCGACGGCGGGGTCGACGGCAGGCTTGCTGGCGTCGGCGGCGGAAGCCTCGGCGGCGGCGTGCGGATCCTGCAGGCCCCGGCGGGCGGCGAGGAAGCGCTCACGGTCCTTCTGGGCCTTCTCGTGTTCGCGGCGGACCATCTCCTTCGCGCGCTCGAACAGCTCGCTCTCGCCCGACTCGTGGAGCGTCTCCCTCAGCTCGTCCTCGACCATCTCGTTGACCTCGAAGACGACGTGCGCGGCGATCTTGCCCTTGGCCATCTGGTTGTCCTTCTTGCGCTGCTGCCATGCCTCCCAGAGCGACGGGTCGCACGACTCAAGGTAGAGCGCCGTGTCGAGGTAGGCGCGGTTCTGAGCGTCCTTCTTCTGGCGAGAAGAGCCGACGCCAACCTTCGAACCAGCGACGGAAAGGGTCGCGGTCCAGGTCGAGGCGCCGCCGCGGCGGGCGGGCACGGAGCGGAAGTGGAGGTCGGGGCGGGAGAAGCCAAAGCGGTTGCCTGTATGGGGGAGATGGGAGGGAAAGGAAAAACAAAGAGCATTAGTCTCCTTCGCCCGGTGCCTTTTACCGCACCTTGTCACTGTACAGCGTTGACGAGGTAGGGGAAAGAGAGGCGGGCCAGGCGAAGACGCACAGTAGTAATCCATAAACGCCCTCGCCTCCTCCATCCCGATCCGTTCCCCATTCCCGAGCAAGACCGTCTTGCCGTCATTCGTCTCCTGCTGCCTCGTCTGCGCCGGCTGCTGGAACGCCTGCTGCTGCACGGGCGGCGGGATATAGCCCGCTGCGCCGTTCGCGCCGGGGGCATCGAAGAACGCCGAACCGCCCGCGTAGGACTGGGAGGCGGCGGGGGTGTTGTAGGAGGGTTGAGGGGCGGAAGGGAGGTACGAGGTGTTGGAGGAGTAAGAAGGGCCAGAGGAGAAGTTGTGGGTTTGGGAGGCGGCGTGGAGAGGGGTGTGTTGGCCGACAGTGCGAGTGGGGAGGTTGGACTGCGGCAAAGAGAAATGGATGCCTCGATCAGTCCACTGCCCAAGGACGGAAAGTGAGAGGGAAAGAAACAGCCCTCGAGACGCACCTTGGTGAACAACCCCCTTCCACCGATCTGCAGGCACGCGCTCAGCGCCGCAATCTTTTCGGCCTCCTTGGCGTTCGCAGCGTCGCCCGTGCCAACGATGGGGGTGACGATGGGCGGCATGGCGCCCCTGGATGCGCCGGAAGAGTAGGCGGGCTGCTCAGGAGGAGGCGAAGGATCGCCAACGAGGGTGACGCTAGCGGTGCGAAGGAGGTCAGCAGGAGCGAAAGAAGGGTTGGAAGGGGGAACAGGGAGAGGCAAGACGCACCGGACGACATCCTTGCCATCGACCCTTACGCGCTGAGCCTGGTACTTTGCCTCGGAGTTGACGGCCTTGCAGTAGTTGCTCATGACGCCCTTGGGGTTCTCGATCCACTTGTCGAGCTGGCCGGGGAGGGCGCGCTGCTGGGCCTGAGGGCGGTAGGCGGCGAGGACGGCGTCCATGGTCCAGAGAGGGCCCGGCGCGGTTGGGAGGGCGACGGTCTGGGCGGGACCGCCTGGTTGTCCGTTGGCGCGCGGGCGCTTCGAGTAGCCGCCGTTGCGTCCGCCACGGCCTGGAGGGGGCATGGCGTGAGATCGCGAGGAGGAGGAGAAGGTGGACGAGTGGGCGAGAGGAGGAGACAAGGGACGGCTGCGCTTGTAGCCCATGCACCGGGGCGACCGTACAAGCAACCGAGTGAGAAACAAGCTGGCCAGCGAAGCAGCCAGAGTGCGAGTGGAGAGCAAGGAAGGGTTGCTCCTCCTCCGCTCCTCCTCCTCGTCACCTCTTGCCCGGCTTTCTCCCTCCCACTCCCACCGTTGCGCTTGCCGCTTCGTGCACAGGGTCAGCTCCTCCGTCTTGACCTCCTGCTCGCCGTATGCAGAGCTGACCTTGCTTGTTCACCCAGTCGCCGTCGACGGACACCCCTCCCACATCGTCCTTGACCTCCTCGACACTGTCCCTCCGGTCTGATCGACGTCCCGCCCGCCTTCTGTGATCAGATCACGCCGAAAAAACGAGTCAAAACGGCACCTGCACGTCGTTACGAGCGACTCTACGACGATGAACTCGCCCAACGCTCCTCCCGGCGCTCCGTCGCCGCCAGTACCGTCGCCAAACCCTATCGACGACGCTCTGGACCCCGAGGTCGAAGAGATTTGGGCTAGTAGGGCCTTGTTGCTGGTTCGTCTCTCCCCTTGCAGGAGTTAGCAGCAGCAGGAGGAGGTGGGGGTGCACCCTCGTCGGGGAGATGCAGCGCCCAGAGGCGGACTCGGGCGCTTGCAGGGCCTCAAGCATCACCACACAGCCACCTTGAGCGCGTGTCTGACGCGCACGGGCAGCCCTCGTCGCCGTCCAGTGCTGCACCTCCGACGGCGCAATCGGGGCGCAGCACGTTCGGCAGTCGCCGTCTTTCCGCGTGTCGGAGGTGTGCGCGGCGAGGAGACGAGCGTGACGAGCTCAGACTCTGACGGGCGGACATCAATGAGGTGGTCTCGGGGCGATGGCAAAGTCTCGTTGCCCGGGAGGAGCATGACGGCGCCTTCACCTCAGCTCACGCGCGCGTGGTTGTGTTGGCAGCACATTCAGGAAGTAGGAAATCTTCCGTACGAGCGCGTCTTACTGATTTCTCTCTCCGCTCCTACCCCTCGAATCCCGCCTTTCCTCTCCGTTCCCTTTTCTCTCCATTCGCCTTCCGACGTGCAGGTCCTCCTCCTCCTCATCCTCTCCTTCTGGGTGTCGTACTACCTAAAGGTGCGACGCATCAGGAGCATCCACGAGACCATCGTCGCCATGTTCGCCGGTGCGTCCTCCCTGTCTCTTTACCTTATCCCCTCTCCTTTTCCCTTTCCTTTCCCTTTCTCTCTCGTTTATGTTTTCCCCGACTCTGGTCTCCTTCACATTGACCCGTACTCACCCACCTCACGCACAGGCATGTTCGTCGGAGCCCTCGTCCGCCTCTCGCCAGGCCACGTCGTGCAGTCGATGATCGCGTTCAAGTCAACGATCCTGCTCAACGTCCTTCTCCCGCCAATCATTCTCAACTCGGGCTACGCGCTCAAGCAGGAGAACTTCTTCCGGAACTTTGCCGTCATGTGCGTCTCGGTTTTCCTGCCAGATCCGTTCGTGGTCTTTCAGAGGGAAGAATCGACCAGCGGGAGTTGGTCCGGTAAACATTGCTGACTTCTCTCCCTTCTTGACAGCCTGTCGTTCGCCTTTGCCGGTACATTCATCTCCGCCGTCGCCCTCGGGTTCGTCCTCTCTTTCTCTTCCTCCCTGCTTTTCCGCATGTTCCTTCTCCCTTTTCACCCCTCGACCTGACCTGTTCCGCTTATGCCACCCGCAGAACCTTCATCTACGTCTACTCGCTCTTCGGGTTCGAGTCGCTCTCGCTCACCATCATCGAGTGCCTTCTCTTTGGCTCGACGCTCTCGGCCACGGACCCGGTCACGATCCTCGCCATCTTCAACGCGCTCCACGTCGACCCTAAGCTGTACTCGATCATCTTCGGCGAGAGCATCCTCAATGACGCGGTTGCGATTGTCATGTTCGAGTGCGTCTTTCTTCTCCACCTGCCGCTTTCCTCTTATTCTCCTGCCCACTGGCGCGACTTGCTCTCCACTGACGCCCTCCTGCGTGACCGTACCTGACCTTGCCTCATCGCGCGTAGGACCCTCTCCCAGTTCCATGGCACCTCGGTCCACCTTCTCAGCTTCTTCCACGGCGTTGGCATCTTCCTCCTCACCTTCTTCATCTCGATGGCGCTCGGCGTGTGCTTCGGCCTCGGGTGCTCGTTAATGCTCAAGCACAGCGAGTTGGGTGGGTCTTTCTCGTCCCTGGCCCACTATTTCCTAGACCGCCGTTACGAGCATGCGAAGGGATCCGCGTTGGTGTTGACGAGAGTGTGAGACGAGCCTAACCCTCCCTTTCATTCACAGGCCGCTACACCGAGATCGAAGCCTGCCTCGTCCTCCTCATCGCCTACACGTCCTACTTCTTTTCGAACGCGCTCACCATGTCCGGCATTGTCTCGCTTCTCTTCTGCGGCATCACGCTTAAGCACTACGCGTACCACAACATGTCTCGCCGCACTCAAAGGACGACGCGCTACGTCTTTGGGAGCTTGGCGCAGCTGAGCGAGAACTTCATCTTCATCTACCTCGGCCTCGTACGCCTCATCCTTCTATTCCGCGTCCACCCGGTCAACACTGACGCTATTCTTCGACTGCAGAGCCTCTTCACCCAAACCCAACTCGTCTATAAGCCCATGTTTATCATCGTGACCGCCCTGGCGGTGTGCTTCGCGCGCTACTGCGCCGTGTTCCCCATCTCGAAGCTCATCAACATCGTCTTCCGCCAGGCGCGCGGCGCCAGGACGGACGAGATCCCGCACTCGTACCGCGTCATGCTGTTCTGGGCCGGGCTGAGGGGCGCGGTCGGAGTCGCGTTGGCGCAGGGCCTGAAGGGCGAGGTGCGCTCTTCTCCTTCGCTCGCCTTTGTTCCCTGTCGGCCAGTTACCGCTGCAGCAAGGGGAGGGATCGATCGCACTGGTCAAGAGAGAGCGCGCAGACTGACTCTTTCTCCTTCCTCCAGCACGCCGTCACCCTCCAAACGACCTGCCTCGTCGCCGTCGTGCTCACCACCATCATCTTCGGCGGCACCATCCAGCGCATGATCGAGATCCTCGGCATCCGCACCGGCGTCGATGACGAGGAAGACGACGAGTCCGACGACGAGGGCGTCTACCCCGGCTCGGGCATCGCCGCTGGCGGGGGTTACAACCTCGCAAGCCTGGGCGACCCGCTCGAGGCCGGCGCGTTCGGGAGCGACGGGAGCAGGAGGCACAGCAAGAGGCGCAGCGAACCTGTCAACTCGTACCGCGGCGGGCGGAACGGGCGGTACGCGAGCAACGAGCGCGAGCGCGAGCGCGCCGCGACGAGCAGTGGCGGCGGCGGCGGAGACCCGTACGACACCTCGTCCGGCACGCTCAGCCCGCACGACTCGCCCTACCGGGACCACCCGCCGCGCGGCGGCCTCCCGCACTCGCGCACCGGCTCGCGCCTCTCTGTCCGCTCTGCGGGCGGCGGGCCCTCTCGGCCTGGCGGCGGCGCGTTCGCTGGTCCCGGGAGCGACTTTGATGCGAGCTCGGAGGATGAGGATTCGAGGGACGAGTTGCCGGCTGCGGCGCCGGGGACGGCGGCGGGGGGAGGCGATGGAGCACTTGCGGGCGAGCTCGGGAGGGTGTGGAGGGATGGGCAGTGGTTCCAGGTGCTCGATGAGCGGTTCTTGTTGCCGGTATTCTGTGCGTCTTTCGGAACTTTCCCTCCCCCTTCCGTTCGAGACGTGCGATACTGACTCACGACGCCACAGCCAACGCCACCGCCTCGCGCAAGCAGGCGTCGAAGAAGGCGCTCCGCGCGAGCAAGCGCCACTCGTTCGCGGTCGGCGAGGGGAACGGGAGCGGCGGGCACAGCGGCGACGAGGGCGGCGGCGGCGGGAGTCCGTACCTCGGTGGTGATGGCGCGGGGAATAAAAGCTTCTCGGTGCGTTTCCTTTCCTTTCCTTTCCTTTCCTTTCCTTCCCTCTCCTCCATGGCGGGATTAGACCTTGACGACTTCCTCTCCCACCGGCAGGACATCCTCACCTCCCTCGTCGCTGGCTCGTCGACCTCGCCCTCTCCCTCTCCGACCTCCGCGACGAACCCTATTCCGCCCTTCACTGCCGTTCGCCCTGCCTCAACTCCCCTTCCGACCTCTTCCTCGACTCACATGCCTCTCACGCCCCTCCACTCCTCCTACGCCTCCCCGAACTCGCCCATGCCGTCCGTCGACCTCACCGCCGTCGCTACCGCTTCGGCAGCCGAGACCCGCCCGGCAGCGCGGAGCAGGGGCAGCGGGAACGGGACCGGCAGCGGGCAGCACACGCCCCAGGCGAGCGCGGCGGGAGGGAGCTTGGAAAGCCTCAGGGTCGGCTCGGGAACGCCGGTGATGCCGTTTGGGCCGGGAAGGAGGGCGAGCACGAGCTTCAACAATGGCGACGAGGCGAGGTGAGGATGCTGGGAAAGGAAGGAGGTGAAAGGAATGTACATTGCCGTCTCTTCCCTGACTCCGAGCGACGAGAGCGCTATTCGTACCGATCGCCATCTCAACGGCGGCGAGCAGAGGAGCGAGTACCTCGTCGAGAAAAACCACCGCAGGACGAGCTGTGCAGGCTGAGGCTCTCCCTCCAAGCCCTAGCTTGCTCCCTCGAGCTCGCAACGACCTCGCGCTTGTCGTAGACGAGCCCAGCCGCGGCAGCACACTTGACGACACCAGCGAGGAGAAAAGCGAGCAGGACAAAGCGACGGAAGAAAACGCTTTTCGCCCCAATTGCGCCCAAGTCTGCGAAAGAGATGCAAACGCGCGCGTTTTCGTAGCGCGTCTCGCGCATCGCCCTCGACGAGAACGACGCGTTTCGTGCGCCCCGAGGTGCTTTCCGAGCTCTCGAGGCGAGGAATGCGGGTCAAGCTGGCCTCCCGGGCGGGTCGGGTGGGCACGACGGGCAGTTGGAGGGCCAGAGATGGCTGCCGAAGACACGGCAACGTCCCAGGACGTCAGGGAGGAGGCGAGCCGACCTGCTATGCCGTCGAGAGTCCGTCGAGGAAGAGGAAGAGTGGGGCACCGGAAGCGGGGGGCGGCACGCGATTGGGTTCGAGTCGCTCGACTTGCTTACTCTGACCTTCGCTGCTCTTCCTCTCGCTCCTACAACTCTCTCCTGCACACAAACCACTCATTCCATGTCTGCCTCGCTCGCCCGTACCGTCTTCCGCCCCTCATCGTCGTCCTCGCGCGCGACGCTCAACTCGTCCGCCTCCGCCTGCCCCGTCAGCCGCCTCTTCCCTTCCACGTCCTCTGGACAAGCCATGCGCACATCGACCTCGGCACGGACAGCCAACGCCCTCGCGCACGTCACCGTCGCCGCCGCCGTCCTCGCCAGCGCTGTGCGTCCTCCTTCCTCCCACTTGCTCGGACCCGACTTCCGGGCGAGTTGTAGCTGACCCGCTTCCCTCTGCAGCTGTCGCTCGTCTACCGCCCCGACAGCGTCGTGTTCGACCACCCGCCCCGCTCGGCCATCTCCTGGGTCCCCTCGAAGCACCTCGCCGTCCGCGAAGCCCACGCCCCCACCTCTTCTTCCGCTTTCTTCGCCTCTTCCCAAGCCGCCTCTCGCCTCGCTTCCGGCCAGGTCGCCTTCTCCGGTCCGCGAGGGAGCATCATCGAGCGGAGGGAGCCAGTCGTGCACGAGCTGCGGATGGCGGGCGTGCTGGGGAGGTCGCTCGGCCATTGAAGAGAAAAGGCCGGGAAGAGGAGGAGGTTGTCCGTTCCCTGAGCAATTTCTGGCAGTGCTTCCCCTTCGTTGTTGTACCCTTCCTACCCCGTAGCATCTTCCGCCTTTCGTCCAGCCGCCGTCGCCGTCGCTGTAGCCCTCTCTTCCCTCGTTCTTTTCTTCCTCCGTTTTCGACGTTGCAAACCTTCCTGTCGTTGCTGCGGCTTCGTTTTCCTGCTTTTGCGAGCTCGAGAGTCCGGCGCTACGGCTTCGCGCCCATTGTGCTCGTCCGGGCCTCTCGCACCGCCTCGTCTTGACCTCTTCTTCCTCCTCCCGCTCATCTCCCTTCACATGCTCACGCTCGATGAGACTGCCGACTCCGGTTCATACCCCTCGATAGCACTCTCGGACTGTTCGACTTCCTCGCCCATCGTCACAAAACCCTCCGCCTCGCGACGATGAACTCGCCCAACGCTCCTCCCGGCGCTCCGTCGCCTCCAGTACCGTCGCCAAACCCTATCGACGACGCCCTCGACCCCGAGGTCGAAGAGATTTGGGCTAGTAGGGCGTTGTTGCTGGTTCGTCTCTTTGTTTGCAGGAGTTAGCAGGAGGAGGAGGAGGTGGGGGTGCACCTCGTCGGCGAGGATGCAGTGCCCAGAGGCAGACACGGACGGTCACAGGGCCTCAAGCACCACCACACAGCCACCCTGCACGTTCCAGTCGCGCTCGGGCAGCTCTCGTCGCCGTCCAGTGCTGCACCTTCGACGACGCCGGCGGGGCGCAGCACCTTCGGCGGCCGCCGTCTGTCCGCGTGCCGGAGGCGTGCGCGGCGAGGAGACGAGTGTACCGGGGCAGCAGCTGCCAAGGCGGCTTCACTCAGTCGCCCCCTTTCTTTTCCCCTCCTTTTCCTTTTCTCTCTCCGCTTACTCTTTCTCCCTGACCTCTTCCTCTCACAGAGGGGCAAGCCTTCCCTAGATGTGCAGAACGAGACCGAGAACGATTTCCAGATCGTCCTCAATTCCAGCATCTTAGACTTCTCGCCGACACCCCTTTGCGCTTCCAACGCTTCGTTCGACTCTTTCGCTTCGATACATCCGAGCCTGCGGAGCACACGATCATCGCCAAGCCCTTGAGCAAGCTGGCGGCTAGTTCGACCGAGACCTTCAAGCCCCGCTCAACGGCGGAAAAGCTCGAGCCGAAGACGGGGCAGCTCAAGCTCGCATGGCACCTCGGCGGGTCGGCAGAGATGTACTTCTGAGGCGATGGAGGCCCGTAGCGAGAAGAAGAGGCTGACGTTGTGCACGAGACGAGGCTTCGTAGCGAGTCTGGCAAAGGAGGAAAAGACGAGAAAAGCACGCCTGTCCCTTCCCAGCCCGTTGCACAAGCATTATTTCCGTCTGCTGAGCTCCAACTTGCCGCGACAGCAAGCGGGCGCACCACGGACGAGACGAAGGCGGCGCAGGGGACCCGGAGTAAGGCAAAAGTAAGGCAAGCTACAGCGACTACCTTTGCCCTATTTCCCCTCTCTTCCTCCTTCCTCGCTGACTCCCGCTCAGATTGACCAGCTGCTGCCTTAAGAGGCCCTCCAGCTACCCTCGCAACCACCTCATTGACCCCGCCGGTCTCCCCAAGCCTCTCTTCGAGCACCTCCTCGCCCCCTCCTCCTCATCTCTTTCGCCCACGAACGCCCTCTCACGCCCTTCTCCAAGCCCGCAATGTCCGCCACCCTCTTCTACGGCACCTTCGTCACGGCCATTCCGTTCTTCGTCGCCGCAGACGCCTGGTCTCGCCTCAAGCCCGTCCTCCTCGCCATCGACCTCGTTCAGCTCAGGAGGAACAACGGGAGTTTGCGCGTCAGGACCTGCGTAGAGGACAAGACGACCGTGATCAATTTCCCTGCCGAGATCTGGGACCTCGTCAAGCAGAACCTCGTCGGCCTCGAACTGGAAGACGGCGAGCGGAATCTCTAGTCCCTACACCATGGACCACGAGGAGGCGGCATTCGAGGCCGGCGAGCCCTTCACCTGCACTTACCCTCTCGATCGCGATTGCGACTCCTGCTCGGGCATGTTCCGGGAGATGGGGGGATGCCGGGGCTGGAAGGCAGGTATCGCCAGGTGCGCTGCCGGCTCGCTCTCCCGCTCTTTGCTGCTGAAGAGACTGGTACAGCGCACCGTAGCCCTTCTCTCCGACGCCGGCTTCTGCAGCAGCGCCGAGATGGTCAGCAGCGACGAGCTAAAGCGCGACTTCGATGCCTGCATCCCCATCGCCATGCCTGCCACTTTCAGGAGCGTCGACCTCGGGATATCGGGCCACTTCGGGCCGTTCAGCGATTTCGCCATCCTGGACCCTGTGACCACTTTCACCCTGCCTTCCGATACCCGCCCGCGGTTCCAGCGCTTTCTGGCCTTCCTCCACCTTCAAGCGTTCGACCCTTTCCTCGATGAAACCGGGAGCAGTCTCGAGATGGACGATGCAGGCGACGGAGAACGTTTAGAGAAGGACGTCCTCAAGCTGGGCTGGCGGTTTGGAGGGACTTCGGCAAACAGGTATAAAGCGGACGAGGCGGGACGAGGCATGCCACGCTTGTAGCCTGCAGACAACAGTAACCTGGTACGTACACTGCTTCCCTACCTCCCCGGCGAGTATAGCGAGACAGAGCGCCTCGCAAGCTTCCCTTTGTCATCGGAAAGTACAGCTCGTTTACACCCCGCTTCGTCCCCCACTTCTGCATCTACTGCTTCGACGGCGTCTCCTTGTGCACGGGCGGAACCGCGAACATCTTGGTCGTGACAGGGACGGGGAAGTCGTGGCCGCCGTTGAGCGGCTGGGTGCGGTACATCTTGGTCTGCACAGCAGTTGCAAGCTAGGATGAGCGGCCGAGAAGAGAACAGGAGACGTAGAGAAGAGAAAAGAGGAGACGCACCTTGACGGGGATGTCAAAGCCCTTCTCGCCGTCGCTCTTGAGCACGACATCAACCGGCTCCGTCGGCGCCAACTCTGGGAGCTGCGTCAGGACCTTGCCGCCCTCCTTGCCGGCCTTCTTCGCCTGCTTGGCCGCCTCCTTGTCCTTCGCGGGCGTCTTCTTCTTCTCGTCCTTCTTGCCGCCGGCCTCCTTCTTCGCCTCGGGCACCTGGTGCTTGAGCGCGATCGACGAGGCCTTGCCGTCCGGGATGAAAATGCACACGGCCGGCGCGCGCGACGCGGCGTCGAACGCGCGGTCGACGATGTAGTAGCCCTTGCGCTCGAACTGGATGATCGTGCCGGCGGGGAGGGAGGCGACGTTGGCGTCGGCGACGGCGGCGGTGCTGCAGGAGCAGAGGACGGAGGAGTATCAGCGTCATGTCGTCAAACAGATCGCCGATCCTTCTCGTGCGTGCTGCCGGAAAAGCACGGGAGGAAAAAAACGAAAGCCGGATGAGCGACGCACCGGAACTCGGTCTTGGGGGTCAGCAGCTCCTCGACGCTGTCGTCCTCCTCGAGCTTCTTCTTCGTGATGAGGTAGTCGTAGTCGACCAGCTCGACGGGCGTCAAGCCCTCGACGCCCTTCTGCACCTCGGGGCTCGCAAGCCACGTGACCTTCTTCTTCGTCTTCTTGAAGTCGCCCTTCAGGTTCAGCTCGACCTCGATGCTCTCGACCTTGGCGCCGTCGGCCGAGCGCGCGATCGAACGCACGAACGCGTTGCCCCAGTCCATGAGGGTGACCTCCTCGTCGACGGCGAACGAGGCCGCGTCGGCCTGCTCGACGAAGAGCGAAGAGGAGTAGTAGGTCGTCTTGAGGCCGACGTCCGGGTTCTTCTTGTGCTTGGCCATCTGCTTCGACTCGACGTGGCCGGGTGCGGGCGCGCCCTCGCCACCGATGACCTTGACCGGGACGCTGAGGGAAAGGATTCGTCATCAGTCCCGCTCTCTCCATGTGAGCTATGGACGCCGTGAGAAGCGGTTCGGCTCGCTTTCCCGCGACGATTCCGCTCGAAGGAGAAAAGAGGAAAAAAGCAACGCACATCCCCTCCTTCTCGACGGCGACGAACCGCGGCGCGACGGGGTCGATCACCTTCTTATTGAGGTTCCAAATGACGTCCCACTCAAGGTTGAGGAACGCCTGCGACGGGCCCTGGAGGAGCATGAACTGCGTGATGGCCTCGATGGTCATGCCGCGGCGGCGGATGCCTGCGCGCGAGAGGGAGGGGCGGAGAGGAGGAGTCAGTGAGAACAGTGGAGGAAGAGGAGACGGCGAGGAGGGGAGGAGGAGGTGACAAGCATGGGGAGTAGAGGTCGTAGGGAGGGAAGACGCACCGCGAACGGTCGGGAACCTCGGGTCGTCCCAGCCGCTGACATGCCCCTCCTCGACGAACCACTTGAGCTTGCGCTTGCTCAGGAGCGTGTACACGAACGCGAGGCGGCCAAAGTCCCACACCTCGACGCGGCGCAAGCCGAGCGCGTCGAGCATCCAGTAGTACTGCGGGTTGCGGTCGCGGTACTCGTTCGTCCTGAGCGCGTGCGTGACGCCCTCGATGCTGTCGACGATCGGGCAGCAGAAGTCGTACGTCGGGTAGATCTTGTACTTGGTGCCCGTGCGGTGATGCGGCAGGTCGTTGCAGCGGTAGATGACCGGGTCGCGCATCGCCTTGTTCGGGTCGTCGAACGAGATCTTGGCGCGGAGGCACCACTTGCGGCCCTCGTCGGAGCCGGTCGCCATGAGCGCGAACTTCTCGAGCGACTGCTCCGGGGTCAGGTCGCGGTTCTTGGACGGGATGCCGTTCATGCGCTGGTCGCGCATCTGTAGGAGGAGGAGTAATGTCAGTCAAGTGAAGTACGACATCCTGCTCTAGCGGCAACGAGAAAGCGACACTGCTTTCTCGCCCGGACGGAGAAGAGGAATCGCAACTCACAACCTCCTGCTCCGTGTCGTCGGCGTACGCCTTGCCGAGCTTGATCATCTGGACGGCGTACTCGTGCAGCTGGTCGAAGTAGTCGGACGTGTACGAGGTCGCGTCAGCCTTGATGCCGAGGAGCGCAAGGTCCTCGACGATCGACTGCTCGAATTCGGCCTGTTGCAGGATGGCAAGAGGGAGAAAATGGTCATCGTAGAGTCCGAGAAAGCACTGAGAGCGTCGAAAGGGAGAAAAAAAGGAAGGAAAAACGCACCTTCTCCTTGCTCGGGTTGGTGTCGTCGAAGCGGACGAGGAACTTGCCCTCGTACATGCGCGCAAAGTACTGGTTGAGGATGGCGGCCTTGGCGTGGCCGATGTGGAGGTAGCCGGACGGCTCAGGCGGAAGACGGGTGACGACCTGGCCCTTGACGGCGCCGGGCAAGCCAAGCTCGAACGTCGCGTTCGCCTTGCCCTCGTCCTTGTCCTCGGCCTTGTCCTTCTTGACGGGCGCGGGCTTGACCTTTTGCTGCGCGAGGACCTCGGCGACGGCCTTGACGGTCTCGGGGCGCTGGGCGAACGCGTTGAACCAGCGCGCGGTGTGGGGCGCCTTGGTGGCGAGCAGCGGCTGGGCGATGACGTTGGTCTTGAGGGCGCCGAAGACGGCGTAGTCGGCGAGGGTGGGGGTGTGGCCGACGAGGAAGGTGCGGAGGGTGAGGCGCTGCTCGAGGGAGGAGAGGAAGGCGAGCGCGGTGGGGAAGGTGGCGGGGAAGGGAGGGATGTTGGTGAACTGGGCGATGACCTGCAGTGCATGAAAGCGGAAAGCAGGAAGGAGAGGGAAGCAAGAGTCAGTCCGGAGAGCAGGAGGGGGGTCGAGAGGAGGAGAAAAGCGAGCGCACGTCGGCCGAGTCCTGGTTGGTGGTGCCGACGAGGCCGGTGGCAGCAAAGGCCTCTCCGATGGCCTTGAACGAGTCGGTCTGGCCATAGACGGTCTTGCTGTCGGCGGGAGAGATGAAGCCGGGGGCAGAGGACGACGAGGGGCGGGTATCAGCTGTGGATGTCAGGTGGGCGGGTAGAAAGAGTGAGAGGTGCGTACCCGTCAGTCTCGACGGAGCAGTTGGTGCCCTTGGGGGCGTCGGCGGGGAACGAGTGGACCCATTCGAGGTTGAGGTGAGCGGGAGGAACGGCGCCGGCGAGGGCGGCGAGGCCAAACGGAGCGGGGGAGCTCTTGGCCTGCAGCCTGAGCGTCACTGCGGCCATCCTGGAGAGCAAGAGATGGAGTGAAAGGAGAGCGAGATGAGCTCAGGGAAGTCGACTCTCTCGAGGAGGAGCTCATCCTCGCCGTCCTCACCTTTTCCTGCTGCAGACGGACGATCAAGTGGACACACTCGAGCACTGCACCCACCTCTCCGCTCCTCTCCCGCCATGCAGTCCCGAACGCAGCTGCTCACCCCCTCCGCCCTCCGCCTCGACAGCCGGCTTCCTCTCGAACTGCGCTCGCTCGACTTCCAGATCCTCCCCGCACCGCCTCCACCTTCCTCTCAACCCTCCTACGCCCCAACCAGCCCCCCAGCTAACGCAGACGGCTACGCCCTCGTTGCTCACGGCCTCACCTCCGTCTCGTCCTCCGTCTTCGGGCCTCGAGACCCGCAACGCTCCGGTCCGTGGTCCGGCAACCAGGGCACCACGGCAGGAGGAGGACAGGGAGCCGCCGCGGGAGGGCAGCAGAAGGGCGACAGGGGCAGCGTCAACGTCGAGGTGGGTGTTGCCGCTTGGGGCGAGAGGGTCGGGCAGGGATCAGCCAATGAAGGCGGCGTCAGGAGGGGTGGAAAGGACAGGTGCGTCACTCCCCTGCAGCGGGCGAGTGAGCTAGCGAGACGGCAGTTCCAGGTCGAGGTCCTTTTCCTCGACCTGTTCCCACCGTCGTGCTGGACGCTAGTCTGCCTCCACGGACAGCTGTCACTGACCCCCTACTTTGCAGGCGCACCATCGAGCTTGCCGCGGCGGTCAAGAACACGTTCGAACCCGTCCTCCTGCTGCACCTCTACCCGCGCAGCTCGATCGACATCTACCTCCAGATCCTCGAGAACGACGGCTGTGCGTCTAACTCCTTGCCTCGTCCTGCACAACACTTCACGATCCTACCCGAGGAATCGCAATCGCCCCTTTCCTCCTTCGAAGGGACTCTGACCTTTTCCTTTTATGCCACACGCAGCCGTTCTCCAAGCTGCCATCAACGCCACGACCCTCGCCCTCATCTCCGCCGGCCTCCCCCTCAGCGACTACGTCTGCGCTCTCTCCCTCGCCTCCTACCCATCCCTCCCCCCTCTCGCCCCGCCCCAAATCCCGCCGTTCGAGCTCACCACCCCCTCCGTCGCCTTCTCCAACGCGTCGACCACCTCGTCCGGTTCGGGTTCGACCACGCTGCTCGATTTGGTCGGCGCGGAGGAGCAGGGCCTGCCGAACCTCACGGTTGCGGTCCTGCCCCGGAGCGGCAAGGTCACGCTTTGCAGCCTCGAGACGAGGGTCGGGGTGGGCAGGTTCGAGGAGATGCTCCGGTGGGGCGTCGAGGGCGCCAAGGCGGTGCAGGGGGCGATGGAGGAGGTGCGTTTCTCTCCTCTGCCCGCTTTTCCCTTTCCCTCCCTTCCTCCTTCCTCCCTGCTTTGTTTCTCGTGCTTCAACTCTAATATCGACTCCCGTCCCCCTCCTCGTAGGCCGTCCGCGCCTGGTCCGCCTCGCTCGCTGCGCCGTCCAAGACGCTCGGCGCTCTCTTTCCCGGGACGGAGGGAGCAGGAGCAACAGGCGGCGGAGGGGACGACGACGACATGGACTTGTAAATCACTGCTCGGGGCGAGAGGAGAAACGTGTTGTACTCTTCCTCCTGCTGGGTCTGCGAGAAGAAGAGGAGCAGGACGGGCAGGAAGTGTTGAGAGGGTACAACAAAGAAAAGCTGGGCTGTGCATTGCCTCGAGAGTCTAGCAAACATCGTCGTCATCCTCCTCCTGCGCACCGATCATCCTCCTCGACTCCCCTGCTGCGAGCCAACTCAGTCCTCCCTCTCCGGCCTCCGCCTGAGGTCCTCATCGTCCTGCATCTCCGCGTCCTCCTCCCTCTTGACCTCGCCGGCACCAGCGCCGAACGAGGGCGTAGGAGCAGGGGCGGAGGCCGGAGCGGCGGAGCCGGACCAGCGGAAGGAGAGCTTCGGGCCGGGTTCGTCGGGGTTGGCAGCGGAGGGAGGGGGAGGAGAGAAGAAGGGGACGGAGGAGGTGCCGGCGGCCATGGCCTGTACGTGTCGACCAAATCGAGAATCAGCTTCTGTCCGCTGAGAAAGGGTACGGAAGAAGAGAGGGAAGAGAGAGAAAGGGATGGAGAACGCACCTTCTCGGCGTCTTTGCGCGTCTGGAACTGCACCGTGACTTCGCCATTCGCGGAGGAGACGTCGGAGACGGAACCGAAGCGCTATGCATCCGACCATTCCCAGAAGAATCCGTTAGACCCACATTGTAGGAAGGAAAGAGGGAAAGAAGGGCAAGCGACGCACCTCAAAGTACTCCCGCACCTCGCCCTCCTTCGCGCCCAGCTCGCCGCCCTCGACCCTGACGACAATCCCGCTCGACCGGTTGTCGAGCCTAAACCCACCTGCCGGCGGGCCGGCATACCCGCCGCGCGCTCCGCCGCGGCCGCGTCCGCGTCCTCGGCCGCGGGGCTGGTAGGACGAGTACGGGTGCGAGGAGGAGGAAGAGGAGGGGTTCGAGGGATCGAGCCCGAGGCGCGCAGCTTCGGCCTGCAGGCGCGCGAGCTTGGCGCGCGGGTCCTCGTCCGCCTCTTCCCCCTCCTCCATCTTCTCCCCCTCGGCTCCCTCCGCCGGCGCCGCCGCCCCAGCCGCCTCCTTCCTCGCCTTGTCCTCCTCCTGCTCCTTGAGCTTCTTCCGGATCCCCTCCGCCTCGCCCTCGAGCGCCTTGAACGCGGCCATGACGGCCTTCCGCCGCTGCGCGTCCGGCGCGGGCTGGCCGTCCTTGGCGTCGAGCGAAGCGAGGAGCACGCGCTGCTTCGTCGCGATGGCGGCGAGGCGCGAGGCCGCCGCCGCGGCCGGGTCGGCCTGCGGGAACGACTTGCGCGGGAGGGGCTTGAAGGGCCGCTGAGGGCGCGGACCGGCGGAGAACGTCGGCGCAGGTGCGGAGGAAGCGGTGCTTGTCGTGAACTCGACGTCGCCGTCCTCGTCCATCCCCTCCGCTCCTGCTCCGCCCTGGTTCTCCTCGCCCGGCGCCGGCAAGGGCGGCGCGCCGAGGCTGCTCGCCCACGCGCTGCTCTCCTCCGGCGTCCTGTACACCCGCACGAACCGGTTCCCAAACACGGCCTGCTCGCTCCTCACGGCCCTGTCCGCGGCGCGGGGCGTCTCGTAGAACACCTCGGCGGCCTTGGCGTCGGGGTCGACGCGGAGCGCGTGGATCGCGCCAAAGGGCGTGAAGAAGTGCCGCACCGAGTGCTCGGTGAGGTGCGCGGGCGGGATCTGGTCGACGAAGAGGAGGCGGGACGTGCCGCGCGGAGCGGTCGGCGGTGCGCCCCTCCCTCCTCCTCCGCCGCCGCCGCTGTGGTGACCGCCCTCCCGTCCGCCGTGCCCGCCCCGCCCACCTCGTCCGCCGCCCCGTCCGCCACGCATCGACGGGCCAGGACCGCCAGCGCCAGGGAAGCCGTTCGGTCCGCCGGGGAACCCAGGCCCGCCGAACCCTCCTGGTCCGCCCGGCCCACCCGGACCGCCAAAGAACCCTGGTCCGCCCGGTCCGCCAGGAAAGGGCATCCCCGCCGCCTGCGCCTGCGCCATCGCGGCCGCGAAGAACTGGGGCGGGAAGGGCGCGCCCCCCGGAGGACCACCAGGTCCGGGCTGAGGGAAGGAAGACGGGCCTCCGGGGCCGAGGGGCGCACCGGGCGGTGGAGGGAGGTCGTGGCGGTAGGGGCAGGCGTCGCCGCGGGCGCAGAAGCCGCGGACTGAATCGAGGAAGGAGAGGAAAGAGGAAAGCGCGGGGAAGAGAAAGCGTCAGGGATGAACGCGACGGGGAAGAGAAGAGGGAAGCGCACAGTGATAGTCCCTGCACGGCTGCTGCCCCGGTCCCTGCTGCTGCTTGCCTCCTGCTGGTCCGCTCCTCGCTCCCCGTCCCTCGTCGCCGTCGACCTCCATGGCGTTGCGCCCGCCCTGGGCCGTTGCAGCGTCCGCTCCGCCCTCTGAGCGACGAGCCTGGCGGGGTCCAGTCGGGACAGAGGCGGGAAAGGCGTCGTTGGCGGAGCGCTTGCCCGGAGCGGTGGGGGGTTGCGGTTGCGGTTGGCGAGAGGAGGGCGGGGAGGGGTGCTGGATGTGGTTGATGAGCTGGTCTACGAACGGAGAGGTGTGCTTGTCGAGAAAGTCGTCGAGCTGCTGGTGGCAGAGCTGCTTGAGGTCGGCGAGCGGGACATCGTGCTTCAACAGCGCGAGGATGTAGTCGGCGAGGACGGCCGGTTCGGCATCGCAGCTGTTGAGTGCGGTTGCAGTGTCAGTCCGAGTGAGCGAGTGTGCAGCGAGAGTGTGCAGTGGCAGTGCGGGTGGGGAGGAGGAGGAGAGACGAGGACTTGCATGGGTTCGAGGGTGCGAGTGAGCCACTGCTTGAGCTCGTGGGCATCGAACGGTGCCAGCCTGTCTCCCATCCTCCAATTGGCTGCAGCTGGGGTGAGCGGTCGAGTGCCGTCGTCGTCGTCGTCGTCCGCCTCCGCTGGCTCGTCTCCCGAGCTCAGCCTTTCCTCTCGTCGTCCTCTCGCCCTACCGCTTCCTGGACTCTCTTCTCTCGTTAGCAGCACACACAATCAGCCGACCCACGGCGCCCACATCTGCGCACCCGCCCCCCTCTCCTCCTCTCCCCTCGTCGCTCTTCCACCCCATGAAGCGCTCCTTCGACGACGCGGACGCCCCAGTCACCTCTGCCGCCACCGAGTCCTACGGCGGCTGGCAGCCCGCAGCCGGCGAGTCCCCCGCCGAGCGCGAAAAGCGCCTCAAGAAGGAGAAGCGCGCCGCCCAGCTCGCTGCTCGCGGCGAGGCCGTGCCTTCGTCGTCCTCCTACGGCGC
Source organism: Rhodosporidiobolus sp. SP3-3/4 (assembly GCA_029873605.1). Lineage (NCBI taxonomy): Eukaryota > Fungi > Basidiomycota > Microbotryomycetes > Sporidiobolales > Sporidiobolaceae > Rhodosporidiobolus > Rhodosporidiobolus sp. SP3-3/4. Next base: position 118,224 of record JAQJIZ010000015.1, on the reverse strand, counting down.
CGCCGCCCCGGCACCCGCACCGGCATTGAGTAGCGCAACGGAGGACTACGGCGGGTGGAAGCCGGCCGAGGGGGAGAGCCCGGCGGAGCGCGAGAAGCGCCTCAAGAGGGAGAAGAGGCAGGCCAAGCTCGCAGAGCTCAACGGGCCCGCTGCTCACGCCCCTGCGCCGTCGTCGTACGGTGCGGGTGCTGGAGGACAGGGCGGAGGAGGGGAGCGGAGGGCGAACGAGGAGTACGGCGGCTGGCGCCCGATGGACGACGGCGAGAGCCCCGCCGAGAGGGAGAAGCGCATCAAGCGCGAGAAGCGCGCCGCGATGCTCGCTGCACAAAACGGCGGCGGCGGAGACGGAGGCGCGTACCCCTCCCAGTCTTCCTACCAGGCCGACTCTTCCTACCCCTCCTACGACCGCCCGCCGCACTACTCCTCCTACGACGCCCCTCCCGCCCACCAGCAGCAGCAGTACCACTCCGCCGACGCCGCCGCCGCCGCCGCCGAGGCGGAGAAGAAGTCGAAGCACGCGCAGAGCAAGACGCCCGCGCGGATGAAGTACCTCGAGCGCAAGAAGAAGGTCCGCAAGGCGAAGAAGCGCGCGACGGGCAAGGAGAAGGGCGACAAGGCCGACCAGCGCGAGGGGAGCGTCGCGGTCGCGGTGGGGCAGAAGCGCGCGCGCGAGGACGATGATGGCGAGGAGGAAGACTCGGACGAGGAGGAGGGACAGAAGCCCGCCGCTGTCGGCGCCGGTGCGGCGGGCGAGAAGTGGGCGGACCTGACGCCCGAGGAGCGCGAGGCCAAGGCGGCGCTCGTCGCGGCGAAAAAGGCCGAGCGGCGCGAGAAGCGCCTGGCGAAGAAGGCCGAGATCAAGCGCATCAAGGCCGAGGGCGGCGAGCTCCCGCCCGCCAAGCCGCGCGTCGTCGAGACGACCAAGCGGCGCGTGCCCGGGACGAAGGTCGTCGAGGCGCCCGAGCCGGTGGAGGAGAAGGAGAGGGAGCCGACGGAGGAGGAGATCGAGGAGCAGAAGAAAAGGGAGGAGATTGCGGCGAGGAAGGCGCTCAAGGCGCTGAAGAAGCAGCAGAGGCGTCTGGCTGTTCCGGAGGCGGAGTCCGAGGCGGCCGTCGAGGGCGAGGCGGAGGACAAGCAGGTCGACGAGGACGGCGACGAGCCGATGCTTATCCCGACCGCCATCCCTTCCGCCGACGCTCCCTCTACTTCGCCCGTCGAGCCCGCCCAGACGTCTCCTGCTTCCCAGCCCACCGCCACCGCCGCTGAACCCGCCCCTCCCTCCCCTCCGGCCGCGCTCCTCCGCCTCCCCGCCTCGCAGCGCCCCGCCCCGCCCTCGACCGCGGTCCTCTCGGCGCTCAAGGTGCACGAAAAGGTGCGCGACAAGGTCGTCGTCGACCCGGTGCAGAAGGTCAAGGTCAGCGAGAGGGTCGGCGAAGACGGAACGGGCGTGGGCGAGAGGGGAAGGAAGCGCCTCCGGGGGGAGATGGGCGTCGAGGAGTGGTTCGCTGGTAAGTAGATGCGTTCTCGTCCTTATTCTCCCTGTTCCTCCTTTGCTCTGTCCTCCTGTCAGCGAGGCTGACACCCCCGTTCCCGCCTTCTTTCCCCTCGATCGCGCAGTCCAAACCGCGACCCTCCCGCTCCTCCTCCCGCCGTCCCCCGCCCCCTCGCTCTACACCCCCTTTTCCCCTCCGCGCGACCTGCTCGTCTCGGCCCCGACCGGTAGCGGCAAGACGCTGTCGTACGTCGTGCCCGTCGTCGAGACGCTCGCGCGCCGCGTCGTCACCAGGTTGAGGGCGCTCGTGCTCCTGCCGACGAGGGATTTGGTCGGGCAGGTGAGGGAGGCGTTTGAGCAGTATGCGCGCGGGACGGGGTTAAAGGTGCGTGGCCTTGCTCGGCATTCTCGAGTCTTGCTCCTTCTGCGATGACTGACGCGATCGCTGTCCGGCGCTCGGAATGACAGATCGGCGTCGCGACTGGCCAGCACTCTTTCGCGCACGAGCAGTCCGTCCTCGTTGGCGACTCGGTTCCTTCGTACGTCCTCTCCTCCTTCCTGGTCGATTGCCTTCCTTCCTTCCATCACGCAAGCCTGCTGACCAGAGTTACCGCGAACAGCGACCTCCAAGGCGGCCAGTCGCAGGTCGACATCCTCATCGCCACGCCCGGCAGGCTGATCGACCACTTGAAGGCGACGAGGGGCTTCTCGTTGCAGCACTTGCGGTTCCTTGTGCGTTCGCCCTCCTTCGCTCTCTTCTTTGCTCTACCGTGTCGAGATGAGCAGCGCTGATCGTCGAAGTGGTCGATCGCACAGGTCGTCGACGAAGCCGATCGCCTCCTCACTCAGTCCTTCCACGACTGGCTCCCAACCGTGCTCGCCGCGCTCAAGCCGTCTTCTGCACCATCCGCTGCCGCCGTCGAGGAGGAGCAGAGGAAGGAGCAGGGGCTGAAGAAGGCGGACGCGATGGCGCCGTTGTGGTGGGATGCCGAGGGCGCGATCGGACGGGTTGAGGCGGAGGGAACTGAGAGGTGCTTCGGCTCTGTATGTGACAATCTCGTTCCTTTCTACCTCTCTTCAGCTTCACTCACCGGACCTCTTCCCGCAGTGCCAAAAACTCCTCTTCTCAGCGACGCTCTCCCGCGACCCCGCCAAGATCGACGCCCTGCAGCTGCACCGACCGATCTACATCTCGGTCGAGGACGCCCTGCAGCCGCACCTCGAGGACGACGCGCTGGCAGCGGACGACCTTGACGCCGAGAAGCGCTTCACGTTCCCCGCCGAGCTGGCCGAGCACATGCTCATCTCGCCCGCAAGCCACAAGCCGCTGTACCTGTTCCACCTCATCCGGACGCAGCTTGTCGAGCGGGGGGAGAGCGCGCTGTGCTTTACGAAGAGCGTCGAGGCTGCCACGAGGTTGGCCAAATTGGTCGAGTTCTTCGAGGAGGCGCACGGGGGCGAAAGGGAGGACGGGAAGAAGGTCGCCGTCAAGGCGTTCTCGTCCGAGCTGGCGCCGGGGGAGAGGAAGAAGGTGCTCAAGGAGTTCAAGGAGGGCAAGATCACCATGTGCGTTTTCGTCACCCCTTCTCTTCCTTCCCTCCCAGCTTCTCTTCTCCTGCTGCCGGTGTTCTACGCACTTCTTGTCCCGTGTGACTTCCTCTGCCCTCCAGCTCGCTGACCCTCCCCTCCTCCCTTCCGTCTCGCAGGCTCATCGCCTCGGACCTCATCGCGCGCGGCATCGACCTGCCGCACGTCCAACACGTCGTCTCGTACGACATCCCCGCTGACATGCGCAAGTACGTGCACCGCGTCGGCCGTACGGCGCGTGCCGGCCGCAAGGGAGACGCGTGGAGCTTGGTCGAGGAGCAGGAGGTGCGTTGCCGTCTTTTCTCCTTCCTCCCGTCTCCTTCTGGCTTCTCTCAGGCAAGAGACTGACGAGCGTCGTCGTCGCCTACCAGGTCGCGCCCTTTAAGTCCATCATGACCTCGGCCCAGCACTACTCGAAGCTTGCGCGCGTCAAGGTCAAGGACCGCGACGTCGAGCCGTTCGTGCCCGCGTACCAAATCGCGCTCGAGAAGCTGCGGGCGTACTTCGCGACCGGTGGAGCGAAGGAGCGGGCGTAGACGATGGAGTAGATCGGGGAGGACGAGGGCAAGACCAGTCCGTTTCCATCATTCTCGCCAAGTCGCCTCTCTCGCCGGACCTCCGCCATGTGCGAGCGGAAGAGAGCTTTAGAACATCGCAATGGCGGACCGCGGGCAGCACAAGAAGGAGGAAAGAGCTCGAAATGGCGGCCTTCTCTCTCGCCCGCGCCCGCGCGCTTCTCGCCACTCCGCAGCACCAGCGACGGAAGTACGACCCGATCAAGCGAACTTGGGCAGTAATAGGGACGAGGGCACAAGTGTCGGTCACGGAAGTCGACTCGGAAGAAGCGGACTTTCCTTCTTTTCACTTTTCCACGCGCTTTCGCGCTGCTGCTTCTTGTGTACGGTCAGCGGGATGCAGCCGTATGGTGGAGGGTACCCGTCGTACCCGCCGTTCGTCCCGCGAGGAGAACCACCTGCTCCCCCTCTTCCACTTCCGCCGGCCACACTCGAGCACACAACGCCTGGAGGACCGCAACGACCAGCGTCACAGCCGTACTATACACCAAACTACCCCTACGCGCCCCTCTCGCAGCGCCCCTCGCCTTCGCACGCCTTCTCCCATTCCCTCCCTCCCCACAACCAACCTCCGCCTTCGACGCTTGCGAGCTCCAGCGGCGGCGCATACGGCTTGGGAACGCGACACAGCTACGCCCAGCAATTACCGCAAGCAGCGCACGTTTCCGGGACATCAGCGGCGTTGCCTCGCTCCGGCTGGCTCGACTACGGCACCTTCTCGCTCGAAGCGCCTCCAGCAGCGCCGCCGGTACCACGCCCATCAGCAGGCATGCCATCCGGCCTGCCGTCGCACTCGGCGACGTACCCGCCTCCGCCTCCGCCGCCTCTGTCCGCTTACCCCTCTCCCGCTTACCCTCCCGTCGCCTACTCCCCTCCGCTTTCCTACCCTTCCTTCCCTCCGGTCCTCCTCCCCACACCTTCCGTCCACCCTTCCTCGATTCCCCTCCCTCCGTCCCCGCCAACGAGTCTCCCCTCTCCCGACCTTTTCCTGTATCAGCCTTACTCGCTCGACTCCATCCCCCCTCTCCTAGCCAGCCTGCCCACCCCGGCTGCCACGCACGCCTCTTCCTCTCCTTCACCCGCGTACCCTTACGCCCTCGAGATGCCTTACGACCCTGCTCGTAACCCGTCCGACCCTTTCGTTCGCTCTCCTCCCGCCTCGACGTCCACCCCTTCCGCAGCTCCTCAGACAGTCGTTCGCGCTGCTGAGCGACGCCGGAGGGTCGGTATCACAGACTCTGTGGAGGGTCGGCGAACCTATCGCGAGAGCGATCCCTCCTCCATACGCACCCTCCTCGACACCCACCCCGGCTCGTCCTACCTTTCCGCCTCGCACCTCCCCTCCACCTCCTCGAGCTCGGCGCGCAGCACCGCTGGACCGCGAGGACGGCCGCACGCGTCTCTCCCGCTCGTCTGCGCCTCGTCCAGCTGCAGCCAACCTCGGCTTGGGAGGCTGATGCTGCGCGGCGGGGTCGTTGACCAGGCGAACGGGACCGACGAGGGGCGGTACGCTGCGAGCTTCCGCTGCACGGCTTGCCGGCCCCTCATCATCGCCGACGGGAAGACAAGCAAGGGGAAGGGCAAGGCAGCGTCATCGGGCAGCACCGCAGGAGGCGTGGGGGCAGCGGCCGGGGTGAGCGACCGCGAGGCGTCGTACGAGGCGCAGCTCTCCGCGGCAGTCGACCGGTACCTTGGCCTCAACCCGGCGAAGCTCGACGACCGGCCCCCGCCGGCTCCGCCGGGCAAGGTCGTGACCGGCTTTGTGCCTCTCGAGTCCCGCCCAACTGGCAGTGGCGCTGGGAGCGATGTGGAGGGCGGGAAGAGCAAGAAGAGCGTAGGGAAGAAGCGCGGGTCGGGGTCCTTGAAGGAGGCAGCGAAGGACGGCGTTCTCGTTTGTACGTCCTCCTCTCTTTCCTTCTCCCTTCGGCGCGTTCTCATTCACTCTGTCCGCAGGCGACGTCTGCCGGCGCGACGTCGATTCCGGCTCGCTCACCCTCTCGGACTCGGGCGCCGCCGTCGACGCTACCGCCGAGGTCGTCTGCGCGCACTGCGACGAGCGGTACCTCCGCTGCTCCGACTGCGGCGGAGGCGGTAACGGCAAGGGCGTTGGGCGGTGGCGCGCCAAGGAGCTCTTCCTCGACGGACGCAGAACCTGCCTGACGGGGCACGACAAACCGCCGCCCATCTCGCAGGTCGATTTGTACGTCGTCCTTGCTCTCTTGTCTCACGAGCCACACCTCACCCGCCTGATTCGTCCGTATCCCTCTCCTGCAGCGACATTCACCGCGTCGACGCCATCCCATCTTGCGAATTCGAAGAAGTCCTTTCGACCTGCGCTGCCGTACTCCTCCGCTGGGCAGTCGCGACCACCGCTCTACCGGAGATGATGGAGGCGGTCGTCCCGCTGGCAAGGAACTATCGCGAGTGCGAGAATCTGGGCGTGGATTTGTGGGCGTGCGTCGCAACTCTTCCCTTTTCTTCTCCCTATTCAGGCTAGTACTGACCGTCTACTCCTCACGTAGAGGACTCGAGAGCATACTCCGCGGCGACGACAAGCCTGCCTTCTCGACTCGTCCGTACGTCCCCCTTTTCCACCCGCTGCTCTTTGCCTTCTGCTCCGACCTGCACCATACTGACATCTCCCTCTCCGAACAGTTACATCGCATTCTACTGGACGCCGCCACCAACAAGCAAGCGCGAGAAATCCTCACTTTCGTCAGGTCAGCCCGCGGTGCTTCGCAGCGACAAGATCCTCTCGGGCATGATCATCGCTGAACACGACGTCCGTCCTCTTCTTGATCCAGTCGTCTCTGCTTCCCGAGTTCCGCATTCCTACGCATCGGATCACTTAAGCTTCCGCATCCTCCGCAGGTCCCGAACGGCGCCCTCCACGTCTGCACCATGCTTCCCTTCGTCGTCGGCGAGTCGGCGGCGCTCCTCGGCTCGCACCTGCTCAATAAGCTGACCGCAAGAGCTCAAAGCGATCTGGAGGCGTTGAAAGAGGAGCGGGTTGAGCAAGGTCTCGAGAAGTGGCCAGATCTGAAGCTTGCTTGGACTCTTCGTGCGTCGTTCGCTCTCCTTATGTCCTTTTCCGGCCACCTGGCTCAGATACATTCTTCTTCGCTCTTGCGCCGGCAGGTCCGGTCAAGCGCGACTCGAGGCTCAGTACGAACCCTCTCGCATTCTCTTTCTCCTTCGTGCTCCCTAACGTGGCACCCCGCAGTCTCGCGCAATACTCGCAAAGGCTGGATCCTCCTCGACGAGTGTGCGCTCTCTACCGCTCTCGTCTGTGGTCCGACTCGCTCACTCACTTCCCCTCCTCCGCCTGCGTCCCGCAGTCCTCCAGAAGAACCCCGACACCAATCCTCTCGCCTTCCCGCCGTACCGCAAGAACTGGATCGGTTCAGCGCGTGCGTCGCCTCTCGCCCCGCTTGCTTCGGCGGCCAGCCGTGGCTCTTTTCCTCGTTTCGCGAGGTCACTGCGCTGACTCTGTTCAGCCCCATTGCTCCACAGACTGCGACGGCTGGGCGGTCTACGCATGTCGTCTCGAGGGTGTCGCTGGAGGAGAGACGGGCGGCAGCGGTAAGTAGGGCGGGTTGTGTATAGACCCGGTAGGGAGGAGAAGGACAATCTTGTGCACAAGGCCTTCGCGTATACTCCCTTCACGTTCTGCTCTGCGTGCTCATGAGATGGAGACGACCTCCCCGAATCGAGGCCTTCTCGTGGCGACTACGTCGTCGCCGTTCTCCCTCTTTCGCTCCTCTTCCTCCGCTGCTTCACCGCTTTCCTCTCAACCTCGCTCGTCCGACTCCCTTTGCTGCGCAAGATGGAGGACACTTCGACGCCGTCGTCCAGCGCCGTGCCCGCCGCCCTCGAGCCGTCTTCCAGCCTCGCCAACACTGCCCCCACCTCGCCTTCAGACCCAGTCCTCGAGCACTACACACGCCTCCTGGCCGCTCTCCTGAGCGACCCGATCGTCGACGGTCCAGACGGGAGTGCAGGCGGGGCGAACGGATCGGACAGCAACCCCAGCGGAGGGTCGACGAGCTGGTCGACGTTGAGGGAGCAGATTGAGGTGCCGCACCGCACGCCGTTTGAGTGGGCACGCACTGTCGCTGGAAGCCTTGCGCGGGCTGAGGAGGACGCGCGCCGGCTCTTGCGCGGCCTGCAGCAGCGCGGCACGGCCAAGGTCGCCGAAGAGTGTTTGGCGCTAGATCTGGAGGCGCTCTCGAGCGCGGAGGGAGCGAGGGCGTCGACTGGACTCGTCGCAATGGCTCAGTGGGTCGGTGTCGCGAAGGCCGTTCTGGAGGGGACCGACTCGCCGCTGTACGTCTCCGTTCGCTGTTCCCCCTCGTCCTCGCCGTCGAACTGACTTGTCCCTCCTCCAGTCCCGACTTTACTGCCACGAACGGTTCGCACTACGTCGATCCATCCTCCGGCCATCACGACTCCCTCACCCTCCCCTTTGGTTATGCCGAGCCTTCTTCCGCCGACGCTCCGCCCCAGTTCGTCTCCCCGAGCGAGGTATCCGGCCCGTCTCCGACTCTCGCGACGGCTGCGCCGGTCGCTCCCAGCTCAATCGTGCCCGACCACTCGGTGCCTGGTGCGGGCTTCGCTCCTCCGCCGCCAGCGGGAGGAATGGCGGCTCAGAAAAGCAGCTCGTGCGTTCTTTCCAGCCTTCCGCTCGTGATGTACAGACTGACGGTTCCCTATCCACAGACCTGCCTCCACCGCTGCCCCTCACTCCATCTTCCCCTCCGCATCCACCTCGACTTCCCTCCCCATACACAACGGTCCTATCGCCCCCTCACCCGGCTTTGCCCCACCTCCCGCGGCTGGCGCCATGCCCAAGCCCAAAAAGTCCCGCAGCTCGACCGGCGCCTCGAGGCGCACCTCCATGGGCGTCGTCAAGGCGAAGGGCGCCAGCGAGGTCTACCACCCGCCCAGCCCCGTCGGCGACTCGAGCCGTCCGCAGCGCAAGCGCAAGCTGCCCAAGACGCTCACGTTTGAGCAGTCGTCCGATCCGTTTGACGACGATGGTGGCTCGTCGACTGGCCCGCCGGCGAAGAAGGCGAAGGGCAAGGGCAAGGCGAAGGCGCCGCCCCCGCCGCCGGACGAGGAGGAGATCGACGAGCTCGCCAGCGACTACGAGGAGCAGTACGGGAGCGGGAGGAGCTTGTCGGTTGAGCAGCACCAGCATCAGCAGGTCAAGGAGGAAGAGGAAGACGGCGAACGGTTCAAGGTCGGCGAGGCGGTCATGGCCAAGTACCCGAACTATGGCCCGTTCCCGAGCATCGTGCGTTTCCCTCTCGCCTACCTCTTCGAGGGTATTTCGTCTGACCCCCTAGCTCCACTTCTCCAGGTCCTCGACCCTCGAACGCCGCCATCAAACACCCAGGGCAAGCGGGTCAAGGGCGCGTACCTTGTCAAGAGCATTCCGACCGGAGCAGATCAGTGCGCTCATACTCCAATTGCCGCTCCGTCGCTTTTCCTCAACTCGGTACTGACCCGTTAGCTCCCCTCCTTTTCCAGCCGCTGGGTCCCGCCCGAGGAACCGCACATCCGCGCCATCACCTCCGCCGAGCTCGACGAGATCGAGGCGGGCAAGTACGCCGTCGCGCCGCCGAAGAGCTGGACCAAATACCGCCCCGATCTGCTCGAGGCGGCGAAGCTGATCCGCAACCCTGAAGAGTGCGTCTGACTCTCCCTTCTTCTCTTCCGCGATTTACTGACGAGCTGATCCTTGCAGCCTCAAGGACTGGGCGTCCCGGCCTACGGACCTTGAGACGAGGATCGCCGCCGAGGAGGAGCGGAAGAGGCTGGCGAAGGCGACGTCGGCTTGGTGAGGCGTGAGGGAGCAGGCGTGCTTGTACAAATGTCGATACCCACCATATCAAGTGTTGGAACAGAGCGGATCTTGGCCGTTGGAGCATGAAGCCTGCCCGGGTGCAGAGCCAGCGAGAGCCGTTTTCTTGTCGACCTCGTATCGCTCTTGCTCCTCTCTGAGGGTAGCTTTAGTGGGCTGTTGTCTATCGAACGCGCCTCGCACACGCCCGAGACCTTCCGAACGCAGTCTCGTTGATCTGGCGCCATGCGGTCGCGACTTGCGAGCGGACCGCTTCTTCGCTCCGTAAGCTTCACATCGACGGCTGGACTCGCTCACGCAGGCATGGCAGCTCAGCAGCAGGCCAGCACGGCCTCGGACGAGCGCACGCCGCTCCTCCCCAAGCCGTCCGCGCCCACCCCCACCACCACCTCGTTCTTCGCCCCTTACCACCGATTACTCCTCGCGACGCTGCTACTAGGCACCGCCTTCACCTTCACCTCGTCCACGATGCTCTACCAGGTCCGCGTCATCCTCTGCGAGGTCTGGTACCAAGATCGCCCCGAGCCCTCGCTGCCGCACGGCGGCGACCGCTGCGCTGTGCCGGAGCTCGAGGCATGGACGGCGCGCGAGGTCGCTCTCATGGTGACGCTCACCACCTTCTCCGGTTCGTCCTCTTCTTCCTCCAGACCGCCCTCGGTCTTGACCTTTTTCTCCCGGAAGGCATCTTCAACCTCATCACGACCGGCGTCCTCACCAAGCGTCTCGGCGTGCGTGCCGCCATGGTCGCTCAAGCAGCCTGGCCCTGCCTTCGCGTCGCCGTGCAGGCCTGGGGCATCCTCGCCGGCGGCGTTCTCGGCGTGCGCGTTCTTCAGCTGAGCCAGCTCATCACCATCGGCGGCGGTGGTGCCGGCTACATGCTCACGTCGAACACCTTCTGCGCCGAGCTGGTCGAGGCGGAGGAGCGTACTGCGGCGTTCGGACGCCTTCAGGGACTTCAGTTCGCGGGTACCGCGGTTGGTCTACTGGGTGCGCATCTTCCCTTCATGCTACATAGCCTCGAGCTAACCGCTGCGTACTGTAGTCGGCGGCATCCTCGGCGCCAAAATCCACCCGATCGCTCCCTTCCTCGCGGCCTTCGTCTTCCTCGCTTCCTCGACCATCCTCTCCGGCTGCTTCCTCCCCTACATCCCACCCGCTGTCGCTGCGGCACCTGAGGCTGGCAAGACCGGCGCCGATACGAGCATCTTCGCCCCAGTCAAGGTCTTCCTCCCTCGCAAGATCGTCAGGGAGGACGGCTCGTCCGGCGGGAGGTGGTACGGGCTCGCCTTCCTGAGCGTCGGTGCGTTTGTGAGCGTCTTCGCGACCTCCTTCGTCGCCATGCTCCTTCAGCTCGTCGGCACCAACCGCTTCCTATTCAAGCCGGACGTGGTCGGTCTCCCACTTTTTTCCCTTCTCCTCCACGAACCCGAGACTCAGTCCTCCCTTGCCTGCAGAATGGCTACCTCATGGCGCTGGCCTCCCTCTCCCGCGCCGCCTTCCTCACCTTCGCCTTCCCTCGCATCATCGCCGCGGGTCGGCGCTGGTACTCTCCTCCCGCCTTGCCTTCCTCTTCCCCTTCTCCGCCCCCTGCCGACGAGCCTGCGCACATTCCGACCTCAATCGCCGAGATCGAGCCCCTCGAGCCCGTGCTCCCGACCGACTCGGCAGCGGAACCTCCTCCAATTCCGCCTCCGACCGCCGCGGCCGGCAGCCACTTCGACCTCGTGTTCCTCCGCCTCTCGATCCTCCTCGATGCCGTCCTCACCGCCTTCGTCCCCCTCTCCTCGCAAGGCTGGCACCTCTTCCTCGCGGCGGGCATAATTCCCCTCGCGAGCGGGACGGCCCCGGCGGCGAAGGGCGTCGTGCTCGAGATGGTCGAGAAGCACGAGCAGGCCGACGCGCTGCAGGGGATCGCGCTGAGCGAGACGCTGGCCATGATGATCACGATCTCGGTGAGCGGTGGCATCTTCGCCAAGCTGAGCGAACTCGGCAGAGGGACGGACACCTTCTACTTCAACTCCGTGCGTCTAGCTTCTTCCTCTACGAGCTGAACGCCCGCTGATCTCCTTTCTCTTCCGCAGGCCATGGCCCTTCTCGCCTTCTTCATCCTCCTCTTCGTCCGTTTCCCGCCCAAGCGGCCCTCGCTGTCCGCTGTGTAGAATCCCTCTTTTAGACTCGCGGATGTATAGACGTGCTTCTCGGTCTCGCGAAGCGCCGGGCAGAGAGACAAGGGTTCGAAGCTCCGCATCGAAGGGTCTGAACCGCTTCAGTATTCACTGCGCGACGCCAGCCAGATGACAGGGAAAGAGTGACAACGCGAGCAGGAGAGGTTGATAACGGCCCTTCGTGGCTGGTGTCAGACCGCGTGGTCCCGCTGTTCCTCCTGAGCTGGACCAGGTCAATCGCGAGGAGGATGGGCTTAAGGCGGGACCAGGCGTTGGCGGCGACGAAGAGTGGGACGGCCTCGACGAAGGTAACGAGAAGAGCGTGGCGGACATGGCCGGCTTGGAGAGGGGCGTGAGAGGGTGTTCGTGGGCGAAAGAGATGAGGAGGAGAGGGCGGTGAGGAGCTCGAGGAGAGGCTTGGGGAGAGCTCCGAGGCAGATGAGGTGGTTGCAAGGGTAGCTGGAAGGCCTCTTTAAGGCAGCAGCTAGTCGATCTGAGCGAGAGCAAGCGAGGAAGGAGGAAGAGAGGGGAAAGAGGGCAAAGGTAGTCGCAGTAGCTTGCTCTACTTTTGCCTTACTGCGAGACCCCTTTTCCGCCTTCGTCTTCCGTCGACGTGCTTTCGTGCTCTCCCAGCAAGAGGAAGCTCCGCATAGCGGTAGCGAGTCTCGCGCAGCGGGCCGGGAAGAACAGGCGTGTTTTTCACATCTCTTCCTCCTCTGCCCTCGCTACGAAACGTCGTCTCGTGCACAACGTCAGCGTTTTCTTCTCGCTACGGGGCTCCGTGACCCTCAGAAGTACATCTCTGCTGACCCGCCGAGGTGCCATGCCAGCTTGAGCTGCCCCGTCGTCGGCTCGAGCTTTTCCGCCATTGAGCGGGGCTTGAAGTTCTCGGTCGAAGGAGCCGGCTGCTTGCTGCAGAACTCGGTGATGACAGTGTGCTCTGCAGGCTCAAAGGTGTCGAGGCGGAAGAGTCGGACGAAGCGCTGGAAGCGCGAAAGAGTATCGGCGGGGAGTTCGAAAATGCTGGGGTGCAGGACAACGCAGGACGCCGCCGACTCGAAATCCTCCTCGGTTACGTTGCGCACGCCTCGAAAGGGCTTGCCGGTACTGCATCGGAGCGGCAAAGCCAGCGGGTTCAAGGCCGCGGTGTCGGTCCACGAGTCTTCCCCCAGGGAGAGCCGGTCATGCGCGTCCGGCGCGAAGCGGAAGTCGGCGAGGAGTAGCGAGGTAGACTGATGGGAAAGGCGGCTCAGCTGTGCGGGTATCACAAGGGAAGGGAAAGACAGGACGGCACCTTTGCGCAGTCGTTCTCCAAGTCTTGCATCCCGCCCCGAGTAGCGAAGCTATTCCAGCACTGGAACTCGCACTCGCAATAGAAGGGGTACTCGCATGGGGGCGCGGGAGTCTCGAAGTCGCCATCGCTGTCGTAGCCGGAGTACGGGCGGGAAAGCTTGTACTGCGACTCTTTGATCTCGATGCCGACCAGCTCGTGCTTGATGAGTCTCCAAATCTCGACCGGCAGACTGGCAGCGCTCGTCTTGTCGGAGAGGCTGTCCTGGATGCTCAGAGTCCCGCTCGTCCTTCTAGCGGCGATGAGGTCGAGGGCGAGGAAGATGGGCTTGACGCGGGACCAGGCGTCTCCAGCGGCGTAGAGGTCGATGGACTTGACGAAAGTGCCGTAGAAGAGGGTGGAAGAGGCGGAGCTCATCGTCATGCGCAGTGAGGAGGTAGCGAGTGGGAGGTGGGAGAGGAGGTGGAAGGCTTGAGCGAGGGCGTGGGGCGGTAGCAGAGCGCGGTCCGCTGGTTGATGGGGCGTCTGAGAGCTCAAGAAATGCGGCAGGCAGTCTCCTCGAGCGAGAGCAAGCGAGGCGGAGTGAGCGGGAGGAGGAAGCGAGGGGGAGGTTGAGCTGGCTCTCTCCGAATGCGAGTCCGCTGGGCTATCTCCAGTGCTTGCGACCGCGAAGGGAGCGACCACGCAACTACGAACCGCTTTGCAGCAGTCTACCATGCTCCGTTTTCTCGCCCTCTTCCGTTCTCCTCCCCCTCTTTTCCGCCTCGATACAGCTGCGAGCCGCTCCTTCCTTGTCCGCCGATGCCTCTTCGTCCACTCAAGCGCCGAGGAAGCGCGAAGGCGTGCCCGAGTTCCCGCTCGTCGCTGCTCGAGCCGGTCGAGGATGAGGAGGAAGAGCCGCGGCGAGAACGGCGAGAGCGGGAGGTGCGACCTGTGAGGCGCACAGAAAGGTCAGTACTCGCTCAGGCACCTACTTCTATCCAGCTGGAAAGCGTGATGGCTCTCAGCGGAAAAGAAGGAGTTCAGAGAACGCACCTCCCCCTCCTCCATTTTCCCCATCCTCCGCCAGCCTCTTCCGCACCTTCTTCGCCCTGCTCTCGAGCAACCGATCCGCCTCGGCCTGCGTGCCCTCCTTCGGCTTCGTCCGCAGGCACAGCGCCGCGACGAGCGAGACGACAACGATGCCGCCGACGATGGAGGCGATGAGGGCGACGATGGCGTTCATCGAAAGGCCGTCGGATTGCGACGATGATGAAGAGGAGGAGGAGGGAGAGGTGAGGGCGTCGGAAGTAGAGAGGGCCGAGTTGGCGGTGTTTGCGATGGAGGCGGAGGCGAAGGAGGAAGCTGCAGCGGTGGTGCCACCCAGTGAGGTGGTGGACGAAGACGACAGCGGTGCTGTAGTGGTAGTGGGAGCGGCGGTCGACGTCGCCGAGGCGGAGAGGGTGATCGACTTAGGGGCGTCGGTAGTCGAGAAGATGACGCCGTCCAGAGTGCTCGTCCTGCAGTGAGACAAGAGCGGAAATGAGGGTAAGCCGCCTATACTTGCGGTCGGAAAGACGGAAAAGAGGGAACGCACGCAGCCCCCTCCACACTGTCGCCTGACAAGGAAACTGGCTCAGTCCGGCTCAAGACGAGGGTGACGGGAAAAGGCATACCAGCGAAGTACTGCACCATGATCTCGCTCTTTCCGGCGGGGTTGTTCTTCAAGATGATGGTGTGCCTAGGCGGAAGGAGGTTAGGTGAGGAGGAAAAGGCGGAAAGGACACAACCAGGCCCAGGACGTACTCCTCGTCGGTCATCTCCGAGAAAGCGCACAGCTCGTAGTACCCGCCTGCGTACGTGTTTGCGAGCCCCGTGCTCGAGTACCACGTCCAGCTTGCGCCTTTGTTGGCTGAACAGCCCCAGATGGCTCCCTCGTCACCTGGAGACCGCAAGGGTCAGCCTGGTCGAGCGAAAGAAGAGAGACGACGCACCGTAGGACCCGGAGAGGTAGAACCAGTTCCCGGTGAACGTGATGTCAACCTGGCAGCTCGCGCCCGTCGTCGTCCGCACCTGCTCCGACAGCCCGTTCTGGCCGATGTTGTACTGCGTCACGTCCGTGACCTGCCACTGGTCGTCGTCGGCTATTCCGTCGGGGCAGGTGTAGACGAAGGCGGAGTTGTTGTAGAGCCATCTGGCGGGAGGAGGGCTAGGTCAGCGGGAGGAAAGGGAGACAAGGGGAGAGAGGACGGCGCACGATGCGTACAGGGCTCGCCGGTCGAGCTCGTGACGGGGTGCCCAACCTTGTAGAACGCCTGGTCCCACCTCCTCCATCCAGATGAGATGCTGCGGTCGAGGGGGATGGGGGAGAAGTGAGGGCGGGCCAGGGCGGAAGGGCCGAGGTCGATGCGGCAGTGCAGCAGGAGACCGGAAGCTCGAGCAGGACGGCTGAGCAAGCACTTTGAGCGAGAAGGAGCCAGAGAACAAGCTCGTCGACCCGCTCCTCTCGGTGGAGGGGGAGAAGCCGCGGACACCGCCAGAGCCAGGGTGAAGCGCGCGCGCGCTGCTGATTACTCGTGAGAGGTGTCTGTGGGCGTGGCGGTCCGGCGAAAGAGCAGGAGTAGGAGGACGCTACGGCGGAGGGCGATGAGGCCTATGAGGAAGAGGGGAGGAGGCGAGCGCAAAGGAGTGGGCGAGGCAGGCGGGCAGTCGATGGTGCTGGCGCAGCATCTAGCAGTGCTGGGCAAGCAGCGCATGCGGTTAGCAGCAAGCAGTGAATGGGAGCGGAGCCAACCCTTGCTCCTGCCCAGCTCGACGACGAGATGAACCGCTTCCCTTCACCCACTCGACTCGCTACGGTAGCCATGGGTCGCAAGAAGAGCCAGAAGAACAGCAAGGTCGAGGAGACCTCCCTCCTCGCCGGCGCAGCCACCGCCGACTTGGGCATGCCCAGGGTCAGTCTCCCCATCTCTTCCCGCCTCTCCTGCTACACCAGCCGCTGCGATGAGCCAGGCGAGCTGACAGAAAGTCCCACCGCACACAGAAACGCCACTACCGCCAGCGCGCACACGCCAACCCGCTCTCCATCCACCACCTCGAGTAGTCCGTCCTCTTTCCCCCTCCCTGCCCCTCTCCGTCCCGCTGACCTGGGCCTCCGCAGCCCGCCTTCGCCCGCTCACATGGACTGGTCCACCCACTTTCCCACCTTCTTCGACGCCCCGACTCAGGAGGGCGCCGGAAGCGGGCCGGGCAAGGGCAAGAAGGTCGAGTTCGCCGACGTCGGGTGCGGCTTCGGCGGGTTGAGCATCTCGCTCGCGCCGCTCTTCCCGGAGACGCTCATGCTCGGTGCGTCAGGCTCTCTCATCACCCCTCAAAAGCGCAGGCTGACCCTTTTCTCCTTGGCAGGCCTCGAGATCCGTGTCCAGGTCACCCAGTACGTCTCGGACAAGATCCGTGCGCTGCGCCTCAACCCTGGGAGCGTCGATCCGGACAACGCCGACGATGTTGCTGCCGCCGAGGTCGAAGCCAGCGCGGCGAGCGGCGAGCCGGCGGCGAAGAGGCAGAAGGTCGAGGAGAAGGCGGTTGCGGTCGCCGCGGGCAAGAGCAAGGGCCCGAGGGGCATCAAGCCCGAGTTGATGCCGGCCGAGGGGTACGCGTACGGGAATGTGAGCGTGCTGAGGGCGAACGCGATGAAGTTTTTGCCGAACTTCTTCGAGAAGGGGCAGGTGCGTCGCCTTATTCTGGTTCTTCCTTGGAATCCCCCGCTGACTGAGCGAATTCTTGCAGCTCTCCAAGATCTTCTTCCTCTTCCCCGATCCGCACTTCAAGGCCCGCAAGCACAAGGCCCGCATCATCTCGTTCGTGTCCCCGTCTCTACCTCTCCTTACCACCTCGTACTCACCGCCCCTCTACCCACAGCCCCACCCTCCTCGCCGAGTATGCCTACGTCTTGCGCGAGGGCGGCCTCCTCTACACCGTCACCGACGTCCCCGACCTGCACACCTGGATGACCTCGCACCTGGCCGCGTTCCCGCTCTTCAAGCGCCTCACCGAGGACGAGATCGACAACCTCGGGCTCGAGAGCGGCGAGGGCGTCGTCGGCGCCGAGGGGAGCGAGCTGCAGCGCGAGAGGGAGCGCGCCGTCATGGAGGCGGTCAAGCGGCGGACCGAGGAGGGCCGCAAAGTCGAGCGGAACAACGCCGGCAAGCAGTGGAGCGTGTGGCGGAGGCTGCCGGATCCGGAGTAGCTCTGTTCCGAATCGCATTGGGTTGTAAGCATAGTGAGTGCGGCTTTGCCTCCTTGTCTTCCCCTCATTGCGCTGACCCTCTTCTGCCTTACAGCTGTGTCTCCTCTTTTTGCCTCGTCTACGCCGAGAGCAACGCCTTCTCGACCTCCTCGTCCTCGCTCTCGCTCCCCCTCGTTCCCCACTCCTTCCTGCGCCTCACCTTGTGCGCCCACCGTCTCCGCCGCCGCCCCAGCTCCCTCACCTGCTCGATGTCTCTCTCGATGTTCTCGCGCGGGACAGCGCTGCTCACGCTCGGACGCGGCAGGGCGAAGTCAGGGGGGGAGGACAGTGCGAGGCGGTCCAGGGCGACATTCGCATCTGGTCTCTCAACGAGACGAGTCGCTTCGCAACTGTCTCGCGCATTGCGTACCCATTCCATCCCCAGCCTCAA
This sequence comes from Rhodosporidiobolus sp. SP3-3/4, assembly GCA_029873605.1. Lineage (NCBI taxonomy): Eukaryota > Fungi > Basidiomycota > Microbotryomycetes > Sporidiobolales > Sporidiobolaceae > Rhodosporidiobolus > Rhodosporidiobolus sp. SP3-3/4. Next base: position 100,593 of record JAQJIZ010000015.1, on the reverse strand, counting down.
CTCACCGCGGCCCAAGTTCGTTGAGATTGAGCAGGCGGCGAAGCGGGTCTTGGGCAAAATTGCGCCGCCGTCCCAGGTGTGGGTCTCTATCCCTCTTTTTTTCTTTCCCTCCTTTGACTGATGCTCTACTGCCCGAGCAGCACCGTCGAGCTGGAGCTTGGCCATGTCATTCACCACGACTTCAGCCGGACCTCGCCAACTTCCCGCTCCCCTCCCATCTCTCCCCACCCGCTGCTAGCCCGCCGCCCGTCCTTCCACCGCCTGCCGGCTTACTCGACCATTCACCCACGGCCCGACTCTACGGCTTCTAACACCCACAGCACCCCTCACTCCCATCGTCCCGATTCGCTTTCCGACTCTAGTAGGAGCCAGGAGCGGTTCGACAGGCCCCGCAGGGTAGGCGATGGACGGGTGAGAGGAGCACAGAGGGTCTAGAGGGTACGGAAGAGGAGAAACGGTCGTGCAAGGAAGTTACGCTAGAAAAAGTTCGCTCTTCTGGCGAATCACGACGGAAGCCGGCGACCGTTCGTGCAGGCCTTGAAGCACATCAGAACAGCTGAAAGATGCTCGAAGAGCTCGAAGGGCGAACTGCGCCCGTCCATCTCATGATCTCCACCTCATCCCGTCACCCCTCCGCTCTCGCTCTTCTTTCTCTCGCTCCTCGCACTCCATCCTCTCCGCCCGACCCGTAAGCCGCCCAAGCTAACAACTCGACCGACACGAGCATCCGTCGGCCGTCCTCACCGCCCGCTTCGCGCCGCTCGAGCTGGTCGGGAGCAGGTGGGGCCCGTGTGGTGGCAGGCGAATCGGAGGACGATGGGTGGCGAATAGGGCTTTAAGCGGAGCAAAAGTCACTCGCAAGACGGTACACGCCACCTGGACTCGCCTCGTGGGCACCATCAGCTCGAGCGATGACGAAGAACTGCATTTCCCGAGGACGACATCGCTCACCTCTTCCTCCTCCCCCTCTTCCGCCGCACCAGATCCATCATGTCCAACGGAAACATCGCCTCGGCCGGTGCGCGTTCTCTTCCATGCACTTTCCGACTCCCCGCTGACCTCTTCGCTCGCCCACCCTTTTCTCGTCGGCCAGATCTCATCTGGCTCCTCGTCCGCAAGCAGAACGCCTACGTTCACAAGCGCCCCGGTGCGCACAAGATCTTCTCAAACGAGCGCGGCAACCCCAAGGTGCGCTTCGTCGTCTCTTCTTTCACCGACTGAGATCCTTCTCTGTCTCCTCCTGATCCAGCCGCCTCCCGCTCACGCTTTTCCACCTCCAGGGCATCTCTTCGGCCAAGTACAGCGGCCTCAGCAACCGCCGCACGATCGACATCTCGCCGGCGGACGAAGGCCGCGGCGACAACGTCTTGTGGATCAAGGAGGACGCGAGCCCGTTCGCGGTCAAGTCCGCCATTGAGAGCAAGACGATCAAGAAGGGCGGCCGCGGCGCTCTGTTCGCTGTCAAGGAGCTCCTTCCGCAGACGGGCCGTGAGGACCTCTACAAGGTGCGTGGTTTTCTCGCCCTTTCGCCCGAATGACGCTGACCCTGTTCTCGCTGAGCAGGAGGCCTACGCCCGCACTTCGGCTGTCCTCGCGACTCAAAAGCCGAAGAAGGAGCCGCGTGTCCGCGCTGCGCGCCCGACCAACCGCGAGGAGTAAATTCGAGGAGGAAAAGTAGCATAGCAAGTCAATCCCAAGCAGTGCAAAGTTCAGCTGTTTCTCGCTGGTCATGGTCGTGTGTCTGTGGCCTTCGACGAGGACAGAAGGCCGGAAGGGCGGGTTTCGAGGACGACGACCTTGCATGAGGTGGGGCTGCTCGCGCTCTTCCTCCGTCGCTGTTCTCGATGCTGCCTCTGTCGCTCGCTGCCGGCCTGGCAGCCTCCCTACTCGCCCTACCAGCTCCAGCACAGGCCTCCGTGCCCGTTTCGTGGCACCTGCCGCTGGTTGGACTGCCTCCCACCACCCCCTCCTCCTCGAGCAAGCCGCACACACGGTTCCAGTCCACCGGCCAGAACAGCAATGCGCTCGTCCTCGCAACGGAGAACAAGGTGCTCGCTGCTATACAGCCGCAGGACGGCTCGCTGAGTGCGTCGAGCTGTTCGTCGTCCTCATCTCGTCGATGATCCTGATCTCGTTCTCCTCGACAACGCAGTCTGGCGAAGGCAGTACGACACTACCGAGCACTACGTCTCTCATCTCGCTGCTGGGCACGACAGTAAGTCTGCCTCGCCCCTTCACTCCCGCTCCTCGTACTGACCCACTCCGCCCCCTCAGCCATCCTCGCCTGGACTCTTCCGACCGCCGGCGACCTCCACGCCGTTTCCATCGCGACGGGCAAGCTCCTCTGGACGCTGGACCCCGAGGAGGACCGGTGCGAAGGACGCGAGGCGGAGGTGCTCGTTGCGCCGGCAGGCAAGGAGGGCGAGGTTGGAGTGGTGCTGCAGTGCGGAGGGTTGAGCCGCAATCTGGCAGTTGAGACGGGCGAACCGAAGCAGGAGGTTCAGGCGGAGTAAGTCGTATCGTCTCTTTCTGGAGGAAGTCCGCCAAAAGCTTTCTTTCGCAGCTTTACTCCCTTTGCCACGGCCTACAACGGCGATCAAGTCGCCATGTTTGGCCTCGACGCGAAGAGCAAGATCACCCTTTCGGTCGCCTCCTCCAGCGACTCCTCTGCTGCGCCATCCGTCCTCACCTCGCAGTTCACCTCATCCCCTCCCTCTTCCGGTTCCCTGGCCCTCTCCTACACTTTCGCCGCCTTCTCCGGCGCGTCTGTGTCGGCCGCTGCCCTCCTCTGGCCGGAGAAGGGCAGCATCCGCGGCGTGGTCAAGCACGGCAACAGCTTCGAGCCGCACGACCTCTTCAAGATGCCATTCGAGGTCGAGCGCCTCGTCGACGTAGGTCTCGCGGGGCAGGGCGTCTTTGTGGCGCTGAACAGGCAGGAGAACCTGGCGGTCGTTGTGTGCCAGGTGGGCGGGGCGATGCGTCGTTGCGGCTCATTTTCGCTCTCGGTGCGTCGCCTTCTCCCTCCTCTCCATGCCCGGAGCGTCTCAGTCGACCGAACGGTGCCGTGTGTTGCACAGCCCTCGTCCCCTCCTCTCGCTAGCTACGTCGACACCAAGGGCGGCGTCCACATCGGCTACCTCGACTACTCCAGCGTGCTCCAGGTTCGTGTCACTCGCTGTCCCTCCTCGTCCAGCGTATCAACCTGGTCGTCACCCTCGCAGCTCGCAAGCCTCCAGATCTGGTCTCAGACACCAGACATCGCTGAGGGCCTCGTCAGCGCCCATTCGTTTCCTCTCGCTGCGGACGAGTTCGATGGCATGCGCGGTGTGGGTTCCTTCACCCTTGTTCTCCCTCGATCCCTCCTCCCCGACTGTCTCTCCAATACTGATCCCGCTCCGGTCCCCCAGTTCGCCCTCCAAGTCCTCCCCCTTCCCGCCGGCTCGGCGTCCGTCGCGCCCGCCCTCTCTCGCGTTGCTCTCTGGACCGCTTCTGGCGCGCTGCAGGTCTGGGAGGGTGACGCGCTCAAGTGGACGAGGGAAGAGGGGCTCGCGACAGCCGAGATTGGGCCGGTCGGCGTGAAGGAGATGGTGGCCCACACTGTGAGCAGGACTCTTCTTAACGCTCTTTCTCTTAGCAAAAGACACTGAGCTACTTCCGAGTTCGTCTTGCAGAACTACTCCATCCCGCTTGACGACCTCCCCTCCTTCCTCTTCGCCTCTTCTCTGACGCGGTCGATCTACGCCCTCTCTCCCCTCGGCGACTCCTTCACTGTTGTTTGGAAGTACACTACGCCACCTCCTGCCGGACCGACCTCGCAGCAGCGGTGGTGGTGGAGCATCAACCAGATCCGCTACTGGGTTGATCAGGGTTCCGAGGTGATCGAGCCTGCCGTCGAGGCGGTTTGGGGCGAAGGTGAGGGGACGTTGATCGATCTGAGGACGGGGAAGCCGAAGGCTGGTGTTCCAGCACAGGTGTTCAGCCACGAGACCGCCTATGGTTCGTCGCTCTTTCCTTGTTCTCCCCTCTCCTAGGCTGACCTTTCGAACCGAGCAGAAGACCTCGCCCTGACTGTGTCGCTCGAGACCGTCGGCGAGCGCACGCTCGTCGCTCGGACCGCTGTCGGCCTTCCGCCGGCGTGGACTTTCACGCTCCCGCCTGGACAGGTGCTCAAGCAGGTTACGGCGCAGGTTCCACGTGCGCTCCTTTTCCTCTCGTTGTTCACTCTGTACGAGCTAACGCAGACACCACCGCAGCCTCAACGCTCCCCGGTCCGACGCACCAATCGACCACCCTCCTCGCAGTCCTCGCCTCCCCTTCTCCCACCTCCTCTTCCGGGCAGTCGACCCTCTTCCTCCTCAACGCCGAGACGGGTGCGCACGTCCACCAGTTCCCGGACGTTGACGCTGCGCTCGTTACGTGGGACGTGTCGCTGCCGGGGTGGGAGGTTGTCGCTACGAGGGGCCAGGGTATGGGTGGAGAGGAGCAAGTCAGAGTGTACAAGCTCAAGCCGACTCGGTGCGTTGGAGGGCCACCTTCTCCTCTTCAGCTACTCAACAGGATTGACTTTTTCTTCTCGACTTCCGGCACGCAGCTCTTCCGCCTCTCCTTCCGCCGAGACGCTCCAGATCACGGCGAACGACCTCGCCCTCCCCTCCTCCATCCGCCCGCTTGGCCTCTCGCTCACGCCTCTCCGGCTCGCGGCGCCGTGCTTGCTCGGTTCGTGCCTCTTCCTCCCTTCCTCTCCCTGTTTCCCGCATTCTGGGGGCTTGGAGCTGATACTCCCAGTGGCCTGGACAGCCCTCGACAGCGCGAAGCGCCTCGTTGCCTACCCGGTCAAGTACCTCGAGGCGCTCGCTGCTGGACGGCCGGCAATGGGAGGGATGCCTTGGGTGCTCTCGCCTGGACGCGAGGTGCGTCTGCTCCCTCCTCCCCTGCGTCTCCTACGCTTCTCCGAGGAAGAGATGCTGATGTTGGTCCGAGGCGACAAAATGTACAGCTCTTCTCCTCTCCCTCCTCCTCGCACCTCTCTCTCTCCGGCCCGCACCCGCTCGCGCCCTCGCTCACCCAGCGCGCGAGCGACGCCATCGTCTGGCTCTCGGGCGGGTCGGGCGACGTCCTCGCGGCCGTCTTTGCGCCGAGCCGGGGCTTCGACCGCCTGGGTGAGGAGTTCAACAGGGCGCAGTTGGCGGTCATGGTTGGAGGGCTTGGGGTCGCATTGATTGGGACGAGGGCATGGGTACGTCGGGCTGATCTGGCCTTTTCCTTCTTTCCCTTTCCCAGTCGAGGAAAGCCAGACTGATGACAAGTGCTCCTACTCTCCGACGCAGGCCTCCTCGCAACGGACAAAGCAGCTCTGGCTCGAGTCGAACTAGACGAAAAGAGGGCACTATCGGCTTTTGGTGATTGCAATGCTGTCTTTCCTCTATCCCTCCCCATCCCCTTCTCCCTCGAAAGCGCCTCAGGACTGCGCGATCCAGAGCACGACGAACACGGCGAACGCGACCGAGACGGAGAATGCGCCGGTGTAGTACGGCACGGCGCCGGTGATGAAGCGCTCGTACTCGTTGTGCCGCAGCGGGACGACGCTGACGGTGTGCTTGTCCTCGACGAACGAGAGGCCCGGGCGGCGGTAGTCGAGCGAGAGGGTGAAGACGCCGTGGCGGTCCGGGATTTTGAAGGTCGTCGAGTAGAGGTAGGAGGTGTCGGAGAGGCGGCGGGAGGGGAGGAGCGGGATGCGCAGGTGCGGGTCGAGCATGGTGAACTCGAGTTGCAGGTCGGTGAGCGGGTGGGAGACGTCGGGGGAGGTCGAGAGCTCGACGGAGTAGGTCTGCGTACATCGGCGGTAAATATCCAGCGCCTCTTTCTCCGAGAAGAAAGAAAGAGGGGAAAGAGCGCGAAAAGACCCTGCGGCAACGCACCAGCTCCGAGCCAACGCGGTATGTAGGCGAGCCCTCAACGCCCGTCTCGACGAGGGTGTGGCTGCTCGCGTCGACGCGGACCTGGCCGGTCTGCTGGAAGGTCCAGGCGGTGAGGTCGCGCAGGAAGGCGAGGTTGCCGGTCGGGTGTTGGCTGCAGAGTGATACTAGTTCAGACTCGGGAAGAGGAAAGTACAAGGAACGGATCAGGTGGGAAGAAAGAAGGCCAACGCACTGGTCCTTCGAAATGAACGCATCCGAGAAGAGCTCCACCGACCCGACTACGGTCACCCTCGCGTTGTTCCTCGCCTGGAACGCGCTCACAAGCCCGACACTGCTCCCCGCAAGCTTGACCTCCTCCGCCGGGGCCGACGAACCGACATCGCCGGAGAAGGAGGTCGAGGCGGCGTGGAGGACGTTTGTCAGGAGCGGGTGCCGGCCGACGCCGTGTCCAGCGCCGCGGTAGACGAGCGGCGGGCCATTGCGGGTCTGATCGTTCACGAAGGGCGCCGGGGCGTCCGTGAGCGGGACGGACAGGGTCGTGTGCGAGCCGTCGTCGCGGGCAGAGTCGAACCCAAAGTGGTCGATGACGGTCTGGCCGCGGTCGTCCGGGTCGACCTCGAACTCGCGGGCAAAGTCGCGCCAGGTGTCGGCGGCGTTAGGGGGCAGGACGAGGAGGAGGTCGGTGGAGAGGTGGGAGAGGCGGTGGGTGAGGGCTTGAGGGGTGAGCGAGCGGGGTGTTTCTGCGGGCGAGACGCGGTCAGCATGCCCGGGTGCGTGGAACGGAAGGGGTGGACATACGCTTGCCGTCGGGAGCGAAGAGGATGAGGTGGTCGAACAGGGAGCTGCTGCGGTCGTCGAGCAGCTGGCCCGACGCTTGCACGCCCTTGACCGTCAGCTCAAATCCTTGGTCTGTCGGGGGCAGGTCACGGTGTCAGTGGAGCTGTCTGCGCTGTCCCCAGGGCGGAAGAGGCGAGTGCACCTTCGAGAGAGCGCCAGAACGTGTCGAAGGTGGAGCTGGGCGAGGTGGTGGGGTCGTGGATGGCGAGGATGCGCGACGCCAGCGCAGCATAGGGTGCCAACAGGGCGAGGAGTGCTACTGATGTCCTCATCTCGAACAACGAGCCAGTCGAAGGAGAGCGAGCGGTCGAGGAAGAGGACAGGAGGACGACCCGCTGCGAGCGACCAGACCTCCCTCTAGTGCGGCGATAAGCAGCTGTGCAGCCGTACGAAACTGTACTGAGCACGAGAATCCAGTCCTGCTTAAGCAAGGGAGCGGCGAGTAACGAGCGAGAAAATAGGCCAACCTCGCTTTTCGAGGACGGCTCAGGAAGATAGATGGCACAGCAGAAGCGCTGTCATAGCCCTCGTAGCCTTCTTCGTGCGAACAGCAGCCGTTTCGGCGGTTGAGCCGCTGCTTTGGCTCGAGCGAGCGGAGTGCTCCTGAAGCTCCTTCTCCCCTCGCGCTCTCCTTCCTTGACTGCTTGACCTGCCCGAGCGTGCTCTTCCTACCACCCGCCCCTTCCCGCGCGCCCGCCATGCCCGCCACACCACGCCGCCTGCTCACCCTCTCGCTCGCGGTCCTCGCTCTCTCAACCCTCGCTCTCGCTCAAGGCAACAACGGCGGCGAAGGCGCGGGTCCCACCGGTCCTACCAGCTCTCCAGGTGCGTCTTTGCGGCATCGTTCCCCCTCGCGGCGAGCGTGGGCTTCTTCAACCCCCGCATCCGGTCCTCCTCCCGAACGGGTCCACCGAGTTGGGTCCGCTTGGAGGGCGTGTGCTGACCGTCTGGCGTTGTCACCGCAGAGTCTGCCGGCTACTCGTGCGACGCCAGCCAGTGCAAGCTCCCAGACTGCCTCGTGCGTCCCGCACTTCCTCGTTCTTCCTACTCGCTCGCTTGCCGAAGCGATCGAGCGTCTTCTCCGACGAGCTGGACCAACTCTTCCCCCTCCAGTGCGCCTCTGCGTCTCCTCCCGGTGGACTGTCGCCGCAAGACGTCCCCCAGTTCGTCAGTACGTCGCTCAAGTCGCTCTTTCCGAGGAGGAAAACAGCAGGCTGATCTTTTCCTCCGCGTTCCTCTTTTTGCGCCCCAGCCTTCACCGCCGACGATGCGATCCAGTCCTACACGACCGAGGTCATGAATCACTTCCTCGCGGGCCGCAAGGTGCGCTCGCATCCCCTCCCTCCCTTCCTCCTTGCAGTGCCCACCCTTCCTCTCCCTGCAGAACCCGAACGGCTGCGCGCCGAAGATGACCTACTTCACCTCGCTCTCGTACACCAACTACTCGATGGTTACCGACTGGTTCGTGGCAGGCAACGAGATCGCCGACGTATGCACCCCTTTCTCCTTCCCCTTCTTCCCTCCCCCCCCTTTCCTCCCTCCCCTTTCTCGCTCTCCGTTCTCTTATTGTGTTTCTAAGGCTTCTCCCTCGTAGCACACCATGACGCACGCCGGCACGCCGAACGCCTCCGAAGTGTACGGCAACCTGCGCGCCCTCAACGCCTTCGCCGGTATTCCCATCTCCGACATCCAAGGGTTCCGCGCGCCTCTACTCAGCTGGTCAGCGGAAACGCTCGAGATCCTTGCAAACGCGAGCTTCACCTACGATTCGAGCATGACGAGCGCGAGCCTGGCGAACGCCTCGAACACGGACGCCGTGCGTTCTGATCCCTTTTTCCCTTCCACGCTGCAGCCCGTTCTTTCCGCATCCCTCTCCCCTTCACACTAGCTCACCCTTTTCTCCCTTGTCGCAGTTCTGGCCTTACACCCTCGACTACGGCGTCTCGAACAACTGCCTCGAGCAGCCCGACATCTGCCAGGGCAAGGTCAAGCACCCCGGCCTGTGGGAGATCCCGATGGTGCGGCTCCCCTTGCAATTCCTTCTCCCGTCCTTTCAGCGGGACTGAGAGCTGACCTCGCTATTTTCCGGCAGTACGCGACCTTCGAACCCGGCTCGGAGACCAACATCCACCTGATGGACCCGTGGCTCGACTCGAGCAACATGGACGACGTCATGTCGTGGCTCAAGTACTCGTTCTTGACGCACTGTACGCCGCCCTTTCGCTCTTCGTCTTTTCCTACTCCGCTCGACCTCTTCGCGTCGTGTTGGTACTGATGGTCGCGCGCGGTTGTTGCAGACAACGGCAACCGCCAGCCCTTCGGCCTGTACTCGCACCCGATCCACCTTGCGATCAACTACCCGGGCGTCACCGACCCGAATGACGTCCGCGACATGCTGCAGAACTTCCTCGGTGCGTCCCCTCGCTTCCCGTCTTTCCGCCTCTTTCCTTGCCTCGCGGGGAGGGCTATGCTGATGCCACGAGATGTCGGTGCTTGCAGACTGGGTCCAGTCTTTCCCGAACGTCTGGATCGTCTCGAATGAGCAGGCGAGTCCCCACTCTTCTCCTTGCCCTTCCATCTCCTGCATCACGGAGAGACGGCTGACAGGAAAGCGGCGACTCCCCAGATGCTTGCCTGGATCAAGAACCCGGTCCCGAACTCGCAGATCGCGAACGTCGACGCCCTCAAGTGCACGACGCCCGACATCGACGACAAGATCTGCAACGGCCTGTACCCGAACGAGATCGGGCTGCTGAACAAGTGTGACTGTGCGTTGGTCTTTCGCCCTTCTCTGTTTGAGGCAAGCTGACCTTTTCTCGGTGGGTCATAGTCGCCGACTTCCCTTGGACGACGTGAGCTTCCTTCCCTCTCTTCAAGCAGGTCTATTGCGACTGACTGTCTCCGTCTACGATGCGCTGCAGCTGCTACTACTGCCCCGCGACCGAGCCCACTCCGGACGACCCCGTCCCGGCGCCGAAAGAAGGCGACCAGCGCTACACGCTGCCGTCGAACTGCTCGACGCCGTTCTTCGACCCGGTCAAGAACGAGTGCCTGTGCGACTCGGACAGCTGCAAGTTCACGGACCAGACCAGGCCGATCGGGAACTACTCGACCAACCTCGGCGGCGGGCAGAGCGGGACGAGCGCGAAGCCGGCGGGGGCGGAGAGGACAGTGCGTTCTGGATTCTCTTCTTGCTCCCTTTCCCTTTCCTCGTTTCTTGCCCAGAACAGGCGACGATATGTGCGGACGAACGACGAGATCTGACGGGCCCTCCTTCTTTGCTGTCCGCCAGGCTCCTCCCAAGCAGAACAGCGCCGCCCCGCCCTCCCTCCTCTCCACCACCTCCCTCGCTCTCTCCGGCTCCTTCCTCGCCGTGTTCGTCGGCCTCCTCGCCGTCGCGGCATAGACAGACACTTCCCTCCGCCCTCCCTTCTCCCTCCGATTTATCCCCTCCCTCTCCCCCCGTGCGCTTGCTCGCTCTTCTCAATAGACACTCGCATCCCACTCCGCCGCCTCTTGTCGTCATACCCTCGCCTTGCCTCGCCCCGCCGTCCCTTGCTCGTTGTACAGACCCGCGTTTCTTTCCCGGCCTTCGTTACCCTTACCTCGTCTCTTCCTGCTTAGCCTCTACACATTCTCTCGCACTGCCTCGCGTTTTCCAGGAGGGGTGCAAGGACGTAATTCGCGTTTCAGTAGGCTCGATTCGGAGAGGGGCTGGAAGAGCGGAAGGGAGCGGCCGTAGGATCGTAAGCTTCGGAAGCTCGACCTGTTTGTGCAGGCTTGGTGTGTAGGCTGCAAGTCGAGAGTATCGACCCGCTGGAGGATGACTTGTTTCTGAGGCGGTCGAAGAGTAACAGAGGGAGTTCAAGCGTTGAAGCGAAGCGGAACGGGGCAGAGATCGGCTCAAGCGCTCAGTGGATCCTGGGCGACGTGACAGCGCCGACGGAGGGCGAGCGCGCGCTGTACTGAGGACTGAGGACGGACGGGACTGTGAAAGAAGAGTCGGGAGGGTCAGGCAGGAAGAAACGAGGGAAAGCGGCCGAGATGCGCACCTTCCTCGTCGATGTCGCTCTGGACGCGAGCGCCGCTGCGGTCGGTGGAGACGTCCTTGTCGACGTCCTCAGCTTCGTCGCTGGCACTTCCGAGGTTGAACGACTTGGCGTCACGCTCGGGGTTCAGGTCGGGGTGCTGCTCCTGCTCCTGCGTGTCGACGTCCTTGCCTCCGCTGCGCCCCTCGTTGTCCTCCTCCTTCTCACCCTTGTCGCCCTTGCTCTGCTCGCGCTGACCCTTGAGCGCCTCGGCCATGGCCTTGGTGAACGCCTCGGCGCGCTCCTGCTCGTCCTTGGGGTAGATCATGTTGGCAGGCCACGGGCGGGCTTGTCCAGGCTGGAAAGGGGGTCCCACGTAGACTCCACCGGGACAGGGCATGGCTGGTGGGTGTGCGAGCGGGTGAGGAGGAGGTGGGGGTAGGGGAGGAGGAGAGGGTCGAAGAGGGTGGTGCGGTCTCAGGGGCGCTTGGCGAGGTGGTCGAGGGTCAACTTGCAGAGACTTCGAGCAGGTCGAGGAGTACGAGCGAGTGGTAGGAGCGAGAGGGGAGCTGGATTCGAGTTGGCCTCCTCTTTCAAGTTGAGGGACGCTCCTCTTCCTCTCTCGCCCTCCTCTTGCTCCTCCTGCTCGGTGCTGCTCACCTCTGACGCACTCGACTTCACCCACCACCCTCTCTCTCATCTCCCCTGCTCTTCCTCCCTCTCCCCATCCACCTCCCGCACCGCCTCGCTCGCTCCCCGTCTCGCACCCGCTCTCGCCTCGTCAGCCCCGCCAGCAGCACCACCACGCCATGGCCGACCCGCACTACAGCGAGGGCAACCCCCCAGACAGGTTCGACAAGATCCGCTACGACGACCTCTCGAACGAACACTCGTGGACTCGCCTCGGTACGCTCCTCTTCGCCTTCACCCCGAGTCCTCCTTTTGAGCTGATACACTTCCCGTTCTCTCGACAGGCAAGGGCTCGTTCGGCTGCGTTCACAAGGCAGAGTACCTCGGCATCGACGTCGCCGTCAAGGAGGTCTTCAACTCGACCGATTATGTGGGCTCTCTCGCTCCTCGTTGGCCATCTCCTGCCTTTCGATATGCAGGGAGTGAGCTGTCTAACGTGATGCGACGGTGCACAGGACGTCGAGAAGTACCTCAAGCGCGAGATCAAGCTGATGCAGGAGGCCAGGCAGTGCGTTCTTTTCTTCCACCGTCACCTCGGCATGCTCGCAGATCCTTCCTCACACACTGATTGTCCCCGCTTCACAGTCCAAACATCGTCCAGTACCTCGGGCTTTGTCTGTGCGCTTTGTCCTTTGCTTTTCCCCTTTGCTTCATCCGACCGGATCTGACCTTTCTCTTACAGCGCCCCTCCTTCGCCTATTCCGTCCGATGCTCCGCCCAGCCCACGCCCGCGTGTCCTCATCATCTCCGAGTTCCTCCCGCGCGGCAACCTGCGCCAGTTTATCCTCGACCGCTCCCTCCCCTTCCCCTGGCGGCTCCGCCTCTCGTTCGCGACCGACATTGCGCGCGCGCTCGCCTACCTCCACGCGCGCGGAGTCATGCACCGCGACCTCAAGGGGGAGAACCTGCTCGTGACGAGCAACGAGCGGCTCAAGATGGCCGACTTTGGGCTCGCGAGGGTGCAGCCGAATGGAGGAGCCGAGGACGAGGCGTGGCGGAGGTTGACCTGTATGACTTCTTTCTCTCTTCTACACATGTGAGCGTCTCTAATCCGTTTGCCCCTCCACTAGATTGCGGTACCGACGGCTGTGCGTCTTTTCTTTCTCTTCTTGCCAAAGAAGCCCTAGAACTGAGCTCTTCTTTCTTCCTCGCAGACATGTCTCCAGAGATCCTCCAAGGTCTTCCCTTTACCCTCGCAACCGACATCTTCAGTCTCGGCATCCTCCTCCTCGAGATCGCCTCCCGCACCCTCGCCTCCTCGCACACCTTCGTCCGCCCGCCGCCGCACTTCTCCCTCGACGCGCACGATGCGCGCCAGTCCGTCTCGCCGCACTGCCCGCCCGACTTTGTCGAGCTCGCGGTCCAGTGCTGCGCTTCAAACGCCGACGAGAGGCCCGACTGCCGCGAGATCCTCCGCCGGCTGCGGGACATCGAGCTCGCCGTCCTCGAGGCCGACGCCGCCGGGCTCGAGCAAGACGCTCACGTCCGCGGCGGCGCCCGAAGCATCAAAGGCGTCACCCGCAAGACCTCCCTCGCCGGCAACGTCGGGAGCGTCTCGTATGCCGGCACGACCAAGCGCGGGTCGTACGGCGCGCTCGCGTCGGGGCAGACGCGGACCGCGCGCCCGACCGCGCCGAGGCTGCCGAGCTTCGAGGGGCAGGTCCGGCTCGAGTTTGGCGAGAGCTTCGTCGCCGAGATCGGCCGCGGCGGCGCGACCGGGCGGGTCGAGGAGGCGGCTCCGTCTTCTGCCTCGACGTCCGCCGCGCAGGAGGGCGCACCGTCGACCCAGGTCGACCACGTCACGTACCGTCGCGGCGGGCACGGGCGCGACCCGAGCGCGCTCGAGTACGACTACACGGACTCGGACGATGAGGAGGCGCTCCTCGCGCTCGCGGCTGCGCCCATCGGGTTCGACGATCTCGAAGGCATGGGTCGGTCGGGCGGGGGCGGGACGCGCTACTTCGATGCGAGGCTGCGCGCGCCGCTGACTGAGGAGGGCGAAGACGGCGCCGAGAGCTACTCGACGAGCGTGATCAAGCCGTCGAGCTCGACGGTGGGGTCGTCGTTCCTCTCTCCCGCTTCGGCCGCGGCCGGAGCGGGCAGCAGGCCGTACGGCCAGCTCGGCGCCCAGTCGGGTTCGTCCCTCCTCGCCGCCTTTGCGCCGCTCGTCCCGCTCCCCTCGCCCGACCCGACCGCGTCGTCCTTCCCCGACGTCCCGGTCACGGCTACGAGCCAAGTCAGCCTCCCGTCCCTCCCGCCTAGCTGGGTCGCGGCCGAGAAGGCGAGCCGGCACCCGAGCGAAGACGACGGGACGCAGACCGTCATTGCGTCGCCTTCGCCGGTCACGACGCCCCAGAAGCAGCCGTTCGACCAGCAGCACGGGGAGGGCGCGGGGGAGAAGGGCGCCGAGTCATACCTCACTGCCCGGACCAGCACGCTCAGCGATGTGGGCGCCGTCGTTGACGGGGCGACGCCGGTGGGGAGCGCGAGTCCGGTGCCCCGTGCGAGTGAGCAGGAGGAGGCTGAGAGCGACGAGTACGACGACGAGGAAGACGACGGGGCGGATGTCACAGAGGCGCCGCACCGCTTCTCGCTCATCAAGTACGCCAGCCCCACTTTCCTTGTCCTCCCCAAACAGACACATTTAAGTGACCTACTCTCGCTCTACCGTGCTGTACAGGCCCGGCTTCCACCGCCTCTTCGCCTCCCTCTCCTCGCCCTCCCCTTCCCCATCCTTCTCCCTCGCCTCCTACTCCGCTGGCCTCGGCCCCTCCGCTCCCGGCGGCGACAGCAAGCGCATCAGCTTCCAGCTCCTGGCCGGGCGGACCGAGAGCGGCGTCATCGAAGGCGGCGCAGCGAAGGAGAAGGAGAAGGAGAGGGATGCGAGGGAGCGGTGCGGGCAGTGCGAGAAGAAGCTGGGGTTCATGAAGGCCTTCTTGAGCTGCGATGACTGCGGGTGCGTCGGTCTTCCATTTTTCCTCTGCCCTACCCTCGTCTTGCCGTGGTCTGAGGGGAGTGAAATCCGGTCGCCCAGCCTGCCTCTCAAACTGACTTTTCCGCCCTTACCTCTCCCTCCCCCTGCCTACTACTCACACGCAGCTTCTCCTGCCACATCAAGTGCTCGGACGCCGTCCCTCCCCTCTGCCCCGCCTACCTCGCCTCGCACCCGCCGACCGCCACGCCCACTCCCGCCCAGATCGCTTCCCCTCCGCTGTCCCCCACCTTCGCCACCGCCCCGAACGCCCCGCCTAAGCCGACCCGCGCTCCTCCCGCCGCGCCGACCGAGAAGGAGAAGGAGAAGGAGAAGACCCCGCTCGGACGGATCGACTCAAACACTCTTCCCGGCGGTCGCGGGACGAGCAACCCCGCGAGCAGGGCAGCGAGCAAGGACCGCGCGCCGAGCAAGCTGGTGAGGAAGCACCGCCCGACGGGCAGCGCGGCGAGCGCGAAGATGGCTGGTGGGGCGTGAAGGATGGGGTCCACCAAGCCCTCCCCGTCCTCCCCGGCCTTTCCCGCTGCTCACACCGCACCACTGCCTCTATATACCCCTCTCACCCATTTCGTTCCACCGGGACCCGTTATTACCCCTTTCCGCCTCGTTCAGTTGCCCCCCTTCGTCCCTGTTCTCGTTCTATCGCTCACCCTTCTGTCGCTTGTCTCCCCTTCCTCGCATCAGCTTTCTGCATCGCCTCCACTATCCTGTTCTGCTCCCTAGTCAGCTTCACGTAGCCCAGCGCCCGCCTTGTCTTCCTCTTCTTCGCCTGGCCGTAATCCGTTCGTCTCGCCTCCTGGTCGGCACGAGTGGTAGATAGAGCACTCTTGAACGCTTCCGCGTGGTTCGTGTCTACGCGCAGCCGCTCGGGAGCAGGCGAGAGAGCGCGAAACCGGTTGCGATCCCAAGCGGGCGGTTTTCCGCGCCGTCTTCTCTCGCTCTCCTTGAGCTCCCATGCTCTATCACACGCTTCCCGCGCCTTCTCTCCGACGCTGAGAGCACAGACCGACCCTCTTCCCGCCGAGCTCAACGCCCAACCGTCCGCGCCGCTCTTCCTCGCCCGGCCCGCTCGTCCTTCCAGACCTCCTCCTGCGCTTCTCCCGCCGCTCCACGCCTCTCGTCCGCAGCCCGGGCGATCTCCGGCCCTCCGACAACGCCGTAGCTTCGTCCAGCTCCCGACGTCGTGGGCGCCCCGAACCGAGACCTTTTTGTGTGTGTGGGCGTCTCCCCCTCCCTTCTCGCCGCGAAGGCTCTCGAGACGCTTTCCACGGGTGCGGTCCATTGGTCCATGAGGCGCAGGCTCGAGACTGCTCACGCGGCTGCAAGAGAGGGACTGGAATGCGACGCAGGGTCTTCTGGTTCGATTCTTTTCCGCCGGGGAAGAGGGAGGAGATCTACATGGCGAATGCGACGGGATGCGAGACGATGCTGAGGGAGAGAGGAGTGAGAGATGCGGCAGGGTGGAATAAAGAAAATAAGTCAAGGCAGGAGGGACGACAGGGATAAGTCAGATACAGAGGAAGACGAGAGGGGAAGGAAACGGCAACAAGGAAGGGCACGGTTACGGCGAGGACGGCGAGACGACGGCGAGATTAAGAGGAGTGAGTATACAGGCATAGAAGGAGGAGAGGAAGGAAGAATAGGTTATGGTAAGTCGAGGCGAACGACGAAGGCCGGCTTCGCTCAGTGGGCGTCGAGGCGGGTGTAGTAGCCGGTCTGCACCGGCGGCATCGGGAACTCGAACGTCTCGCCCGGACCCGGCATGGCCTGCTCGTCGAGCTCGGCGGGGAGCACGACGGGCGGCGGCAGCTCGACGTGGTAGGCGGCCGGCTTGCCGCCCTGCGCCGAGCTCGCCTGCGCCGCCTCGGCCCAGTCGTCGCTCCAGATCGGGTAGTACGCCGTGTAGGCCGCCTTGGTGCCCGCCGAGAGGTGCGACGCCGACGACACCGACTGCGCGACCGAGTGCGACGCGCCCGGGAGCGAGCCGAGCGAGAGGTCGGTCAGGGTCGTGAGCGGGCCGACGGCGTCGTCGTCCGCACCGGCAATGCGGACCTTGTTGGCCGGATGGTGGTGCGAGTAGCCGGTGCCGTGCGCGAGCGAGGACGGGTAGGTCGGCGTAGCGGGCTGGGAAGACGAGTTGCCCGAGGAGGAAGAGGACGAGTCGGCCGAGGGCTTGCGGCGCCGCGGGACCTGGCGCGCGCTCGAAGCGCCGGCGCGGGGCGAGGAGCGAGGCGAGGTTCGTCGCCGGGAGGTGGGCGTGACGGGAGAAGGAGGGGTCTGCTGGAGGAATTCGGGAGAGCGGCTCCGGCTCCGGTAGGCGTCGAAGGTCGCTCGGGGCTCCTGAGGCGGTGTGGAGAAGACGTCGGCGCGCTTGCGGCCGCGCGGGGAGGAAGAGGGGGACGAGGGCATGGCGTCGGAGAGATCGCTCTCGTCGGACCAAGTCTGGGCGAGGTTGGACCGAGGAGGCTGGATGGGCGGAGGGCAGGCTGCACGCCGGGGAGTAGCGGGGGGAGTGAGAGGCGCCTTGCGCGATGGTTGAGTAGGCGTAGCGGGGGAAGAGTAGGGGGGAGCTGAGGAAGAAGAAGAGTCAGCACTGGCAGGAAAAGGAAAAGACGCAGGAAGACGCACCCTCGACGGCCCAAGGAGAGGAAGGCGGCGAAGCGAGAACGTCGTCCTCGCTCGCAAAGCTGTGCGGGTCGCTCTCGAGCACGTCCTGCATCGCGTCCTCCGGGTCGACCATGTCCTCCTCGTACGCCTCCTCCTGCGGCTGCTGCTTCTTGCCGCTCTGGGCAAACGCGCGCGCGGCCTCGCGAGTCGCGCGAGAGGCGTGGCGCAGCTCGTCCTCGGTCATGACGAAGGTCTTGACCGAGAGGATCTCGCGGCGGAGCTCGGAGAGCGAGATGCGCGCGAGCGGGTTGAGGGCGAAGATGCGCTTGAGGATGCGGTTCGTGTGGTCCGAGATGGGGAGGATGGAGCGGAGGAAGTCGGGGTTGCCGAGGTAGGCGCAAAAGGTCTCGTCCGAGGGGCAGGCCTGCTTCCACGGGTTGCGGCCGCAGGTGAGGTTGACGAGGATGACGCCGAGGGACCAGATGTCGTTGTGCGGCGTCGAGTAGGACGCGAGGCGCTGGAAGAGGCCGCCTTGGCATTCTGCGGGAGAAACGAGGTCAGTCGAGGCATGAGGAGAGAGGGAAGGAGAAAAGACGAACCCGGGCTCATGTAGAAGGTGCTGCCGCAGCCAAAGTCGGCGCTCGTCCGCTCGCCCGTCGCGAGGCCAAAGTCGGCGAGCATGACCTTCTTGCCGTCGTTGAGGCAGAGGATGTTCTCCGGCTTGAGGTCGCGGTGGTAGATGCCCTTGGCGTGGCAGTCCTCGACGGCGTCAACGATCTGGAGGAAGACCTGGCGGATCAGATCGTCGTCGCCGAGATACCGTTGCCGGTCCGTGATCATGCCGAACAGGTCGCCCTCCTCGCAGAACTCGAGCACGACGTAGATGCACGTCTCCTCCTCGATGACATTGTGGAGGGTGACGACGTTCGGATGCCGCGACGCGAGGCCGTGGAGAGCGATCTCGCGGCGCTGGAAGTTGCGCTGGCGGTGGTCGAGCCCGACCTTGTTCAAGCACTTGACGGCGTAGAGGGGCAGGTTGCCGAGCTGAGGGTGGGCTCGCGAGGCCGGGTGCGGCAGCGGCTGCGCCGCGATGTCGCGCGCGAGGTAGACGACGCCGTACGCCCCCAAACCGAGGATCGAGACGAACTCGAGGTGCGAGGTGTAGTCCTTGGTCGAGTTGTCGATGACCCTCCCGATGAGGTTCTGCGAGTGGGTCGAGTTGTTGGCGGCCATGGCTGCCTGCGCCTCGGCGAACGTCGTCTGCGGCGGCGAGTGAGGGGTCGGGAGCGGGTCCTGGGCATAGTGGTCGAAGGTGGGTGGGGGCGAAGGTGTCCGAGGCGGAAGAAAGTGCGAGTCCTGGACGGGCGAGGTCGAGGTCGAGGCAAAGGGGGGCTGGAGGTGGGAGTGGTAGTGGGACTCGGACGAGGTGTAGGAGGACTGGGACGACGAGGACGAGGCAGAGTGGGAAGAGGCGTCCGAGGCTTGCGAGGTCGAGGTCAAGTGGGCCGTCATGGTGAAGGGCGATGCGAGGCCGAACAGAGACATTGAGGGAGGGTGGGAGAGTGCAGCCGGAGGTGGACAGGCAGCGGCGAGGAGAGGTTGCGGCCTGCTTGGGGACTGGGAAGGCGAGGCGGGGAGAAGGCGAGGTTGCTGCTGGCGGCGAGTGGTGGGAACGGTGGGTCGAGGTCGGCGGTCTTGGTGAGAACGGCACAGAGAGACGGAGTACGTGCAGGCAGTCGACGAGGAGCGAGGCGAGAGACGAGGGCGGGACTGCTCAGGTGCGTCAAGATGAAGGCCGCCTCGGGAAGTCGGCAAGTGCGGGCGGACGAACGAGTGGTCGGGAGGGGACAAGGACAAGGGTCGAGGGAGGGCAAGGAGCAGCCCTCAAACTGCTCGTGAGCCTGGCCCGCTGTGCTGGCGAGTGATGAAGGAGGACGGGGCAGGGGCTGGCAGGCGAAGTCGAGGTGGGCGGGTCGACAGCTTCTCCCTTCCCCTTCCGGCGTCAGGCACCTCTCGCCGCTCCAAAACACTCTGCGATCGTCCCCCCTGCGTCTCATCTCCCTCTCCGCACCCTCGCCCGTCCAACGGCTTGGAGCCATCCCCTCGTCCCGACAAGCGTCCCGACGACAACGAGGCCCAGCTCAGCCAACCGTCCCCTCGTCAGCTGCTTCTCCCTCGGCGGTCTGCACGCAATCGCGCTTCCATGCTGGCTTCAGAGAGCCCACACGGCCCGTCTCTATCAGCCGTCCAAAGCACCTCGCCAGCGCGCCGCCTGCCTGCTTCGTCTGCTCTTTCCCGCTTCCGCCTCCTCTGCTCTTCGAAGCTGCATGCCTTGCCGCGCGTCAAGGTCTTTCCTGCGTGCCAACGGACGCGCTCAGCGATGGCTAGCGGCCGGCCGAGGACAAGGACGATTCGACGTCAATGCGCAGGCGCCTCCTCCCGCCCCTCCCTGGCATGCCCATCGTCCTGCGCCTTTCCGGCAGCGCCGTGTCTGTGACGGCGATGGCGCGGACAAAGCCCAGCAGCGCACGCTCGGGATGTGCCCGCCGGACCGCCGCTTTTTCATCAAGACGGACCCAACGTCCTTCCAGCCAGCGCTCGTACCGCTGGGCAGTCTTCCCAGCCTCTCCGCTCCGAACTCTACACAGCATTCCGGTGCCAGGCTCCAGCGGAGAGGCTGGCCCAGCTCTTCATTACCGGCTCGAGGCTCTTACCTCCCTCGAGGACCAACGAGGAAGAACGGATCCACCTTCCTTCCTCGGAGGCGACTTTGCTGCCGCGCAGGTTTGCAGCACGGCGGGTCGAGGCCAGACTCTCAGTACCGGCCCGCCCAACCTTTCCATCGCCCAGCTGCCCCTCCTCCGGGCGATCCTCATCAGCTTTCATTCTGCCGCTTCCGTCCGCGCAGCTGTCTTTGTCCCGTCCGTCTCCCTTCACGCCAATACGGGCCAGAAGCCGAGGACGTCGACCGCCATCCCAGGTGAGGACGGACGACGAGGAGGACGGCAGCCCGGAAAAGGAAGGTGCATCCCGCCCAACTCGCCTGCTCTCTTCAGCGAAGCTCGCTGCGGCTCTCGACCTCGCGCGCTCAAGGTTGACTCGCAGAAGCTCGTGAGGAAGCGAGCGCTCTAACTCCCTCTTCTGCTGCTTTGCCCCGTCCTCCTTCTCCTGCTGCTTCGCCTTGGTCTTCACCTCGAGCGCCCGCTCTCCCGCCCGGCCCACTTCTCGAGCGGGCCTCGGCGGGCCTTCATAAGTAGACGCTTGAGACGCTGTGCTCATTTGCTGTGCACCGCCAATGCTCGTTGGGAAAAGTCGAGGTCTCTCCTCCGTACTTCTTCCCGTTCGACGCAGGCGGTGCGGCTTGCCTCTCTTCGGCGGCCGGATCGCCCACCCCGTCTGAGATGACCAGCCAGGAGAGAGGGTAGCGGGAGTCGAGGATCGGGAGCAAGAAAATGGGGAAGAAGGACGAGGAGGAGCATGGAGCGGCATGGGGCTACCGGTGGATGCTCCGCTTCTCCTGCTCCTTGTATAGGTCGAGCGTGGCGGCCGACGCTTTTCGGGGCAGCGGTTCGTGCTGGGTAAGCGCGGAAAGGCAGAGGAAAACCCGTCGAGGTGGCTTTCGTCGAGGCTGATTCACCGCCTGCGCCACCCCCACCTCACCCGTTGCTGCACGCTCGTGTGCCCCGAATGATGCTTCTCGCTCCGCAAGGCTGGCTGGAAGAAGACAGACGGGCGGGAGATGGCTGAGCGGACTTGCCATCGCCTCGGTTGACCTTCTCAGGTTGCTATTCTCCCGCTCCCTGCTTTTCTTCGGCACGCTGCAGCATTCCAGCGGCCTCAATGCAGCACAACGGCTCTTCTCTCGCTTCAGCAGCCTTTGTCCTCCTCTTGCGCCCCCTGCAACTCTCTCTTCTCCTCCTCCTTGCCGCGAACAACAGCCTGCACGAGCGCGTCGCGACGTCCCTCCCGGGGGAGGGCAGATAGAACACCAGCTGATACAGCTTTCGTCAGGGGAATTGGCAGCGGCCCCCGATGGAACGACGGTCGAGAGATCCCGAAGGGGAGGAAGAGAGGGCGGCAAGCTCCTCGTGCGCTGGGCTCGCGGTTCCCACGAGCAGGCGTGGCCGTTCAGGCGTTGATCAGGCGGTCCGGTTGAGCGTGCGCTCGGCGTCAGCGGTCTTTCTCGCCTTTCTTCGTCCTTTCTCCTGCTTTTCCTGCTCCCTCTGCGCGCTTCTCTCCTTCCCGGCGGCTCTGCCGCAGCCTTCTGCGGATCCTACGTCGTTTGCCTCGAGATCGCACGCTCGGCCGACCTCTACGAACTGCAACCTCGTCCTCAGTGAGCTCAATGCAGCCGCAAGGGTTGGCAAGGATCGTCCGCTTCCTTGCTAATCCCGCTTGTTCTGCGCTCTGCGAGACTCGCATCGAAGAGGAAACGGCATCGGCGGCGGAACGGCGAGGACCGACCCTCCCTCCCTCAGCGGTGACGAGGGAGAAAAGCACGAGGCTCGAGGATGGATCTGGCTGCGAACGCCCTCTTTCGCAAGGGACTTTGGGCTCGCAGGAATCGCTCTCAGACGGTAGAGACCTGACGATTCGGTGTGAAGTCTTGGGGGAGAAGCAGCTGCTTGACAGTGAGGGGAAAGTAGGGGAAGAGCCCTTTCATCGGAGATTCAAGCGAGCGCGAGGGCAAGGAGCATCTCCGTGCTCCCCATTCCGCGCTGTGAAGTGCCGCGAAGCGAAGCGAGAGCAGCCGGCAAGACCAAGGAGAAAGAGCGGCGAGAGAGACGGGCTCACGGCCATGCTGCTCTGCGAGCCGGGTACCGTACTCGGGGATCGTCTCGGGTTCGATCCGGGCGCGCGAGCCGGCCTAAGCCAGTCCATGACGCGGCTCGGAAGCGGTACCAGCGGAAGAAGCACGAGCCGACGGGAAGCAGGAGAGTGAGCGGAAAGCGAGAAGACCTGTAATATGGCGGAACAGGACGCTTTCTCGACTCGAAGAGTTGGTAAGCTTCTCGTTGACGAGGGCTGGTGTGGGTGAGAGAGACTGCGAGCTTCGAAGATGGCCGCATGGACAGCCAGGACGGAGTGGACCGATCCAAGCAGATGAACGGGAGCTTAAGAGGGCTTGTGTAAGCGGCAATCTGCCACTCCATGCAGTGAGTTGCAGGCCATCTCAGTAGGCCCGGACGATGGCTAGGAGGCAGTTCAGGTGAGCTGAAGAGAGGCGGAAGCGAAGGCGAGCAGGAAGAGGTCGAGAAGAAAGAAGTGCAAATGCTTGACCAGCAGTCCGCTCGAATCACTCGTCTCGGATCGCATACACCCTGTTCGTATGTCGAGGCGCACCGCCAGCTACGCTCGCGGGTTGTCGCCCCTACCCGTCTCTCGCTCGCACGCCTTCGACGGGGACGGGCTTTTCCCCCGTCGACGGTAGCCCACTGCCTCTGCGCGCATGCCTCAATCCACCTACTGGACCTCGTCAAGTCCTCCGCTGTTCTGTCGTCGTGTTGGGCGGCCGAGCGGCGGAGTTGGCGATGAACGTCGAGGGGGAGCTGGAGAAGAGTGAGTAAGGCGAGGGGCAGGCTGCACAGCTGCCAGTGGTCGTGGATGAGGGTTGTAAGCCCTGTGAGCCAGCGCAAGCGAGGATAGCAAGAGGTGGGTGAGCTGGAGGAAGCCGACCTCGTGGTCTCCCTCCCACACCTCGTCTGCTTCCGCTCGACGAGCTCGTACCGCTTCAGAGATGGCTTTGAGGAGACGCAATGTTGCTCAGCAAGGTGCTGCACCGCCCGCAAGCTCCTCCGCCCCCTCCCCATCGACTTTCCGCCCCACCTCCGCTCGCCCATCTCGCACCAAGATCCTCCTCGTCGGCGCACCGCTGCTCGCGCTGTGGTACCTCGTCTTCTCTAAGCGCGCACTCGGCTCGACCGCCCGCCCGCTCCCCTCGCACTTCGCCATTTGTACTCCCTCGTCCTCCCCGCCCTCCATCATCACCATGGACGAGTCCTCCTCCGACTCGCTCTACACGCAGTGCGTCGTCGTCGACGAGGGTACAGTCGTCGGTCGAGGCACCTTGCAGGACGTCAGGTCGGAGTGGGGCGACGTCGAGACGTACGGCAAGGGGAAGGGACGGAACAAGGGCGTCAAGATCTACTTCCTCAAGGAGGGAGAGGCCATGCTGCCTGGGCTGATCGACGCACACGCGCACGTGCTGGCGTACGGAGAGTCGAAGAGCGCCGTGGACCTCGTCGGAGCGACTTCTACCGCCGGTTCGTCCTGTTCTTCCTCGCCCTTTTCACCCTCCTTCTTCCGCCTTTCTCACGATATGCTATATGAATGCTAAGACTCTTCATATTCCCGCAGACATCGTCGACCGCATCGCCTCCTTCATCGAGCGCGACCCGGCACTCAAGGACGACCGCAGCAAGTTCATCCTCGGGCTCGGCTGGGACCAGACCCGTTTCACCGATACCAACGGCGCCTTTCCCACTGCTGTATGTCACATCTCGTCTCTTTTTGCCTACCGAATCTGACGGCTTCACCGCTAGGACGACCTCAACCGCGACCCTCGCCTGCGAGGCCGCCCCATCTACCTCAAGCGCAGTGAGTTTCTCCTCTTTCCCCCTCTTCCTCAGGATAGCACTGAAACAACTCCGCTCTTCGCCCTCTTGCTCTCGCTCTCGTACCGCAGTTGACGTTCACGCCCTCTGGGTATCGCCCGCCATTCTCAAGCTCCTCCCGCCCGACCTCCCCGCCGAAGTTCCTGGCGGCGAGATTGTGCGTCTCGCTAACGGCCAACCGAGCGGAGTCTTCCTCGACAATGCCATGTCGTACATCCGTACGTTCCATCTCTCTCACCCCCTTTTTCCCGCGTTCCTCTGCAGATGAGGAGCTGCAGATAGGAGATGAGAAGGCGAAGATAGGGGACGGTTCGCCTCTGGCTCAGAGCTGACCTGCTTGCCCTTGTAGTCGCCGTCATTCCTCCCTGGACGCCCCTTTCCCGCTTGTCCTTCTTCCGCCGCACGGCGCAAGACATGGTCTCGCACGGCCTCACCGGCGTGCACGACGCAGCGCTGACCCCATCCGACATCGACTTTTTCCGCACCCTCGACCGTGGCGAGCCCCTCGAAGGCGAGAGCGCGGACAGAAGGACGAAGGACGGGAAGAGCAGGTTGCCGGTGAAGGTGTACGGGATGGTGGGGTGCGAGCCGACGAACGCGTTCTGCGGGGATGAAGTGGGGCGGTACGAGGGCGAGCGATTCACCGTTAGGTGCGCCGCTGCTTTTTGCTCTCCTCCCCGTGGCCAAACTGACTTTCTCTCCGGACCTCGAACAGGGCCGCGAAGCTCTTCACTGACGGCGCGCTTGGCTCATGGGGCGCTGCCATGCACGAGGGCTACTCCGATGCGCCCGAGAAGCGCGGGATCCTCATCTCGCCACCGGAGGACATTCAGCCGCTGGTGAAGAAGGTGCGTTGGCTGTCGCTGCCTCTTTTTTTCTTCTCTCCCTGACATCTCCATCGATCTTGTCAGTGGGTCGCCAAGGTTTGTCATCCTCCCCCTTTTTTCGCACCTCCCTCGTGTAACCCTCCTTTTTCGCAATTTCCTTCCAGTCTTTCCAAGTCAACAGCCACGGCATCGGCGACCGCGCCAACACCGTCGTCCTCGACGCTTACGAGGGCGTCCTGCGCATGCTCTCCGCCAAGCGACTCGGCAAGAAGGAGGACGAGGTCACGGACGAGGAGATGAGGGAGACGCAAGGGGAGGTCAGGCTCAGGAACGAGCACACGCAGATCTTGGCGCGCTACTCCCTCCTCCAGCCTTTCTGGTGCAGCGGCGGCTGACCTGACCCGGTTTTCCAGACGCCCGAGGACATCGACCGGATGGGCCGGCTCGGGATCATCGCGAGCTTCCAGCCTACTCACGGTCCGTCTCTTCATTGCTCAGTCTGCCTTTGTGGAACTGACTGGGTCTTATCTCAAACAGCTACGAGCGACATGGCTTACGCCGAGACTCGTCTCGGACCGGAGCGGATCAAGGGTGCGTACGCTTGGAGGTCGCTCATCAAGTACGTCGTGCTCCCTTTTTTCCCCTCTCCGACCCTGCGGAAGCGTGGAGAGCGGAGTCCTTGCGACTCTCGGGCGTCGACTAACCCGTCTCCTTCTTACTGCAGCGCCGGTGCACCTTTCTGCCTCGGTTCCGACTTTCCTGTCGAGGGTGTCAACCCCTTCTTGGGGATCTACGCTGCAGTGACGAGGAAGTGGGTCGAGGGGGACAAGGCAGGAGACTCGCCGCATGGCGAGGGAGGATGGTGCGTCGTTTCTTTTCCAATCCTTCTCCCTGCCCCTTTCCTTCTCGCCCCTTCTCTTACTCCCTTTTTATCACCCTTCTTCACTTCCTCCGCTTCGCAGGTACCCTCACCAGCGCCTCACCCCGCTCGAGGCGCTTCGCGGCTTCACCACGTCGGCTGCCTACGCCTCCTTCTCCTCCTCTCGCGTCGGCTCCCTCGCTCCCGGCAAAGCTGCCGACTTCATCATTGTCGATGGCGACCCTCTCGTGCTCGGGACAGAGGTCGAGGGCGAGAGCAGCGCGGAAAGGAGGGAGCGGGAAAGGCGGCTGAGGGAGATGAAGGTGCGAACGACGGTCGTAGAGGGTCGCGTGGTGCATGGCAGTGTGTAGATGGTCTGGAACAGAGGAAGAGAAGCATTTTCGGGGGTGTTCTGTGGAAAAAGGTCGATCACCTTGCGCGGACACCGCTGCGGCGCGCTGTTGGAGGAGCCAGCGGCCGCAACAAAGGTTCGCTCGCTTCTCCTCCTGCTCCGTTCGACGCTTGCTTGCCTGGTGCACATCTTGCTCGCCGACCGCTCTCGACCGCCTCGCCCAGCCCGTAGCGACCGCAAAGAGCGCCTGTCCTCGTCCTCCTTCCCCGGAGAACCCTCGCCAACCGCTCGTCGACGTAAGTCCGCCTGCTTCTCCCCTTCGGTCCCACACGGCTACTTACTGACCAGAAGCAGCACACAGCGCCTTCGTCAGCCCCCGTTGACCCCTGTTCGCTGTTCCACCGACCCTGTCCCTCCTCAGCGCACCTCCGCTCCTCTCCCGCCTCACCTCTCGCCTTACCGCGCGCGACCGCCAACCAGGCATCGCCAGGGAGAACATCAGAGCTCGCGCTGGACCGCAGAGCTAGGCGCCGATACGGTGAGTGCGCAGCTCTGCCTCTTGCACCGTGAAGACGGGGAGGGCGGTGCACGCGGGTTGAGGCAGCCCAAGCGGACGCGGCAGAACGACGTGCAGCTGAGAGCGGTGTCGAAACGGGTCTAGGAGTGCATCACAGCGCGCGCGACTGGCGAGACTCGTGTGCACGACCTCCTCATCCGGCTCCTTCACTCGCCAAGGTTGGGCGAACAAGCTGACCCTTTCGTCCTGCTCTTTCCCCGGCCTGCGCAGACTCAACTCGAAAGACTCTCGACACACACCCTTTCGCGCCTCTCACGATCCTTTCCCGTGACATCGCTCGCCCAGCATGTCGGCGACCGACGCGATCCAGAAAATCATCGAGGCGTACAACAACAAGGCGCGCTTGTTCCGCTGTGTTCTCCTGCCGTGGAAGGAGACACTGACCCTTGTGTTCCTCCAACAGCTCACGAAGATCTCGGCGCCGTCCGTTGGTATCCAGGTGCGTCTTTTCCTCCGCCACGACTTACTCCCTCACCCGGCTCACATCGCTCCCACACAGCTGGGCTTGATGATTGCTGTCGGCCTCGCTGCTCTGTGCGCCTTCAGCGTCCTCCGCCCGAACAACTCGCTCATCTACCAGCCCAAGGTCAAGTACGCCGCCGATGAGAAGCGACCACCACCAGCCGGCAAGGGCCTGCTGGACTGGGTTCAGCCGGTGTGGAAGACGAAGGAGGCCGAGATGATGCAGACGGTCGGGCTTGACGCGGTCACCTACCTGCGGTTCTTGCGGATGTGCCGCAACAGTACGCCCTTTTTCCTCCCTTACTTTCTCGAATTGCTGGACTGACCTTTTGTTCCGCAGTGCTTATCGTCATCGCCGCCCTCACCTGCGCCGTGCTCATCCCGATCAACCTCGTCTACACCCTCAAGCACGACGACGACGACAACCTCAACTACCTCTTCGCTCTCACAATCACGAACGTCGGCGGCAAGTGGCTCTGGGCCCACGTCGCGATGACCTACTGCATCACCATAATCGCCTGCGTCTTCATCTGGATCAACTGGCGCGCGATCGTCCGCCTCCGGTGGCAGTGGTTTCGCTCGCCGCAGTACCAGGAGATGCTCAGCGCGCGTTCGCTCCTCGTCACTCAGGTCGCCAAGAAGTTCCAGACCGACCAAGGGCTCAACGCGCTCCTCCAGAGCCTCAACATCCCCTACCCGACCACCGCCGTCCACATCGGCCGCCGCGTTGGTGCCCTGCCCGCCCTCATCGAGAAGCACAACGAGGCCGTCAAGCAGCTCGAGCAGGTCTTGACGAGCTACTTCAAGGACCCGAACCGCGTTCCGACGAAGCGACCGACGCTGCGCCTCGGCGGGTTCATGGGTATGGGAGGGCGGAAAGTCGACGCGATCGACTACCTCACCGAGAAGATCAAGTCGCTCGACGAGCGCGTTCACGTACGTTGTCACGTCTTCACCTTCTTCGTCTCGTTCATCGAAGCTTATCCATCTCCTCCCTACAGCTCGCCCGCTCGCAGATCGACGAGCGCAAGGCCGAGAACTACGGCTTCGCCTCGTTCGAGTCGGTCCCATACGCCCACATCGTCGCGAAGAAGCTCTCCGGCAAGCGGCGCCACAACGCCCGGTTCGAGCTCGCGCCCCAGCCGAGCGACCTCATCTGGCAGAACTTGCCGCTGTCGGACGCGGCGCGCACCAAGAACAAGTTCTTCGGCGGTATCCTCCTCGTCCTTCTCTGCGGGCTGTACACCATCCCGCTGGTGGCTGTCTCGCTCCTCGCCAACTTGGCTGCTCTGTACGTGCCTTCTCTCGCTGTCCGGGTCGCTCTAGCCTGAGCTCATCTCCCCCTACAGTTCCGCCTACGTCGACTTCATCGACCGGTGGATCACCGACTACCCGATCCTCTTCTCCGCTTTCGTCGGTATCGTTCCGCCAATCCTCTCCCTCCTGCTGCAGATGATCCTGCCCATGATCATCCGGTGCGCCTCTCTTCCTCACCCGCTTCTCCTCTCCCTCGTTCGCAACCTGACCACATCGCGGTTACAGCTGGATCGCCGCCCTTCAAGGGTCGACCACCCACTCGCAGTCCGACCGTATCGTCACCGCCCGCTACTCCGCCTTCCTCATCATCACCCAGTTTGTCATCTTCGTGCTGCTCAGCTCGCTGGTCCTCATCAGTACGTTTCTTCCTGCTCCAGTCCACCAGAGCGGGACTGACACTTTCATCCCTGTAGTCTCGCAGATCGTGATCTACGTCCAGAATCGCGCGTCGTCCGAAACGGTCACGAGCTGGCTTCGCAAGATCCCCAAGCAGCTGCTCTCCGCTTACCTCAACCAGTCGAACTGTCCGTCCTTCGGATTCTCCACCTTTTCCTCCTTGAGCTTACCATCCACGTCCCGGCAGATTGGCTCACCATCCTCTGCCTTCGCGGCGCCTCGGCCTGCTTCGACCTCGCGCAAGTCGTCTCCCTCGTCCTCGTCTGGTTCCGCGCGCGCGCGTTCGGCCGCACCCCACGCGAGATCCGCGAGTACACCAAGCCGCCCGTGTTCGACTACCCGGTCTACCTCTCGAACCACATCCTCGTCATCGCCGTCGCGCTCGTATACGCGCCGCTCGCGCCGCTCGTGGCGCTGTTTGCGGCTGGCGTGTTCGTGATCAGCTGCTGGGTCTACAAGTACCAGGTGCGTTCTTCTCCTCCCGTCTCAATTTGAGCGTCCTGACTCTCTTCAGTACAGCTCCTCTACGTCAGCGTGACGAGATCAGAGACTGGCGGTCGCCTTTGGAACGTCGTTATCAATCGCGTCCTCATGGGCTTGGTGCGTTCCTACCGCGCCTTCGATCTCTTATCTCCAGACCAGCTCACTCTTCCTCATCGCGCAGCTCCTCATGCACCTCTTCATGGCCGTCTCGCTCGTCCTCCTTAACGGCGGTTCCTCCCTCCAGGCTAAGAACTTGTTCTACGCCATCGCGCTGTGCGTATTCTCCCTGTTTCGTTCTGCTTCGAGCCCTACCTGACCTGCTTTGCTGCACCAGCGTTCCGCCCGCCGTCGCCGTCATCATCTTCAAGATCGTCCTCAGCCGGCAGTTCGACCAGGTCTTCCGCTGGTACATCCCGAGCGAGGCCGAGATGGCCGACGTCCACCTCTTTACCGCCGACGCGCGCAAGAACCGCCTTCAGAAGCGCTTCGGCCACGACGCGCTCTCCGAGCCGCTGTTCACCCCCATGCTTCACAAGGACGTGCAGCACCTGCTCCCGACCATCTACTCCGGCCGCATCGGCCAGGGCCAGGCCAAGGTCGAGGGCAAGACGGTCGAGCAGAACACGGCCGGCGGCCTCACCTTCGCGCTCATGGAGCAGCACGACTTGGCCGTCGACCGGAACGCCTGGTTGCGCGAGCGGGACGAGGATGCGATGGTGCATTCCTTTCGTCTTCTTCGCCCTCTCTCCGACGGCTCGTACTGACGCTTTTTCATTCTGCAGACGGTCACAACGGCACCCATGCTCGGCCGACACGGCGGCGGTCCGGGCAGCGTCGCCGGCGACGAGGCGTTCTTCGCGGCGAGGCGCGCCGAGTACATGAAGCATGGCATCAGCGCCTCCGCTGCTGGCACGCCAGACGAGGAGCTGCGCGACCCGTACGAGATGCACCGCATGGCGACGATGGAGGGCACCGACTCGCGCTTCGACGGCGTCGGCACGCCCAACGCCTCGACCGAGAACCTCATCCAGTACCCGCCTCAGTACGGCTCGCCTCAGGGCCGTGGGTCGCCTCGCATGGGTCACCGTCCCAACTTCTCCACCTCCTCGTTCTCGACTTTCGGCGGCGGCGCCGGTCCCGGGTACGACCTCGGCGCAGGCGGCTTCGCTCAGCCTGGCGGCGTCGACATGGCGCAGTACGGCGCGCCGGGCGGGTCGCGCTCCGCTTCTCGCGGCAGCAACCACCCCGGCGGCTTCTACCCTCCCAGCGGCCGGGGAACGCCCCCTCATCCCGGTCACCAGCACGCCCTCTCGCAGGGTTCGGGCCAGTGGTCGCCGCACCACCAGACGACCCGGAGCGCCCAGTCTCAGGGCTCGGGCGACTTTAGCCGTCCCGGGTCGAGGCAGGAGCAGCACCCGGCGTTCCACCCGCAGGCGTACCCGCCGACGAGCAGTGCGGGAGGCTCGCCGTACGCCCCCGCGGCCGCGCAATTTAGCAGCGACGGGGCAAGGACGATGGCTCGCTCCTCGCCGGCGGAGGAGACGCTCGCGACCGCAACGCCGACGCAGGCGATGTTCGGGCTCGCCGGTGCGGGCGCGCCGCGCAACCCGTATGCGCCGCTCGACCCGGACGGGAGCTCGGAGAATCTGCCGGGAGCACTCGACGAGCGCCGGCGGTAGACGGAAAGGGGCGGGCTGGGCGACGACTGAGGACTGAGGAGCTGGCGGATCCCGCCGGTTTCCCCTCGTCCCCCTATCCGTTCTCGCCTCACACCTGCCTTTCCCTACCATACCCTCTACACCGCGCGCATCTCGCCCAGCACCGTCCGGCTCGCCGGCGATGCCAAAGACACTTTTCTTCTCCTCTCCCTACCTCTTGTTCTTCTACACTTGCCATGTCTCCCCTTCCCTCTATATACTTCTGCTTCCCCCGCATAGCAAACTGTAGCATGTCAACTCGTTCGTTCTCAGCCTACTGCACGGCTGTTCGCGCTTGAAGAAGGCTATTAAAGAGAAGGAAGGCTGCGTCCGAACAGCTTGATCGGGCCAGACGGCCGATCCAGGGCGGTCTGCTACTCGCCCAGTCCGCTGTCGACTGTAGGCCAGCGTCGGAAGGAGTCGCCGGAACGAGTTGGCTCATCTCGGCAAGCACGAGCGGAAGTGCTGCTCTCGCACCGCCGCTACTGCTACGATCGGCTGTTCGACTGCCAGATAAGCTCAGGATCAGCACTCTGCACCCCTCGAGCCGGCTAACAACCCGCCCATCGCTCTCTCCGCCATTACACCCTCACCTCCTCCTGCCCATCCCGAACTCGCATGGACGGCCCTCTCCCGCTCGAGAACCGGTCCTTCCTCGTACTGCATGCCTCGGTGACGGGTACAGCGATCGACATCGCCGAACGGATCGGGCGAAGGGGGCGTAGGGAAGGCTGGCACGTCACGGTCAAGGGCGTTGCGCAGTTCAACCAGGTGCGCTGGCCTCTCTTCGCGCTCTTCGTACTGTTCGGCTTGCTAACTAGAGTCTACCACCCAGGTCGAGCTGCTCGAGCATGCTCTGATCGTCTTCGTGCTGCCGACGACCGGTAACGGAGCAACTCCGCCTCAATTCGTTCCTCTGTGGAGCGCCTTGCTGCACCCTGGCCTTCCTCCCGACTTCCTCGAGGATCTTCGGTACGTCGCGATCTCGGGCTCGAGAGAAGGGACTCAGCTGACCTTCCTCCTTTCCCAGCTACGCCGTCTTCGCCCTCGGCGATTCGAGCTACGGCAAGTACAACTGGGTCGGCAAGAAGATGTCGCGCCGCCTCGACGCATTGGGCGCACACGCTGTCGTCGAGCGGGGAGAGGGCGACGACCAGAACGAGTGGGGGTGCGCTCGCCTTTTTCTTCTGCACCCTTTTCTCCGAACTCACCACCTCCTCCACTTGCAGCGTGGAGTCGACCTTCCCCGGCTGGCTCGACTCCTTCATGGCCGCCATCGACCCTCTTTACCCTCCTGCGCCTGGCTTCGTCAAGCTTCCTCCGACCTCCGTCCCTCCAGCTCGAGTTCGGCTCGAAAAGTTGGCAACCTCCTCCTCGTCAAATGGCATCCATTCGACCTCGAGCGAGTCGATACCTTGGACCGAGGACTGTCGCTGGGCGAGGCTGATGGCGAACAAGCGGGTGACGGCGGACGACTGGTACCAGGACGTGCGCGAGGTCGAGCTCGAGGTCGAAGGCGTGGAAGAGGATGAGCGGACACGACTGTACGTTCTCAGCTCTCGTCAGATGTGTGCTCAGGACTGACCGCGTTCTTGCGCAGCTACACCGCCGGCGACGTCCTGGAGATCCGGCCGCAGAACTCGAAGGACGCGGTTGATCGTTTCCTGTCTTCCACCAACTGGAGCGACATCGCAGACGACGTCTTCCTCATTACGCCTAGCAACACGGGTACGTCAAATCATCAATCCACTCGAGACCCCATGACTGACTTCGTCTGCCCGGCAGATCAACCACTTCCTCCGCATCTCCCTTCTCCCTTCCGCACCACCCTCCGCTACCTCCTCACGCACGAGCTCGACATCTCTTGCGTACCCAACTTCTCCTTCTTCGAGTATCTCGCTGGCTTTTCCGAGGGGGACATGGAGGAGAAGCTACGCTGGTTCTGCGAGCCGGCAGGCTACGTGCGTTTCTACCTTCCGCCACCTTCCTCACCCCGCTGACATGGTATCGGGCAGGACGACCTCATCGACTACACGCATCGGCCGAAGCGGACGGTTAACGAGGTGTTGTACGAGTTCCGCGCCGCCAAGATCCCGCCTGAGTACATCTTCGACCTGCTACCGCCTATCCGCCCCCGCGGCTTCTCCATCTCGACTTCACCCGCAGTGCGTCTCACTCAAGAGCCTCTCACTGATGCTGCTGACCACTCTGCTCCTGCAGTTGCACCGGAGGAAGGTCGACCTCCTCGTTGCTATCGTCAAGTACCGCACCAACCTTTCTGTCCCTCGGCAAGGCTTGACAACGTCGTACCTCGCTTCTCTAGCCCTCAGTGCGTGCTTCCGTCCGTCCACTCCGTTCCGGCATCGCTCATGCTCTTCTCCCGCAGACGCTCGCCTACCTATCCGGTTCGACACATCCGGCCTCCTCAGGCTGCCGCCCGGCTCTCCGCCGCTAATCATGATCGGTCCGGGTACTGGCGTCGCACCTTTTCGCGCATTGATGGAAGAAAGGGAGCGGGCAGGAGCAAAGGGTGCGTTCTCGTTTTGCCCCCCTCCCCCCCCCCTTCTCCTCTTCTCGCTCCGCCCAAGCTGAGACCCATTCCCGCGCAGAGAACCTTCTCTTTTTCGGCTGTCGACGGTCGGACAAGGACTTCTACTACAAGGCGGAATGGGAGAAGATGGTCGAGAAGGGCGACCTGACGCTAAGCGTCGCTCCTAGTCGAGACCAGGTGCGTCAACTTCTCCCGCTTGCCGTTATGATCTCCTCCTTAGCAGTGCGCTTATACTTGCGGTGGTCGTTTCCTCCAATCACACTGCAGGAGGACAAGGTCTACGTCCAGCACCGGATCCCGGACTACGCTGAGCAGATCTGGGACTACTTCCAGCGCGGCGGGTTCCTCTACGTCTGCGGGTCCGTACTCTCCTGCGCCGTGTCTATTCTTGCGCCGCTTCCCCTGCTCACGTCAATCGCTTTCTCTAGTTCCTCCACCAACATGCCCAAGGCGGTCAAGAAGGCGATCCTTCGCGTTTTCGCTTCGCAAGGCGGGCTGTGGGTGAACGAGGACGGTACCGGCGGAGAGGCGGAGCGGTACTGGGACCGCCTGGAGAAGCAGGGCCGTATTGTCGAGGAGACGTGGGGCTGAGGAGGAGCGGAAGCGCAACCACGTCGACGACCCGTGCCCGGGTCTTTCCGGCGGTCTTCTAGCGTTCGAGGGAGGATCTACTTCCGTTCCGGTGAGCGACGTAGCTAGCTCTGAGACCTAGACTGGGCTCAGGGCTCCCGAAAAGCGAAAGAAGCTCTTCGGGAAGCCCAGTCGACCACGTCCCATCTCTCGCCTCGTCGCTTCGTGGGGGCGTCCCGCTGACGTCTCTGAGGGCTGTATTCGGCTGCAGGGACGCTTGTGCGCCGGGGGAAGCCCTGTACGGCGCAGGAAGAGCCCTGGCGGTCGAGGCCATGATCGACCTCCCCGCCGCGACTCCGGTCAGATGCTGCTCGCGCACACTGCTCTCCCTCCTTCGTACTCCTTCTCCTTGCTCTGCACGCCGCTCTCGCTGCCGGACGCCCCGCCGCTCCCCTCCACCGCCCGCTCGACCAGACCCTCTTCTTGACCTTCGCAGACCGGACCAGCACCTCCTCGCGATTTCCGCCTCACCCCCACCGCCAACATGCGCCTTTTCACCACTCTTCTCGTCGCCTCTGCATCACTCAGCGCCTTCGCCATGCCCGCCCGGCTGAATGAGACGGACATCGCTTTTCTTGACTTTGAGGCGACGGCGCAGGTGCGTTCTGCTCTACTCGCCGACGAAGCGCCTGCCTGGCTAAGCTGTCGATCAAATATGGATGAACTGAACCCCTCTTCACATGCAGCACTTCCCCTTGACGGAGCACGAGAAGCGGGATCTTGAAGAGAGGGCAACTTCGTCCGGCGTCGTCACGCAGTGCAAGACGCCTGGGCAGTTTGCGCTTACTTTCGACGATGGTACGTAATCTCTCTTGCCCTATAGCACAGGGACGGGCGCTGACGCCGTTCTCTCGCAGGCATTGTACGTTTTCTTCCTCGTTCAAATCTCTTTCTCGCTCCATCCTTCTTGCACTATGTCCTGACCCTTCTTCCGCTCGCCTAGTACGACTACGGCCACACGATCGCTCAGTACCTGACGAAGCAGAAGGTCAAGGGGACATTCTTGTACGTCTTTCCTCACCCTGTCTCAACTTCTTCCGACTGACCCGCCTTCCAATAGTGTCAACGTGAACAACTGGGCCTGCCTGTATGACAACGCCGACGAGCTGATCGCTCGCTACAAGGCCGGCCACGTCATTGGCTCGCACACGGCCAGTACGCCTTTCCCCTCTGTGCACTTTTCCCCTATTTATTCTGCGGGACTGACGCTCGATGCTGCAGCCCACCCCGACATTGCTACCATCACGCCCGCACAGCTCAACAAGCAGCTCGACTACGTCGAGACTGCTTTGATGAAGATCCTGGGCATCAAGCCGCGCCTCTTCCGTCCTCCGTACGGCTCCGTCTCCGCCGCGAGCCTCAAGGTCCTCCAGCAGCGCGGCTACGTGACGGTGAACTGGAACTTTGACTCGCAGGTCCGTCTTTCTGTTCCGCTCCCAATTCTTTTCCACCTCTAACTCCTCTTCTTCGGACAGGACGCGGCCGGCATGTCGCCCGCGCAGACAATTAAGAAATACGCCAAGCTCGTCCCGTCCAAGTCGTACATCTCGCTCAACCACGAGACGCACGAGTCGACGGCGAAGCAGGTCATCCCGACCGTCGTGCCCGCGCTGCTCAAGAAGGGCTTCAAGCTCGTCGACCTCGGGACGTGCCTCGGCGTGAACCCGTACCAGAGTGTCGGCAAGGCGGGCAAGCGGGACTCGACCTGGACGTGCGCCAACGTTCCGGCGCCCGGAAAGAACTGAGCCTTTCTTGCTTTCGCCTCCATGTTGTTCTCCTTCTTGCCTTATCGTTGCGTTTCCATCCTAGGACCCCTTATTCGCACCGCACGCCCTATCTGTCTCCTGGACAAGCCCTGTATCTTCCCGCATCCCCTTACTTCTGTCCTTCCCGGTCTCGCATCTCTCTCACTCTCGGTCGTTAGTAACTTTGCAAAGGGACGCTCAGAGCGCCCTCGCTACTCATACCCTCCCGTGATCGCGAGGAACCTTCGATACAGCCCGGAAAGCGAAAGAAGAAGAAGGAGACCGCGAGCGTCGATCTACAGCTTCGCGCCCGCATTGAGCCTCTTGCCCCTCTGCAGCACGGGTCGGATGTACTCCTTGTAGAGCCGGTCCTGCTCAGCCTTGGAGCCGACGTTGAGCGCCTCGTCCGCCTGGGCTTTGGCGAGCATCAGCTCGTAGACGTTGCCGTCGTAGCGGCCGGCCTGCGAGCGAGGGTCAGCTGCGTGGCAGTGAAGGAAGAGAAGGTAGGAAGAAGGAGTCAAGACGCACGGTGGTGTCGAGCTCCCAGTCGGTAAAGCCGAACGCGTCCGTCAGGCCGACGAGCTCGGGGAGGAATGCGCGCGCCGAGGCGTCAACGGCCGCGCGGAGGGCATCGAGGTGGTTCGCCTCTGCTTTCGGCTTGGCGGAAGAAGACGGTGAGAAGGACGGAGCGGGAGGAGCGAGGATGCCGAGCTCGAGGAGGGATGGGAGGGCGAGGAGGACGCGGTTGAGGAGGAACTGCGTTGCAGCGCCCCGGAGAGGAGTCAGTGCGAGATACACCCACCCGGACGAGAGCGAACAGACGACGCACAAACGTGACCACCTTCTCGAGCACCCTCTTCTCCTCCACCCCTGCGTCCGCGCCGTCCTTGCCCATGCCCAACAGCTCGCCCTTCTCGACGCTGTCAACGAGCCTCTGCGCCAGGAACGCCTCGACCACCGCCTCGCTCACGCCGACGCACTCCCAGCTCAGGTCGCCGAACGCCTTCTGTTCCTCGCCGTTCGGGTCCAGCTTGGCCGCGAGGCGCAGGACGCTGGCCGCAGCGCGGAGGGCGAGGAGCGTGCGCAGGAGAGGGGGGGAGCGCCACTGCTCCGCGGTTGAGGGAGCGGAGAGCGGGAGCGAGGGCAGGGAGGGGAGGTGCGAGAGGTAGGCCGAGGAGGGGGTCAGGGCGGAGAGGGCGCTAGCGGGGGACGGGGCGGCGAGGAAGGACCGGAGGGACTTGAGCGCGGCGCGGGCGACTTGGAGGTTCAGGATGCTGTTGTCGTCCGATAACAACCGGTAAGTGCGGCTGAAGGAGGCAGAAAAAGGGACAAGGGAAGACGGACTAGTTGTCTCCCTCGTACGTCACGCTCGGCAGCTCCTGCGCCCACACCCTGCCGACGCCACTCGCGGCAAGGAAGCCGTGGCCGCCCATCGCGCGCCGGGCGGTCTCGAGCCCGTCGACGGTCAACGCCGAGACGTACACCTTGAGCGCGGACGAGACGGTGTGCGTCTCGGCGAGGAGGGCGGTCTGGCCGCTCGAGAGGGAGGAGGAGAGCGAGTGGTAGAGGTCCATCTGGGCGAGAGGGATGTTCAGGCAGAGGAGGACATGAAGGGAAAAGCAGCCGCACCATGTCCTTCCCCGCCTGGATGAAGACGATAGCATTTACG
This sequence comes from Rhodosporidiobolus sp. SP3-3/4, assembly GCA_029873605.1. Taxonomy (NCBI): domain Eukaryota; kingdom Fungi; phylum Basidiomycota; class Microbotryomycetes; order Sporidiobolales; family Sporidiobolaceae; genus Rhodosporidiobolus; species Rhodosporidiobolus sp. SP3-3/4. The sequence continues at coordinate 63,342 of JAQJIZ010000015.1, read as the reverse complement.
AGCTGCGGGACGATGCGCATGTAGACGGACGGGTAGGTGATCACCTGTCGCTCGACACCGTAGCCCTCGTCGCCCGGCTTCAAGTCTGGGTCCGCAAACTGGCGCCGCTGAAAGAGGTAGCGGGTCGAGATGGTCACGCCTGTGGAGGGAGACGGAGTCAGCGGGTAGTCAGGGGAGAGGGAATAGAGACGGACCCTTCGCAAGACGCCAAGCGAGATTCGAGATCATCTGCTCCTCCTTGCCAAGTCAGCTCTCTTCTCGGCCTCAACAAAGGAAAGAGACGCACCTGCGCGCGGATGTACACCATCGAGCCGTACGAGAGCTTGGCGTGCGGCGGGGTGAGGTACGTGCCGCCGTCCTCGGGCGAGACCGAGGCGAAGCGGCTGAGCATGTTTTTGCGCGGGACGCGGACGTGGGTGAAGCGGGCCCCTGTGGGCGTCGGCTCAAAGAAAGTGTGAGAACAGAAGGACGAGAGGAAGAGAGGCGGAAGGGAGCGCACAGCCGTTGTCGACCGCGGCCATTGCGCCGTTTACCTTGGGCCCGATCTCGCCCGCCTCGATGCCGGGCATGAGGGAGTGGTCTTCGAGCGAACGGACTGCTCAATGCTTCTCGTGAGGCTTGTAACATGGGAAGAGCGAGAAAAGAAACGCACGCTGGCAAATGAAGAGGTGCGGCCCGTGGTCCTTGCCCTTGACGATCAGCCTCGCTTGGACCACCCCATGCGTGCTCAAGATACCGAGGGCGCCAATCCACCACTTGGTAGCGCTCACCGTCGGCGAGTGCAGTACGAATTCGTCCGTCTGGCTGTCGTACGTCGCGGTCGTCTCGAGCCGCTGGACGTTCGAGCCGTGCCCGAGCTCGGTCTGGAGGTAGCACCCGAGGATCTCGTGGTTCGTGCACTTGGCGAGCCACTCGGCGTGCTGCGCGTCCGAGCCCTGCGAGAGGATGACGGGCGTGAAGGCGAGCTCGTGGAGGTTGAGGCCTGCTCGGAGGGTCAGCGTGAGCGAAAAAGGGAGGTAGTGAGGAAAAAGACGCGCCGACGGCCTCGTCGGTGGCAGCGAGCGCCTCGAGGTACTCGTCGTGGCTCAACTTCTCCTCGTCCACGACCTCGAAGAGCCTCCTGATGACCCGGAGGCCCTGCTCAATGCGCTGCGGTCTCGAGGCGTCCGCCCTGTGGGTCTTGTCGAACGCGGGGTCGCTCTCGAGCAGCTTGACGATGCGCTGGCGGGTCTCTGCGGTGCGCGACCCGGACAATAGAAGGCGGTTGAGGGCCGAGGGGGAGAAGGAAGCGGTCGCGCGTGCGGCGCGGAGGTCGAGGGTGGTTTGTGAGGTCATGATGGTGCGCGTGAGAAGCAGGAGACAGGGGAAGGGAAGGCGAAGGAGGAGGAAAAGGGCGAAGGTGGGGCAGCCCGGCGAGGTTGAAGGCCGGGCGGAGAGCAGGAGTGGGTACACGGGACACTGCTTATGGTGGGACGAGTTGCATCGAGTGCTGTGTGCGGTGCTTGGCTGTCCGCAAGCTGTGCGGGCGGGAATTCAACAGGGCGGAGGAAGCGAGACGCGAGGGCGACGAGGAGAGGAGATCGGACGGGCGATGAGGGATCTGGCGCGTCCAGTGGGATCAGAAGAGCAGCCTGAGCGTCCCTAGAGTAGCCAAGAGCGGCCATAAGCGAGGTGGAGGAAGTCGAGGCGGTCGACCACGAACGAGCACCTCGACCAGCAGCTGTCGTCCTCTTCACACTCGCTTGCAACTGGCTGCACCGCTCGACACCACCGTAACAACCCAGGCAACCGACGTTCATCCCGCCGCACTGCTTCTGCGGCTGTCCTGATGGGCGCTCCTCCTCCTCGTCCTCCTCTCGCTCACTCGCTCGACCATCTCTCGACCAGCCAGTCCAGCCCGCCTTCCCCGTCCAACCCTCCCTCGCCCCTCGCAGCCGACGTCCCCCTCCTCCGCCTCGACACCTCCCCCGCCTCCCACTCGCACTCGACCCCCACTTCGACTCGCACCGCCGCCCACCGCGCCATGTCCTCCCAGCAGCCCTACACCCCCTCCCCCAACCAAGGGCTCAGCGCATCCGGCTTCCTCCCCCGCGAGCGCAAGCAGTCCAACCCGCTCCACCAGTTCAGGAGCTCCACCTCGCTCCGCTCCTCCCAGCGCACCGGTGGACGCGCAGGCACCAGCAGCGCAGGCGGAGGCTACGCAGAGAGCAGTGGCACAGGCGTCACGGGGGGTACCGATGACGCCGCCAGCGACGCCGACCTGCTCGGCTCGTTCGGCGGCGAGGCGAGTTCGTCCGTAGGCGGCGGAGGAGGGAGGCGGGGCAAGCTGAGAAAGGCCGCGAGGGGCGCAGGGGGGATGCCTGCGGGAATGGGCGGGCGAGGGGAGAGCGACGGCGAGTTTGACGAGGGCTGGGCGACGGGGCTCGAGGCGGAGGACGAGGAAATCGGGCTGCTCGGAGGCGGAGGAAAAAGCCAGGTGAGCTCTGCCTCCTCCGCTCTTCTGTTGACGGTACTGATGCTCTCTCGGCAGAACCGCGCGTCCCGCCCCTGGCCCTCGTCCGGCGGCCGCCCGCCTCGGAAACCCTTCTCCCTCTCGTCCTTCTTCTCCCTCTCCGCCCAGCCGTCCAGCAAGCCGCGCTCGATTCCGCTCAACGCCTCCGCCGCGCAGCAGAAGAAGGCGCCTTACCCGCCCAACATCGTCAAGAACCAGAAGTACAACGTCGCGACGTTCCTCCCCTTGGTGCTGTACGAGCAGTTCAAGTTCTTCTACAACCTGTACTTCTTGCTCGTGGCGCTAAGTCAGTTCGTGCCGGCGTTGCGGATCGGTGCGTCTGCCCCTGTCTAGCCTTTACCCTCTCACGCTGCTGACCTTTTCTTCTCTGCTTCCTGCCCCTGACAGGCTTCCTCGCCACCTACATCGTCCCGCTCGCCTTCGTTCTCGCCGTCACGATCGGCAAGGAAGCGTTCGACGACTACAAGCGCTACCTGCGCGACCGCTCCGCCAACTCGACGCTCTACTCGCTCCTCTCCCATCCTTCCTCCCCCACACCCAACTCGCACCACTCGTCCTCCGCACTCTCGTCCTCCTCCCCTTCCGCCTTCCTCAAGCCGACCCCCTCGGCCAAGCTCCGCGTCGGCGACCTCGTCCACCTCGAGAAGAACGACCGCGTGCCGGCCGACATGCTCCTGCTGCGCACGTCCGACCCGTCGGGCACGTGCTTCGTCCGGACAGACCAGCTCGACGGCGAGACGGACTGGAAGCTCCGCGTTGCGGTCGAGCGCACGCAGGCCCTCGGCGCCGACCGCCTCCTGCTCGACGTCGAGGGCGAGGTCGAGGCCGACCCGCCCGCGAAGGACATCCACAACTTCAACGGCACCCTCAGTCTCCGCTCGCTTCCTCCTCCTGTCGCCTCCTTGTCCGCCGCCGAGGACCCCTCCGCCCTCCCTGCCAACCTCGACGACCCAGAAGACGACCTCATCGCGACCTCGCCCTCCGTCTCCCTCCCCGCTCCCGTCACCCCCTCGTCGCTCGACCCCTCCTCCGCCCCGTCCCTCCTCCCGCTCACGGCCGAGAACATGCTCTGGGCCAACACGGTCCTCGCCGCCGGCCAGGCCGTCGGCGTTGTGGTGTACACGGGCAGGGAGACGAGGGCGGTGATGAACACGAGCACGCCGGGGACGAAGACGGGCTTGCTCGATGTCGAGATCAACCGGTTGGCGAAGGTGCGTCCTGTGCCTCTTGCTCTTCCCCATCCTCCACTCCACGGCGATGTGAATGCTCCGCAGGCGGCAGTACTGACGCTCTTCCTGAACACTGAGCAGATCCTGTGCGCATGCACATTCGCGCTCTCGGTCATCCTCGTCGCGCTCAACGGCTTCCGCGGCCACTGGTGGGTCTACGTCTTCCGCTTCCTGATCCTCTTCTCGTCCATCATACCCATCTCGTACGTTCCTTCCCCCTCCTCTTTCCCCCCTCCCCTCCCTCCTCCTCTCCCTCTGACCCACGTGCGGGCGCAGATTGAGGGTCAACCTCGACATGGGCAAGACGGTCTACGCGCACCAGATCATGCACGACGCCGAGATCCCCGAGACGGTTGTGCGCACGTCGACGCTGCCCGAGGAGCTCGGCAGGATCGAGTACCTGCTGAGCGACAAGACGGGCACGCTGACGCAGAACGGTGCGCTTGGGGTTCCTTCTCCCCTGGCTTCAACTCTTTTCGCCGTTTTCCGGGCAAGCCCCGGAGGGACGGCTGCTTGCGTGAGCACGAGGCTGATGCGCTTCCACCCCTGCAGAGATGGAGCTCAAGAAGCTGCATCTTGGGACGATGAGCTACGGCGTCGACTCGATGGACGAGGTCGCGCACCAGCTCGCGACCGCGCTTGGGGAGGAGAAGGCAGTTCGTGCGTCGCTTCTCTTCTTCTTTGCGCTTGTCTCCTGGCCAGGGAGAATCGTACTGATGGTGCTCAACGACGATCTCAGCCGCACCGAATCTTACGACTGGCGTGGCGATTGCGGCGTCGAGGGGGAGGAGGGACATGAGCTCGAGGGTCAAGGACATCGTGCTCGGACTGGGTCTCTGCCACAATGTGCGTGTTCTCCTTCTCCCCTTTCCCCTGCGCAAGCTCACTTCATCCTGCAGGTCACGCCCGTCATCGACGAGTCGGACGGCTCGATCACCTACCAGGCTTCTTCTCCCGATGAGGTCGCCATCGTCCGCTTCACCGAATCCGTCGGCCTGACCCTCGCGGCCCGCGACCGCACCTCGATCACGCTCAAGACCGCGGCGGGCCAGACGCTGTCCTACGACGTGCTCGAGATTTTCCCGTTCACGTCCGAGTCGAAGCGGATGGGCATCATCGTGCGCGACCGGCATTCGGGCGAGATCACGTTCTACCAGAAGGGCGCCGACGTCGTGATGGCCAAGATCGTCGCGTACAACGACTGGCTCGAGGAGGAGTGCGGCAACATGGCGCGCGAGGGCCTGCGCACGCTCGTCATGGCGCGCAAGCGCCTCTCGGAGGACGCCTACGCCGCGTTCGACGCCGACGTGCGCGACGCGCGCGTCTCGCTTGGGGACCGCAACGCCGCGCAGGCCCGCGTCGTCGCCGAGCACCTCGAGCGGGACCTCGAGCTGCTCGGCGTGACGGGCGTCGAGGACAAGCTGCAGGACGACGTCAAGATGACGATCGAGCTGCTCCGCAACGCCGGGATCAAGATCTGGATGCTCACGGGCGACAAGATCGAGACGGCGACGTGCATCGCCATCTCGACCAAGCTCGTCAGCCGCGGGCAGTACATCCACCAGATCGCCAAGCGTGCGTCGGCGGCATTTCACCTCGTCGTGTCTACGCTCGCCTCTTCTCGGTGAGAGAGACTGACTGGTAGCTGATTATGCCCGGCTTACAGTCAAGTCGCCAGCCGAAGCGCGCGACCAGCTCGAGTTCCTCTCCACCAAGCTCGACTGCTGCCTCGTCATTGACGGCGAGTCCCTGCAGGTGCGTATTTCCCCTGCCTTCTTTCTCCGCCTTAATCTCGTTTTCCCTCCCTTTCTTACTGCGATCTCCTCGGCCGTGCTGATGCCTTCCTACTTCGCAGCTCTGCATCGAGCACTTCCGCGAGGACTTCATTGAGCTCTCGACCAAGCTGAGCGCCGTCGTCGCCTGCCGGTGCTCGCCGACCCAGAAGGCCGATGTCGCACGCCTCATCCGCGCGCACACGAAGAAGAGGGTGTGCTGCATTGGCGACGGAGGGAACGACGTCTCGATGATCCAGGCGGCGGATGTCGGTGCGTTCTCTTCCCACTGCCCGCAAACATCCCTTTTCCCCTGCTTACCCCGCTGATTCGCCCCGCTCCGCAGGCGTTGGCATCGTCGGCAAGGAAGGGCGCCAAGCGTCGCTCGCAGCCGACTTCTCGGTGAACCAGTTCAGCTACCTGACCAAGCTCCTCTTGTGGCACGGCCGCAACTCGTACAAGCGCTCGGCCAAGCTCGCCCAGTTCGTCATCCACCGCGGGTTGATTATCTCCGTCATCCAAGGTGCGCTGTCCCCCTTCCTCTAACCCTCTTTCGCTTCGGAAGCGGGACTGACTGATCCTGGTCTGGGGGCTGCACACAGCCGTCTTCTCCTCCGTCTTCTACTTCTCGCCGATCGCGATCTATCAAGGCTGGCTCATGGTCGGCTACGCGACGGCCTACACGATGCTGCCCGTCTTCTCGCTCGTGCTCGACCGCGACGTCAACGAGGACGTCGCGCTGCTGTACCCCGAGCTGTACAAGGAGCTCACCAAGGTGCGTTGCGCTTTCCGGATCACGCTCTCTTCCTTTCTCTTGTCCGCAGGAGACGGGGGCTGATGCGGGTGAACGTAATTGCCACTTGCAGGGACGGAGCCTCTCGTACAAGACGTTCTTCTCCTGGCTCATGATCTCGATCTACCAGGGTGCGCATCCTCCCTCTCTTCTCCTCCCCATGCGGTATTACTCACAACCTTCTTCGGAAACGACGCAGGCGGCGCCATCATGCTCTCGTCGCTGATCCTGTTCGAGTCCGAGTTCCTCAACATCGTCTCGATCTCGTTCACGGCCCTGGTCCTCAACGAGCTCATCATGGTCGCCGTCGAGATCACGACGTGGCACATGCTCATGGTCGTCAGCGAGGTCTTCACCCTCCTGCTCTACGTCGTCAGCATCGCCTTCTTGCCAGAGTACTTTGGTGCGTCTTGCCCCTTCTCATCCTCATTCTTCTGCCGAGGGGGCTGACCTGAGCACCCGTGCACCAACATCGCACACAGACCTCTCCTTCGTCCTCTCGCCGCCGTTCGCTTGGAAGGTCGCCCTCATCGTCGCCCTCTCGGCCGCGCCGCTCTGGGTCCTCAAGCGCGTCAAGGCCCACTTTGCCCCGACGCAGTACGCCAAGCTGAGGGACTTCTAGCGGCCTCCTCCCTTCCCCATTCTTTCGCCTGCCCTCGTCTCGGTTGCGCTGTTCTTGAATAGACTTGCCCGCGCTGTTATGTTGTTCTTTCTTCTTTCCCTTTTTCGCCTTTCGCGCCGCAAGTCGCAGAAGAGGCGGGAGGGCGAGGCTGGATACATTCTACACATTTTGCGTCATGCGAAAGCGGGAGTGGGGACTATTCGAAAACGGGAGGTAAGGGGAGGGAGAGGCGGGAAGAGGTCTATTGCGGGAGGCTGGCAACGGCTTGTTCCCGCTCGCGCTGCACGCGCTGGACGTACTTGGCCGAGATGAGGTTGAAAGCCTGGCGTCCGCCACCAGGGGCCCATCAGTACCGCTTCTTCCCGATGTAGGAGGAGAGAGGGAGAAGGAGGCGGAGCGGGACGCACCTCGAGGAACCGCCCGGAACACCGCGAGAGGCAGGCCTCGTCGTTGGGCGTGAGGGACTCGGTCGGCTTAGTGATGCAGCGGGCGAAGCTGCGCAGAGGGGAAAGAGCACGAAGGTTAGCGCGCGCGGGAAGAAAGATGGGGAGGGAGCGGGACGGACCACTTCTCGTTCATCTTCTGCTTGTGGCGAAGGTGTGCAAGCGGAAAAGTGGGAGGAAGCATGGTATTGTTCAGAGAAGGTGGACGAGGGAGGAAGAAAAGGACGAGGTCAGCCGGGCTCGTTCCGGTCGAAAGGGGGTGGACGGTTCGAGGCAGCGTGGAGGATGAGGACGAACGTTGATGAGCTCCTGGGCGTTGGCGAGAGCTGCATCAGGGAGGGAGGGGAGGGTTAGCGGCACTCCTTGGGGAGACTCTACACTGCAAGTGGCGTCCGAGCGAGGCTTTCGCTGCGAAGAGCTCACTGAAAGTGGGCTGGACGCACCGAGCTGCTGGGCGACCTCCTGCTTGATCTGGGCGGCCTTGTTGGCCGAGTCCTCCATCGACATAACGGGCTGGCGGGAACCGAAGAGCGAGGTCATGCTGCGGTTGCGAGGGGTGTCGAGGAGAGTTGCGAATGGTAGGTAGTGGTGTTGAGCGAGTTGGAGCGGTTCATCGGGTGGTGCAGAGGCGAGCGGAAGGTGGGAGAGCGGGGAGGAGGCGAAGGAGCAAGAGAGGGTCAGCTCGCTCGTTCGGAGTGGCTGGGTCCGGGTAGAAAGTGTCTAGAGGAGATGTAGAGCTCACGCGAGGGTCGTAAGGTCGAGCGAGTGCGAGTGGGAGAGCAGCAAGTGCTCGTCGTCCTCGTCGAGTTGCGGTTCGCTCTCTTTCCTCAACCATGCTCGCTTCCGTCCCGTTGCTGTCCCGAGCAGCCTGGAAGGGTCAGCTTCTACTCTCGCCACCCACTCACTTGACCCGCTCACCGCCCCTTGCTCCTCCAGGCCCGTTCTTCACCGCCTTCCCCGGCATCGCAGAGGCCCTCAAGACCAACAACCCCATCCGCACCTCCGCCAGGGCCTGCACCATCCTCCCCAACTTCATCGGGTGCGCCCCGTCTCCTTCCTCGCCGTGTTCCCGCGCGAGAGCTGACCTCCGTCTCTCTCTCTCCTCGCGAGCAGCATGCGCTTCCTCGTCCACAACGGCAAGCAGTACGTCCCCGTGCACATCACCCCCGAGATGGTCGGGCACAAGCTCGGCGAATTCGCGCCCTCAAGGCAACCCTACCGCGGAAAGTGCGTTGCAGTTTCTCGCCTCTTTCTCCCTTCGCGCTCTGAGGACGCAGATGCTGATCCGATTCAACGCCTCTTGCACAGGGCCGGCAAGCGATGAGAGGCCGCGGACGGACGGTGGATGGCGCGGGGCGCGCGTAGACGGTTTTCTCCCTGTTGTAACATTCCTTTCCTCTCCATCTCTTCCGGGCTTTCCGCCTGTCCCACGCTCATTGTGGTGACGGAAGGTGCCAATCTGTCTGCGAGATGGCCGCTGGACGCCCTAGCCCTTCCGCTTGGCTCCCGCTTCCGCTTCCTCGCCCTTGCCTCGAGTCCACCTCACCTATCAACCTCATATTCGGCCTCTCCCTCACCCTCTCGCAGCGTCCGCTCTACTCTCCGCCTGCATGAGAGCACGCTGGGGCTCTCCGGGCAGAGCGTGATGGCGGCTAGCAGAGGAGGGGAGAGACCTCGTCGAGAAGAACCACTGCAGGACAAGGCGGACTTGGTCTCTCACACGTGCTTGCTCCCTCCCCCTAGCTCGCAAGCGGCCTCGCCCTCGTCGTCGACGGGCCCAGCCGCAGCAGCGGCACGCTTGACGAGACCAGCGAGGAGAAAAGCGAGCAGGACAAAGCGACGGAAGAAAACGCTTTTCGCCCCAAGTCTGCGAAAGAGATGCAAACGCGCGCGTTCTCGTAGCGCGTCTCGCGCATCGCCTCGACGAGAACGACGCGTTTCGTGCGCCCCGAGGTGCTTTCCGAGCTCTCGAGGCGAGGAATGCGGGTCAAGCTGGTCTCCCGGGCGGGTCTGGTGGGCTGGAGGAGCACGAAGAGGTCCAGAGAGGGCTGCTCAGGACATGGCAGATCACCAGGACGTCAAGAAGGAGGCGAGCCGACCTGCTCTGCCGTCGAGGAAGAGGGAGAGTGGGGCACCGGAAGCGGAGGGCGGCACGCGATTGGGTTCGAGTCGCTCGACTTGCTGCTGCTGACCTTCGCTGCTCTTCCACTCCCTCCTACCACTCTCTCCTTCACTCAAACCACTCACCCCATGTCCGCCTCGCTCGCCCGCACCGTCTTCCGCCCCTCGCCGTCGTCCTCGCGCGCGACGCTCAACTCGTCCGCCTCCGCCTGCCCCGTCAGCCGCCTCTTCCCTTCCACGTCCTCTGGACAAGCCATGCGCTCCTCCACCTTGGCACGGACAGCCAACGCCCTCGCGCACGTCACCGTCGCCGCCGCCGTCCTCGCCAGCGCTGTGCGTCTTCTTCCTCCCACCTCGGACCCGACTTCCGGGCGAGTTGCAGCTGACCCGCTTCCCACTGCAGCTGTCGCTCGTCTACCGCCCCGACAGCGTCGTGTTTGACCACCCGCCGCGCTCGGCCATCTCCTGGGTCCCCTCGAAGCACCTCGCCGTCCGCGAAGCTCACGCCCCCACCTCTTCTTCCGCTTCCTTCGCCTCTTCCCAAGCCGCCTCGCGCCTCACTTCCGGCCAGGTCGTCTTCTCCGGCCCGCGAGGGAGCATCATCGAGCGGAGGGAGCCTGTTGTGCACGAGCTGAGGATGGCAGGCGTGCTGGGGAGGTCGCTCGGCCATTGAGGAGAAAAGGCCGGGAAGAGGAGGAGGTTGTCCGTTCCCTGAGCAGTTCCTATAGCAGTGCTCCCCATCGTTGTTGTACTTTTCTCTACCCCGTAGCATCTTCCGCCTTTCGTCCAGCCGCTATCGCCGTCGCTGTAGCCCTCTCTTCCCTCGTTCTTTTCTTCCTCCATTCTCGACGTTGCAAGCTTTCCTTCCGCCTGAACGCCTCCGCCTTTCGGCTTATGTGAGTGCGAGAGTGACCGCCACAGCTCGAAGCCCGTGCAGCTGGTGCTGGCCTCTCGCCCGGCCTCGCCTTGACCTCTCTCCCTCCTCCCGCTCGATTCGCTTCCCCTGCACTCGCTTAAGCTGACTGTCGACCACGCTCAACCCTCGTCAAGCACACCAACGACCAGCACAGGGCCGTCTTCCTGCGCCCCGAGCCGTTCTCGCGCTGCTGCACCAACCACTCCTCCTCATCTCCGTCGCCGTTCCCCGCCCCCCTCCCGCCTCAGCATGAGCTGCTACTCCAACACGACCTTCTTCTACGGCACCTTCGTCAATGCCATCGATTTCTACATGGCCAGCGACGCCTGGAAGCGCGCCAAGCCGGTCTTCCTCGCGCTTGACCTCATCGGCCAGCGCAGGACGAGCGGGACTCTGCGCATCGAGGACAGCTTTTCTGGCCAGGCGAGCGCTGCGAACGTTCCTGTCGAGGTCTGGGAGCTCGTCAAACAGGAGGTGGTCGACCTCGAGACTCGCGACTCGGCGCGCAGGCTCAGGCAGCACTACATCTGCGCCCATTCCGCAACGCCTGACCTCGAGTGTGCATGCGGCGCTTGCTTGTCGCCTTGCCAGTTCCCCGGGCGCTGCGGTTGCGACGGCGAGTGCTGGGCAAGCTTTTACGAGTCGGGCGGAATGAGCGAGCTTCAATCGTCTTACTCTCGAGTGCGTCCCGGCTTTTTGCCTCTCACACATGCCAGCTGACCTGGGTCCTGTAGACCATATCATCTCTTTGCGCCGACTTTGGCTTCGGCGACTACCAGGACTCCACTTTCAGCATTTTCATGGACGTCTACGACGACCCAGACTCGCTCGTTCCCCTCGGGTTGCCTTGTTTCGAGGGGAATGGGACGCCCTTCAATACCCTAGCCGTTGAGCCAGAGGTCTCGTACACCCCGACCACGTCGTACGCTACTCTCGAGTCCGGCGTCTTCACTGTTCCGCCATTCACAATCTCACGCTTTCGCCACTTTCTGACCCTCTTCCGCCTCGCCACCTTCGATCCTACCGACAAGAGCATCCGATCAAGCGCCACGAGCTCGCCGCAGCAGGTCAAGCCCAGGACCGCCAAGGAGAAACTCGAGCCGCTGCGAGGCAAGCTCGAGCTGGCGTGGCGGCTCGGAGGGGCGGTTACTCTGTACATGTAGGTCGGCCTCGACGGCGTCGTGCGAAGGAGAACAGGCGCGGGGCTACCGATCGAGGGGTGCGAAGTCGCGAAACGAGCGAGTTGGCCTTTAACTTCTTGCTTTTCTCGCACGCTCGTCCTCCGTATCCAGCCCTGGGCCTCAGCGAGAGATGCATTGGTGAGCGGATACTGCATCTCGAATAAGGAGGAAGGGGCGGTCCCGGCCGCCGGTCTCCCCCTCTCCCCTCCTCCCATTCACTCCGCCTCGCTTGCTCTCGCTCGAGAAGACTGACGGCACCGCCCCCGAGCTTGCGATAGTAGTAAGCACCAGCGGACCACCCTCTCCCGCCGCCCCAAGCCTTGCCCCACCCGCCTTCGCCTGCCCTCCTCCTCATCTCCCTCCGCCCCTCTCACCTCGTCAGGGCTCCTTCGCCATGTGCAAGGCCTGCGCCACCCTCTTCTACGGCACCTTCGTGAAGGCCATCCCGCTCTTCATGGCTGCCGAAGCGTGGGAGCACGTCAAGCCCGTCGTCCTCGCCCTCGACCTCATCGCCGCGAGGACGAGCAACGGTACGCTGCAAGTGCACGGTGCTGAGCACGGCAGGAAGACGGTCGCAAGCCTTCCGGTTGAGATCGTCGAGCTGGTTAAGAGGGCGGTCGTCGATCTCGAGATCCGTCGAGCCGAGAACCGGCTCGCTGCCAGTTTCTCCAGCTGGCCACAGTGCGGCTGCCACGACGAGCACGGATGCTTCTTCCCCGGTGTATGCCAGTGTGGGAGCTGTTTCGAGATTTTCTACGTGGCGGGAGGGATGGACGAGCTGTTGGAGCTGCGTAGGGAGGTCCGTTCTTTCTTGCCCTCTTGCCCCATTTCGACCCACTTTGACACTTCTTGCCTTCTAGGCCGCCGATCGTCTCCTGCGCGACTTCAACCTCAGCTGGCCCGGACTCAGCCTAATCAGCCCCATCGGCGATCCCATAGGCGACACCAGCTGCCTTCTGCCTCTCGCCCTTCCGCTCCATGCTCGGAGCCGCTACTCCCTTGCCGCGTCTCTCACCTACCCTGAGGCCATTCACGAAGTCACGCACGAAGTCAGCCAGGAGTACAGCTACGGCAAGATCAATTCCTCCGTTTTCCTCCTTCCGCCAAATTCTTTTTCCCGCTTCCGGCGCTTCCTCTCCCTCTTCAGCCTCGACACGTACGACCCTTCGGCCTTTGAGATCAGTCCTGGGCCTCTTCCCTTCAAACGTGGGCTCGCACTTGGATCCAAGCCGTCGACTACCCCTGAGCCGAAGAAGGAGAAGCAGCCCGCGAGGCTCCCTCCCAAGGTCGACCTCGAGCTGAGCTGGCACGTCGGGAGCTGGTCATTCGTGTGCGTGAGCAGCCGCAAGACGAGGCTGGCCAAGCGGGACAAGCGTGAGGCGCGTGAGGGAACGAGGCGAGCTGGACGTGCTGAGGCGCTCCTGGTAGACATCGGCTCGAGGCAATGCGTTCTCCGTCTTCGCGCCGCTGACCGGGGAGAGACTATGCACAGCATGGTTCGGGAGCCGTTGCAGGAGGCTGGTTGCTAGAAAGCGCGGGCGAGTACGAGGGCGGCACGAAGCGAGATCGAGAATAAGGGAGTAGGGAGGGATAGAGGAGATGGGAGGCACGTCGACAGACCAATAACTAGCCAGCAGCTTGGGGAGAGATAGATAACGATGCCTAGAGGGGGGGGGGGGGGAGGAATTTAAGATGCGGTGAGAAGGGATAGTGCAGGATGGACAGGACGGGAGGGAGGAGTTGAAGTCGGAAGTGTGGGGAGGGGAGAGAAGGAGGGGATATAGTGTTGCCGACGGGGTATAGGATTACGAGGCGGAGCTGGGTAGAAGGGGAGGGAATGGTGATAACAGGATGGAAGGGGGAAGTTGCGATGTAGGAAGGAATGGGAAAGAAGCGCGGTCTGCTGCGCTTAGAGGGCAAGGGCAACAAAGCCCATCGCCGCCGCTCCGAGGGCGACCGCCTTGCCGACCGACCCGGATGCACCTGCCGCGCCACTCGTGGTCGAAGCGCTCGGAGACGCCGCCGCACCGGCGCGGGAGACGGCCGACACCGAGATCGAAGAAGCCGAGGAGGCGGAGGAGGAGGACGAGACGGTCGCGAGCGCGGAAGTCTCGACCGCGGCGGTTGCGGACGACTTGGCGAGGCGCGTGAGCTGGCTCGAGCTCGCGGCGGCAGCGGCGGCGGCAGCGGCGGAGGACGAGGCAGCGGCAGCACCGCCGGTGACGGCTGTTGCGGCGGGGATCTTGCCGGTGTAGCGGGTCGAGGCGGCCTTGTTGGTCGCGGTCGGGTTGGCGATGGTAAGGAGCGAGACGGCTGTGCCGGACGGGGGGTTCGAGACGGTGTCGGTGCTGTTTTGGGGTGCGATGGTGATCATGTCGGTGTAGCCGGCAAGCGAGTCGTCCGAGAGGGACTGCACGACGATGGTGTCTACGGAGGGGGAAGAGCGTTAGTCGCCTCCTTTTCGACCTTCCCTTCGACCGCTGACCTCGTGCTGCTAGCCAAAACGTGACGCGGGAGGAAAATGCCCGCAAGAAGGAGGAGAACGCACAGTTGTTCATCTGCTTCCAACCGAGAGGGACCACAAACTCGACCCTGCCGCACTCATGTCCGGGCGCAACGACGCCCAGCCCGTAGCCCGAGTCGCAGTAGCCCTCCTGGCTCGTCGCGATGATCTTGTCGACGATGGTGTAGGTCGGGCCGCCGATGTTGCTCGCGAGCGAGACCGAGACGTAGCCGGCGGGCGGGCCGAGCCAGTTGACGGCTTGTTGGGAGCCGACCGGCCAGGTGACGGTGCACTGCGGTAGGAGAGACGGGTGAGAAGGGCGGAATGGGAGAGAAAGAAGCAAGAAAACGCACTCGGTAGAAACCGCAGGCCGGCTCGGTGATGCTGTGCGAGGAAAGGCGGGTCAGGCGGGTGCTCCGTGGCTTGAGCGCTATACAGTGCGCTAGGGTCGACTCCTCCGCTGCGTTGAGCGGTTCAACAAGCGGGGACGGGCGGGAGACCGCTTGACCGCCTTTTCCTCCATCCTCCTCCTCCGTTACCCGGCGTGATGGCCGCCTCCCGCCTGCCCTTCTTGCCCCTCCAGACATCTCGCCGTGCTCCAGAGAGGACACCGCGACCGGGCGCCATGCAGTCCGTCCCGGCGCCCAAGATCATCCCTTCGACCAGGCGTTCCTCCCGTCCCCCTCCCTCCCGCTCTCGTCTCACGAAACTGCGCCCGTGCCCGTGCGCTCGCTCCTCGCACGCCCCCGCAGTCCCTCTTCCTGCCCGTCCCCTTTGTTGATGTTCCTTCTGGCGCGCTTTTCGCGTCGATGCGCGGTCGAGGGAGGGGGTGAAGAGGAAGTTGAGGGAGCGAGGGCGTACTAGAGGAGCTTGCCTATGTTCAGGGAAGGCAGAGAAAGTGTCAGTGAGCGAGTACGGACGAGTGCGCAGTCTCTGGCGACCGGGCCCGCCCTCGATGGAGACGAGGCGAAGGAGGTGCTTGCTCTTCGCAGCGGGTGAGGGAAGGGGAGGGACAGCAAGACGCACCAGTCGGGTCATCGGGGTTGTCCTCTGCGCGCTTGACCAGCTCGAACGCGGACGCGGCGGCGGCAAAGAGGGCCGGGAGGGCGAAGAGGGTCGAGGGGCGCATTGAAGGGCGAACAGCGCGAGGGACGGCGTGGGCGGAGGGCGAGAGGGTCCCGAAGGGCGTGGACGAGTTGTACGGGAGAGCTGCGAACGTGAACGAGCGACGAGGAGCGAGAGAAGGCGCGAGGAACGAGGAAGAGGGGAAGGAGAAGGCGAGAACACCGACGGCGGCCGATGCCCAAGTTGCTCAATGCGGCCCTCGTCTCCTTCTGGCTCGTTACACGTAGACGGACGACGAACACTTGTTGGTTTCGCATGCAGAAGGAGTCGTGCTACAGCAGACAGAAGGGGGATGAGGGGGGTGAATACTGGTACTCGAGAAGAAAACCGGGGGATACAGTGACAGCAGGTGTAGGAGGGACACGACGGGGGGAATAAGTCAAACGAGGGGTACATCGAGAGGGAAAGGGAAGGTATGGGTATGCTGGTTGAGGTGGAGGAGGCAGAAGCGGAAAAGACAGGTCGAGCCATCAAGGCCTGCCGACCCTCTGAGCCGCGCCGCCGTCCTGCCCGGCGCCCAGAAGCACGACCGACGAGCGGGCAGCCTGCTGTGCCGCGGCCTGCGCGGCGGCCTTGGCGGCCTGCGCCTGCGCCATCGCCCGCGACGTCTTGCCGTTCTTGTCGTGCGTCTTGCGGTGCTGGGCGAGGTTGTCCGAGCGGCTGCTCCGGTAGCAAGAGACAGAGTCAGCGACTGTGTCAAGAAGGAGGGAGGAGGGGGAAGGGACAGAGACACACCTGAAGAACCGCTCGCACCCGGGCACGTCGCACTGGTACGGCTTCTCCATCGTGTGCGTGCGCTCGTGGCGCTTGAGGTGCTCCAAGCGCTTGAAGCGCCGGCCGCACCCCTCCTCGGAGCAGAAGTGCGTCTTCTCCGTCTCGCGCTTCTGGTACGCGATCGACGCGGGCGAGACGGGCGCCGGCTCGAGGTAGCGCGGGTGCACCGCGCGCAGCGAGTTGTCCCGGCCGGCGGGCGAGGTCGAGGGCGAGGTGGCGAGCGGGTGGTACGAGACGGAGGAGGAGGAGACTGAGGCTTCTTGCGGCGAGGGAGGGCGCGAGGTGGTCGAGGAGAGGTGCGACGAGCCGTTCGCGGTTGGCGGAGGGAGGCGGGCGAGGAGGCGGTTCATGTTCGCGGCGTTGAGGAGAGCGGACTGAGTCGGGGTGTAGGAGCCGGAGGACGTCGAGGGGCGGCGGGAAGGAACGGGGATGAGCGCCGGCGAGACGGGCGAGTGAAGCTGCGACGACGCCGGGTAGTACTCGACCTCCTCGGCGTAGTACTGTTGTTGCGGCTGAGGAACCTCGTGCTCGACGGTACTCGGGAAGGACGAGAACCCTTGCGCCTGCATCTCCCGCCGGCGGGTGTGGATCGTCCGGCCCCGCGGCGGGGTCTGGAACTGCTCCGGCGGCTGCGGGAGCGAGTAGCTCACCGACATCGACGCCGAGCCAGGCTGAGGCAGCGGGTACGGCTCGAAGTGCCCGCGGTCGACCGGGGCGCTGTTCGTGATCGGGAGGGGAGGGGCGAGGTGGGCGCTGCGCCGGGCGGAGAAGGATGAGGTGGAGAAGCCGTCGGTGTAGGTGGAGGGAGAGGCGGAAGGGGGCTGCTGGTAGGAGGCGGAGGAGGTCGAACGAGCGGGAGTGGCAGGAAGGGTGAAGGTCGGGAGGACGGTCTCGCCCGTCGACGACTCCTGCGCCGTGGGCGCGAACTGGTACCCGCCCGCTGCCCGGGTCTGCGAGATGACGCCGTCGTACGAGTTGTGCCGAGGAAGGGGAGGAGGGACGGGCAGGGAAGGAGCGTCCTCGTAGGAGAGCCGGCGGGAGATGCCCGCACTCGTCGACGGCTTCACGGGCAGTTGCGGCTGCTCCGCGGCGACATAGGCGGTCGAAGGCGTGATGGGCGTGATGGGCTCGACGCAGACGCGCTTGCTCGGCTGCTGAGGGGTATGAACCCACTGGTCGAGCTCGCCGTCGTCCTGCCAGGAGCGCTTTACGCCGCCGACTCCGGCATCAGCCGAGAAGTAGGTGGTGCTGTGTCGCCGAGTGTGAACGAGGAGATCGTCCACTTCGGAGAAGGCCGCCTCGCAGCCGTCGCGGAAGCACTGGAAGAGGCAGTCGCCCTCGTGCGCGCGGACGTGGAAGTCGAGCTGGTCCTGGTAGGCGGCCGTCCAGCCGCACATGCCGCACTGGAAGACGACCGGAGTCGAGGCGCCGCTACCGGCGGCACCCTCGAGGTACGGGCTGCCGCCCTGCGAGACTGGAACGTCGACGGCGGGAGGGTAGGCGTAGCCGTCCTGGTCGACAGTGTAGTACGCCGCTTCAGGCGAGCTCTGGTCGCCGGCAGAGCGCTGCATCTGGTCGTAGTCGAGCTCGGCCTGCACGATGGAGGAAGTGCTGCTCATGCCGGGCGGCGGTGGAGGAAAAGCGGAGTATCCGAAGTGGTGCGCGCGAGATCGAGGAGGCGGAGGCGGCCGGAGCACGGAGGGGACCTGACTGGTAGAAGTGCTGGCGTAATGATAGTTGCTGGTCGAAGTGGCGGGGAGCTCGGCGGTCGAGGAGCTAGGGACAGGGAGGGAGTAGGCGAGGTTGGACGAGCGTGGCGGGGCGGAGAAGCCTGTCGTGCGCGAGGATATTGAGACGAGGACATCAGCGTCGAGCTCGACGAGCATGCTGAGGCAATGCTCCAGGAAGCGAGACCAGGTCGGCCGATGAGGAGGAAGAAAAGTGGGGGGGAAAGAGGAGGAAAGGCAGCCTCACCGTTCGACTGCGCATACGGCGACGCGGGGAGGGTGTGGTAGTTTGCCTCATCGACGGCGTAGGCGGTGCGAGGGGTGACGGAACGGGGCTGGGGCAACGAGGGGGCGAAAGAGGCCGACATGGTTCTTGAGGCGACGAGGCTCTCGGAAGTGGTGCTACTGGGCAGGATGAGTCGGCAGAGTTGTAGTCCTGCACATTACGAAGTGGCAGAGTAGCAGTCAGCATCCGCCATGCCCTCGTCCTGATCCTCACGGCGAAGAAGGCCTCCTCCTCCTCCTCCCTCGAGTCGCTCTCGTGCGCACCTTGTTCTGCGGTGCTCGTTCCGCTCGGTGATGCCCGCTGACCGTGGTCGAGTGGCTGTGGTGGTGCTCGCAGTGCCCGGAGTGGCTGATGACGCCCAGCGACAGCGGGTGGTCGTCCCTCGGGGCGGACAATCAGGCTTGGACAGAGCAGGCGGAGGGCGGTGAGGGCGCAGGGCGGGATATGCAGCGGACTCTGAGAGGCGAGTAGACCGGCTACGGTCGGTTGTCGAGCTGGCGGAGGGCGAGGGAGGAGAGCGAGGCGAGTGAGGAAGAAAGGATGGATGGACGAGCAGCAACGAGGGACCGAGGGCGATCCCGCGCTGGACACACTGGTGCGCTGCCCGGACGTCCCCTCCAGACCTTCCCGAGTGGAGCGAGCCACTTCAGAAGTGCGTCTTCCGCTCATCTCGAGCGAGACAGCCGGCCACCGCTGCACCTTCCGTACGCGGCCTTTGCTCCCTTTTCTCTCCCGCTTCCCTCCTCGCCCATCGTCTCGTAAACCGTTATCGGCACCGCCTTGACGTCCTCCAGCTCCTCCCAGCCGCACCAATGCATCGGCCTGCGCCGTCGTATCCGCCGTGCTCTCCTCCGTCCAGCCCCCTCACCTTCTCGCTGTCTTCTCGCATCCCGGGCTGACTGCATGCCCGTCTTCCTATCTTCCGACGAGCCTCGTCGCCGGTCCGACCACGCTACCTCCCCACACCCGCTCGTCTCGTCTCGTGCGGACGCCCACCAGCACTGCTCCCGGTGGGCTCTTCGCCGCCTACCCTTGCAAAAGAGTGCCTCTTCCTGGACAGGTAACCCGCCCGATTGCTTCATATCAGCCCGGGCTGCTCGCGGGTCCGTCTCGCTTGCAAGCAGGGAGGGGACTCTCTCGCTTTTCTTGCTCTTCTTTCCGCGCTTCCTCATCGTGTACGCCTGATTACGCTTCCTGATTCTCCTCGCACAGCGAAGGCGGTCACACCGACTCTCCCGCCCGTTCCAGCAGGTCGTCGTCGCAGAGCAGGTTGGGCAAGCCCAGCTCCACAGGCGGCCCGCATGCTGCATGCCTCGAGCACCTTTTCACGTGCTGCTTCCGCGCTTCGTACTCGGCCAGCTTTTCACCACCGCGACATGGAGGACGAGGCGGGGGTCAGGCAGCGGGATCGTGAGGACGTCTCGTCGTGGAGAAGTCGAGAAAACGCCTTTTCTTCCTCGCCTTCTCGCGCTCGCCTCTTCATCGCGACCACGTCTCCTCGCAGCCAGCTCTCGCGACCACGCTTCATCTCCATCCAGACCCCCGCGCCCGCCGCCGTCCAACCCTCCACGATGCCCGGCGACTTTACGACGAGGAGCAAAGCGGCCGAACCCTCCCGCTCGCGCAGAGAGTTGGTTTTGTGTACTCACGAGCAAGCTCCCTTCATCTCGCTAGTCGCTATGGCGAGTACACGGGCCTCCGGGTAGCTCAGTACGGCGTGGTCGAGAGCCGGCTTCTTCGAGCCCGCCAGGGGGAGCGAGGCCGAGTTCCACGAACAGCGGGAGAGAAAAGACGCTCCTCGTCCGTCTGCTGCTGCGCGGGCAGACGGCGTCGTTCTCGCCCCTCATGCTAGTACGTCTGCCGCACCGCAGCTGATGAAGCCCACCAGCCCAGCCGCCCGACCTCGACCCTCGTCAAGTCTTGCGCAAGGTCTCGGGTGATGAGGCGCTCCTGCGCTGCGACATGGCGCTTCTCGGGCGGAATAGCTTCATAGCCTGATGCAGCTCGACGAGTGGGACGGTAGGGCAGCTGGCGGGCCCTACGATGCGGGAGAGGGGCGAGGAAAAGAGGGTCGTCACCTCGAGGATGAAGAGGATGTGGGTTCGCGATGTCTTTGTCTCGCTGGAAGGTCGACGGGCGGGGGGGGCGCAAACGTAGAGTTGGCGTCAGGAGTGTCGAGCCAGACAGGAGTGTTCTGGAGGCGGTCGAGAGCAGAGGAAGTTGATTGCGAAGGCGAGAAAAGCGCTCCCCTCCCGCTCAGCTTTCCGGCACGACAGCCGAGCCGAGGGCCACGAAACACTGATTACAAGCAGTCACACCTCGACGAAAGAAACAGTACCGGTCTCCTGCTTGAGGAGTTTCGGAAGAGGGGGAATATGGGAGGTAGGGGCGAGAAAGGGGAGATCGTCCGTCGTCTGCCGTCGCGGTCGTTGGGGGAGAGTGGTAGGGCTGGGAGGGCGGAGAAGGGTAGGAAAGGAGAGTAAGAGCGGCGCTTAGACGACCTCGTACCGCTCGACGGCGAGGAGCGAGTCGAGCGAGAAGTCGACGGCAGAGTCGCCTGCTGCAGGGTTGGTGACGCCAAGGACCTGCGCGGAGAGGAAGAAGAAGCTCGATCAATTTTTGTTCTCCAGAAGCAAGGGGAAGAGGAGGGGGACAGAGCGACGCACCTCCACTCCGCACACGCCCTTCTGGCTCACGAACCCAATCTCGACGGGGAACACCGCGTCCGCGTCCTCGCTCTCGACCTCGAACTCCAAGCTGCCGCTCGTCGTGCCCGCCTGCGCGCTGACCTCGTCGATCGTCCACTCGAGCCGGCCCGAGTGCGGGTTGAGCGCGTACGACCCGTGCGCCGGCGGGTCCGAGATCGTCGGCTCGGCGCCCGGCGGGAGCGGGATCGAGATGACGACGTTGTGCAGGGAGAGGGAGGCGTTCTCGAGCTCGTACTCGAGGTTGACCGTGAGCGTGCCGGAGTCGGCGGACGGCCAGCAGTTGACTGCGCGTGCAGGAAGCGTCAGTATGGCGATATTCGCGCTGAGAGAGAGGAGGAGAACGCACTCGACAGCGGCACGATGCTCTCGTCCGTCCCGGTCAACCTCCACTTCAGCACGCCGAGCCCCTGACCGACCGGGAAGCCCTTCTTCCCCTCCTTGAGCCGGACCTCGCCCCGCTGCGCCCACGCCGTCTTGTCCACGTTCGGGTGCGTCTTGAACTGCAGGTCATTGCTGCCCTTGTTGTACGAGTTGGGCGCGGGCAGGCGCAGGACGACGGACGCGCAGGACGGCTCGAGGATGCGCAGGTCGAGGTCGCCCTTGAGGGAGAGGGAGGAGATGCCGCCATCGCGGTTGAGGGCAAGGGAAAGCGCTTCCCGGACAACAAGGTGGACGCTGCGGGTCGAAGGAGGTCAGTTCAGCTTCTCACCGAGAAGAACAGGGAAACGCAGGAGACGCACTCGCGCTGCTCGACCTCTCCGAACGGGTTGACGTCCTTCGTCGGGGTCGGCGGTGCGGGCGACGAGTACTGCTGCTGCTGCTGGTACTGCTGCGCCGGCTCCTCGTACTGCGGCTGTTGTTGCTGGTGGCTCAGCAGCGGCAGGTCCGCGTCGTCAACGTTGAGCCCGCCGAGCGCCGCCGCCAGGTCGTCGTCCTTCTTGCGGCCCTTGGCCGCGCCGAGCTGCATGCCCTTCGTCTTGAACGGCTTGGCCGATGTGGGCGCGGCCGAGGCGGCGGGAGAGTCGTAGGAGGAGGGAGCGGAGTAGGAGGGACCGCCCGAGGGCGCGCCGTCGGAGGAGGGACCGCCGCCGTAGCCGCCGGAAGAGGGCGCGGCCGGGTTTGCGTACGGGTTCTGGCCTCGGCGCGTCATCTCCCGTCGTTGCATCTCGAGCTGCTTTGCGCGGCGCTTGAGCTCCTCCTTGGCCTCGTGCTCCTTGTTCTGCAGGACTCGAGAAGGGGAATCAGCTGAGGAGAAGAAGGGGTGAAAGGGACCGGTACGCACCCTGGCAATGATCTCCTGGATCTTCTCCTCGTGCGACTCCATCTCGAGGATGTTGCGGACCTGCTGGAGGTTGACGTTCTCGCGCCAGCCGAGCGAGATGACCTCGTCCCAGGCGGAGAGGATCTCGAAGTTGACGCGCATAACATCGAGCTCGTTGATGGCGCCGCCGCGGCCGCCCGAGCCGAGTTCAGTGGCGATGCGGGTGATGAGCGAGAGGGTCGAGAGGTCGAGGAGGATGTTGGACTGGGTGTTGGTGATGAGGAGGACGTAGAGGTCTTCGAGCGGGGCGTAGACGAAGCGGACCCCGGAAGACTCGACGACGGTGTGCTCGGAAGTCGGGGAGACGAGGCGCGGGAAGGATGACAGAAGCGACTCGAGGCGCGGGCGGGGGAGGCCAACGAACTGACGAGAGAGCAGCGCTGGAGGAGGGCAACAGGGTCAGCGACGACGGCTCAGAGGCGCGTTTCAAGGGGTGCACTGGAGCCAGTGAGCCAGCTCTAGTGCTCCAGGATGCATGATGCAGATGCAGAGGCAGTTGGCGGGTGCAGCACCACCTGCTTGTTCCGTGACGAGAGGAGGCGAAGGAGAGGGAGCGTACGCTTGCCGCTTTTTGTGACAATGCTGGCCGCCAGGACGACCTGCGAAGGGTGGCCATGGCGAGGACGTAAGGCGTTCAGACGGGCGTGCACAAGCGGGAGAGGGCGCGAGGGTACGTGGAGTGGGAAGGAGGGGACGCGTGCAGGGTCAGGCAGAGCACGGAAGGGAGTGGGGGACAAGCAGGTAGGTCAGTACCCGCCGATGCGGCACTGAAACGTCCCACTGACCATGTTGAGCGAGTGTAGCGAGCGCGAGAGTGGTCGACCTCCGACTGCCCCTCCTCGACCAGGGTTGGCTCCGCCTCAACTCGTCCACATCATCGGATGAGCAGTTTAGCAGTCCCTGTGACTCCAGTTCAGAGCTTTCGTGCAGCTCCCCTGCTCGCGCTGCTTTCCTAGCCGCCTGCAGCTTCACCGCCTTCCCTCTCCGAGTGCCTCTTCTCCCTCTGCCGTCTACCCGAATCTCGCCTCGCCTCCGCAACAGAGAAGAGCAGCCCACGCCATCTCGCAATGACCATGGCGGCTGCCGCTGCGCCAGGAAGAAGCGTGGAGTGGTCCAGGGGCTGCAAAACAAGCATCTCTTCGCCTCTTCCTCGTTCTCCAGCCTGCTCAGGCTGACCGGGTATGGCGAGCAAGCGCTGTTACAAGATATCTGAGCGACCGTATACACCGGGAAAGCGTCTGCCTGGTCCTCCGAGATGCCATCGTCCTATTCCTCCCCACGCTTCGCCTTACTGCTGCGGTTGAGACTGCTGCTGCTCGCATGAAAAGAGGGGAAGTCAGTCTTCGCCTCATAGACAGAGACGAAGGAGAAGAGGAGAAAGACGCACCAGGGCCTTCAGCAGCTCCTGCACCTGGTCCTCGCCCGCCTGCGGCTTGGTCGGGCTATCCAGCGGCGTCGTCGACGCCTGCTCGGCCTGTCCCCCCGCCTCTCCGGCAGTGGTATTCGGAGCCAAAGCGGCGGGCTCGGGCGTCGACACCGCCTGCGTCGCGGCCGCGGCCGGAGCAGGCGCAGGCGCAGGAGCGGGAGCGGGGCTGCCCGCGCCGGCCTGGGCGAGTAGGGCCGCAACGTCCGCCGGCAGGCCCGACGCCGCGGGCTGCTGCGTCGGCGAGCCCATTGCGGGCGGGAGAGGCGAGCGGGACGAGTCGGTCGCGCTCGCGCTCGGGTTCTCCTCCTTCTGCACCCCGACGGGCTCGGGCGCGGCGGCGGCGGGTGCGGGAGGGGGTTTGTACGCCGGGTAGCTCGGCTGGACGGGCTGGGCGGGCTGGGCGGGAGCAGCCGGAGGAGCAGGAGCGACGGCGGCGGGGTTGACCGCCGAGAGAGCGGTCTGCAAAGCGCTCGGGTTGGCCATCAGGGTCGAGAGGAGGTCCTGCATCTTCTTTGCCTGCTCGAGACCGTGCTCACCGCCGATCGCTGGCGCCGCAGCGGCTGGAGGAGCAGCGGCGGCGCGAGGGGGCGGAGGCGCGGCGTAGGGGTTGTACGGCGTCGCGCCGGGGGGAGGAGCAGTGGCGTACGGGGAGGCGCCTCCTGCAGCGCCTCCAGCCGGAGAGGGAGGGGCGCCACCGTACGCGCCTCCGTACCCGCCCTGCGCTGGCGGAGGAGGGCCACCCGGACCACCCGGGTAGGGCGAGCTCGACCCGCCCTGGCCGCCCGGCGGAGCGAGGGACTGGGCAGGAGGGGCGTTGTAGCCGTACGGAGTGTTGTTGCCGCTGCCGGGAGGGCCGCCGTAGCCGCCTTGACCGCCCTGAGGCGGACCTTGCTGCTGTTGACCGTAGCCGCCGCCGGGAGGGCCGGGAGCGGGAGGGAGAGAGCCGCCGGCGCTGTTTCGAGGGAGACAGAAATGAGTCTCAGTCGAGGTGACTGCCGTAGAGGAGAGAGAAAAGCGTACGGCGGGATCACGTCCCACTCGAACTGTAGGTCGGCGATGCCGCCCGCGAAGGGCGAGTTGTTGACACGGTCGTAGGCTTGGACGCAGGCCTGTATCGAACGAGAACCGTCAGCCTCCCTCTCATTTCACTCTCCATCACCCGTCGCGAAGCCGAGAGGAGTGGATTGGAGTAAAGAGAGGCGCGAGCCGACGCACCCTCGAATCGAAGAACTCGATGAGCTTCATGTCACCCCTCTTCTGGCTCGGGAACACGCTCTTGATGTCGCCGAACGGCGCGAAGCGCTGGTAGATCTCCTGGTCCGAGGGCGGCGCGGCGCCGGGAGGCGCGTTGCGGAGGAGGATGGAGAGGGTGCCCTGCGGGTGGAGAGGGTTAGAGGTCAGCGAGGAGTGGAGAACGCAAGGAGCAGTGGGTGGAGATCGGGGAAAGGTGGAGGATTGAGGGAGGAAGGGCAGACGAACCTGGCCCTTCTCGCGATCGCACTGCTGGGCGAGATCCGCATCACGCGGCAGCGAGAAGTGAACGTCCATCTACAGGTAGAAGTTGGTCAGTCAGAGACCTAAAGACACCTTGGCTAGTAAGGGGAAGCAGGGCAAGCAGAGGAAGGGAAGCGTACCGGACGGCCCATGAGGTGGAAGTTGTGCAGGCGGTCCTTGGCCATCATCGCTGCGCGCGAGTCGTACTGCACAACGCGCTCGCCAAGAGGAATCAGCTCGCTTCCTCGGCGAGAGAAAAGAAGGAGAAAGAAGGGGAGAAAACGCACGTAGGTGATGAACGCCATTGCGCGCTTGTCGAGCAAGTCGAAGAAGGTCTTGATGTCGCCGATCTGGGCGAACGGACCGCGGACGTCTTCGGGAGAGAGCCCGTACTGCAGAGTGGGAGGCAAGGGAAGAAGACGTTAGGGGTGAAAAGGGTTAGTCCGCCGCTCTTCGCAGGTTGCATTGATCGATGCAGCTCTCCCACTACTCGAGGCAGGATGTGGCTGCGAATTCCCGACCAGGAAGAGCAGAACACGCACCTTGAGGTTGCGCACGAACAGCGTCCTGCACGGCCTCTCCCTGTTCACCCTGTCGCGGATGACGACCGCCTCGTCCCTGTCCGGGAAGTGCGAGAACCGCCCCGCGCGAGGCGGGCCCGCCGGGTCGAACCCGCCGCGCGGCCCGCCGTACCCTCCTCCTCCTCCTCCCGGCCCGCCAAAGCCCCCGCCAGGAGGACCGCCAAAGCCGCCCTGCCCGCCGTACCCTCCGCCGCCTTGGTGAGGAGGAGGACCGCCGTAGCCGCCGCCGCCGGGCGGGCCGCCGTACGAAGCAGGCCCGCCGCCGTACGAGCCGGGACCGCCAGCGGGAGGGCCGCTTAAGTTGCCAGCAGGGCTGTTGTAGCCGTTGCCGGGAGGAGCGCCGGGGCCGCCGGGAGCATCACGGCGGCGGTAGGGGTCTGCAGAAGAGAGCGAGAAAGGCGGGAAGGAGAGGGAGAAAACGGTGAGCGGTCTTTCCTTCGCGGGTACGTGCTTCTCGAGCGTAGTCTTCGTGCTGCCCTTGCTACCGTCGGCTTGCTCGTGTTGCCTTCGCGCTGTCCAGAAGTGGAGGACCGGCTGTCGCGGTAGTCGCCTTTTCCTCCCCTTCTCCCTCGAAGACGTTCCCCCGAGCCGTCTTCCCGCGAGGCAGAAAAGCGCTTCCCCTTCCCTTTTGACCCTTCGCACTGTTCCGTCTGAGCTTGCCGACGAGCTTGCCCTTTTCCTGCCGCCGGTCCTTGCCCTTCCCTCGAGTCCTTCGCAACCTCGTTGCCTCGATCCTCGCACGAAGCGCGGAAGAGGAGAGACGCAGTCTTCCACGAATCTGCTGGAGAAGAAAAGGAGAAGGTGGCAAGCAACACGCACCTCCGTAAGCCGCCCTCTCGTTCGGATCCGCTCTGCCCCTGCCGTCGCCGCCGTACCCACCACCGCCTGCTCCACCCTGTGCAAGCACGCCGCCATACCCCCCGCTCGGCGGTCCATACCCAGCGGGCGCATCCTGGCCGCCACCCGTGCGAGGCGGGATCCGCCTTCCCCTGCTGTCAAACTCGGGACTCGCGCTCCTCCTGAACCCGCCTGCGCCGGCGCCGACCTGACGCGCGCCCCAGCCCGAGTCGGCAGCGCGATCGTACGGGCCCGGACGGCGGTCTGCGCGGTCCTGGCCGTAGCTGGCGCGCGAAGCGCCGTGAGGAGGAGAAGCGCCGGGAGGACCGCCAGCGCCAGGCGGAGGGGCGCCGTAGGACGAGGGGGCGGGTGCGCCGGGCACGGGAGGAGGGTTGTAGCCTGCGGGAGGGCGAGAGTAGCCGTCCATCTGCTGAGAGCGTGAAGGTGCTGAGCGAGAGGGAGCAGGAGGAGTGAGGAGACGGGGGCTCTCTCGCCGGGAAGAAATGGCAAGTAAGGCTCGATGGTCTTTCCGGTGACTCGTACTGCACCTGACTGAGTCTGAGATCAGTATGAGCCGACGTGGGCGAGTTGGTGTTGGCGAGTGATTGCGTCCGAGAGGTTGCTCTTGCACTGCTTCCTGCCGCTCTTCCAGCTGCTGCATACACGGCTTCTCGCTCTTCATTCACCGCACCCGACCAAGCCACCGCAAGTCGCGCGCAACTCGACTGCGCTCCCTCCGCCACGCCCCCTCCTGACCCCGGTTCCTCGTCCCTCAACTCGCTCTCACACCTCAACAACTGCCACGTACGCACCCTTTACCCTCTTCAGGACCTCAGATTAGCCGACTGACCCGGCTCTCCCGCTCCCCGCCGCTCTCGTCGCCGACTTGCCCTCGACGCCTCCTCGTCCGCGTCCGCCTCGTCCTTCCACCTCATCTCGCCGTGCCCGTCTTCTCTCTACCTTCTGCACCACCCACTCCCTACAACTCGCTGCGTCCAGCCCGCCCTCATGTCCGCCCCGTCCTCGTCCGCTGCCTCGGGCGCTCCCTCCGCCCCGATTACCTCGTCCCGCAAGCTCGTCCTTCTCGGCGAGTCGGCCGTCGGCAAGAGTTCTCTCGTCCTCCAGTTCGTCAAGGGCCAGTTCGACGACTACCGCGAGTCGACCATCGGTGCGTTTCACTTGGGCTTGGTTTGCAGGTTGTTTGCAGGGGAAAAGTGCTGACGGTCTGCTTTTCTTTCCGTCTCTACGTGCCCTTCTACGTGTGATGCACCCGCAGGCGCCGCCTTCCTCACCCAGACCGTCCCCGTCTCGAACGGTAACTTCATCAAGTTCGAGGTGCGTTTTCTCCCTTCTTCTCCTGCCCTTCCCTTGCTCCCTTCTGCGCACTGCACTGCAGGCCCTTGTAGAAGGTATCGACTGAGGGAGAAGGCAAAAGAGGGGACCGCGGGACGGCAACTGAACGTTTTTTCTGCTCCCGCAGATCTGGGATACAGCGGGGCAAGAGCGCTACAAGTCTCTTGCCCCGATGTACTACCGCTCGGCTCATGCCGCAGTGGTAGTCTACGACATCACCTCCGCCGCCTCCCTCCTCAAGGCTCGCTCCTGGATCGCCGAGCTACAACGCCAGGCCGATCCGGGCATCGTCGTCTGTCTCGTAGGGAACAAGAAGGACCTTGAGGACCAGCGGCAAGTTAGCACCGAGGAGGCGGAGGCCTACGCGACGGAGGAAGGCTTGTTGTGGGTGGAGGCGAGCGCGAAGACGGCTGAGGGGGTGGAGAGTATCTTCAAGACCATCGGCGAGTCCCGCTCTCTAAAGTCCTCGCCCAATACGCTGCTGACGTTATCCTTGTGACAGCCGACAAACTGCCTCTCGACGCGCCAACCTCTACGGGTCGCGGGGCCGGTTCGCGCCTCAAGCTGGACGCGGCGGCCGCGAAGCAGCAGGAGGGTTGCTCGTGCTGAGACTTCGCGCCAGCCTGTTCCAACTCAGCGTTACGTTCGCCCTCGATCTCGTACTTTCTCCCGTTCCGACTGTCTTTCCCGCCCCTGTTCTGTTCGATCCTCCTGTCGTTGCTGTAACCATACATCTGATTCCGCTTCTCCCTGGTCCTTGCTCCCGGCGCGCTCTCCTTACCCTCTTGTATATATAGGCAGCCGTGTGGCAGGTAGCACCCATGGCGGCGCGTACAGCAAGACAGCTCCTCCTTTTTCTCGCACCATCTGCATTTTCCCGCACCTGCTCCTTTGCCTTCCCTCTCATCCGGCTTTCCGCTCTCTCCTGCAGCCCGAAGAGGTATAACTCCATCAGCGACGGGTCCGCCCCACCCGGAGGCGCGCTCCAACTGCTCGAATCGGCTCGAGAAGGAAAGAGCTCGTGAAAGCCGCTCCTTCCTCGTCCTCTTCACGACTGGCGATCTCCTCGTTCCGCTCGAGCTCGACAACCAACACCCAGACACGCCGAGGAAGCGCCAGAAGAACGAGGTGAGTTGGAGGAAGAGAAGTGGTTCGGCGGCGCGTTTTCTTCGGGAGGAGAAGAGGGTGGTGGAGCGCGAGGAGCTGACTCGCGGGCTCTCTGTGCAGTATAGCCCTCGACTGTTCGACGCTGCCAGCTCTGCCTGACCCCAAGCCGAGCGGTTGAATGCGTCGCGGCGAGCGCTGATTGCCTCGACCTCGCCTCCATCTCCGTCGCGTCCATCTTGCCCCTCGACCTCGCTCCTCCACCTCGCACCCGCTCTCTCTCTCTCCCTCGGCGGTGCAGCAGCCGCTCTTCGACCGGCAGCGGCAGGCCCTCGACCCCTGTGCGGTGCGCGACTAGAGCTTGGCTCCCCAAACACCTCCTCGCCAGCTCCTGGTACCCCGACGCGACTCCTCGCACACCTTGCACGGCCGCGACTGCACCACCACCAGCAGCACAGGCTCAGCGGGACCCACTCGGTGCGTCTCTCTCTCTCTGCTGGGGCGTACGACCGGGCGAGGACCGCGCGGAGTCGAGGAGCGGCCGGTGCGCGGGGAGCAGGAGCAGGAGCGAACAGCGGGACACGCGTTGGAAGGGTGTGGGTGGGCGCACCACAGCTCACAGGCAGCCTACGAGCTACTCGGGGCCAGCTTGGGGCCGTACAGCATGCGGACGAGCAGCGACAGCCGACGAGAGGGGGTGCGGCAGGGCTCAGGAGCTACAGATCAGCGTGGAGGAGCCGGACGGACACAGTGGAGCACGACACGGTGTCTTTCGTCTGCTCGAGCGGGCGTACAGCCGTGCTGGAGCCGTGGCACGTCCAACTCGCTGCCTTTCTCCTCGAGGACGGGGGACAGGGGGTGCGAGCGGGCCTTCTTCCGCCTCTTGCTGCCTCTTGCACTCGCTCTGCGACACTCAGAAGCTCACAAGACTACACCTAGAGGAGCGCGACTGACCCGACTCGCTTCTCACAGCTCCTCGCTCGCCATGGCCGCCTCATCCGCCGCCGCCTTCCCCCTCTCCCCCACTCCCCAGTCGCCCCTCTTCCCCTCCGACCTCACGTTCACCCCTCCCACCCACGCGTACCAGGAGGAGCACCACCGCCGGCAGAACAAGCGCAGCTCGACCGCCTCCCAGTCTGGTCGGCCCGACCTCGGCTCCACCCCTTCTTCCGCCTCGGCCCAGGCAGCAGCGGCGGCGCACTACCCCTCCCCGCCGCTCCCGCAAGGGCCGTCGGCATCGAGCAGCTCGCACCGCTCGCGGCCGTCCTACGACCCCAGCCTGATCATCCCGCCGTTCAACCCGAACAAGCGGCGTTCGGCCGCAGGAGGAGGGACCGGAGGGAGCAGCGCGGGCTCGACCCCGCCCGTGGCGTCGAGGCGCAACTCGGCGCAGCAGGGGTTTGACCCGGCGCGCCAGCAGCCGCTGCCGCCGCTCCCGACTCAGCAGTACCAGCAGGCCAGGCCGGTGTCGACCCAGGCGATCCCGCAGATCCCGCCATTCAACCCGCACCACCACCACCACCAGCAGCAACAGCAGCAGTACGCCCAGCACCAGCAGCAGCAGCAGTACGCCGCCCAGCAGCAGCCGCAGCACGTCCAACCCGTCGCGCAAGGCCCGGGCGGGAGCGTGTCTTCGCGCGCGCGCCAGTCGGTTGGCTACCTCCCGACCTCAACTTCGCTCGCGGGCCAAGGCCCGTACCCGCACCTGTACAACCCGCACCCGATGCCGCGCCAGAAGATCTACTTCGGCCCGTACATCCTCCTCCAGACGCTCGGCGAGGGCGAGTTCGGCAAGGTCAAGCTCGGCGTGCACTCGGAGCGGTGGGGCGAGGACGTCGCGATCAAGCTGATCAAGAGGGGGAACGTCGACACGGCACAGAGGGGGGAGAAGGTCCGCAGGGAGATCGAGGTGCTCAAGGTGCGCCTCCTGTTCCTTTCTTCCTTCTTTCTGTACCTGACACTTCCTCCATGTAGCTCGTCCGCCACCCAAACATCGTTCGGCTGTACGACGTGATCGAGACGGAGAAGTACATCGGCATCGTGCTTGAGTATGCATCCGGTGCGTCCTGCGCATTCCCCTTTGCAGGCGTCACCCACTAACTTTCTTCCCCTTCGCTAGGCGGCGAGCTCTTCGACCACATCCTCGCCCACCGGTACCTCAAGGAGCGCGACGCAGCCCGGCTCTTCGCCCAGCTCATCTCGGGTGTCTCGTACTTGCACGCCAAGGGCGTCGTCCACCGCGACCTCAAGCTTGAGAACCTCCTGCTCGACCGCAACCGCAACGTCATCATCACCGACTTTGGCTTCGCGAACCGCTTCAACGACCCGACCGTCGACCTCATGGCCACCTCGTGCGGTTCCCCCTGCTACGCCGCGCCGGAACTCGTCGTCCAGGACGGCAAGTACATCGGCACGGCGGTCGACGTCTGGTCCTGCGGCGTCATCCTCTACGCCATGCTCGCCGGCTACCTTCCCTATGACGACGACCCAGCGAACCCGGAGGGCGACAACATCAACCTGCTGTACAAGTACATCCTCAACACGCCGCTCACGTTCCCCGAGTGGATCACCGAGGAGCCGCGCCACCTGCTCCTCACCATGCTCGTCCCGGACCCGGCCCAGCGCTGCACGATTCGCAACGTGACGCAGCACAGCTGGTTGCGCAAGTACGCGCACGCGTTCGACAAGACGGTCGACGAGCTCGAGTACCAGGCGCAGGAGATGGAGATGCACAAGCGGCAGGCGCTGGAGATCCAGCGTCAGTGGCTCATCCAGCAGCAGCAGCAACAGCAGCTCGCCGCGCAGGGCCTCCTCGCGCCGAGCATGACCCGCAGCCAGACCGCGACAAGCTCGATGGGCGTGCCCGGCGCTCCTCCCTCGGCGTCGGCGAAAACGGCCGCCGCGAGGCACCGCTCCGCGATGGTCACCTCGTCGTCGACCACAGCGGCGACGGCTCCGCTCGCGCAGATGGGCTTTGAGCACTACTCGATGGCCTCGCCCGTCTCGCAGACGCCCGCTCCCGCCCCGATCTCGGAGGAACCGCCCATCGCCCCTCGCACCCGCACCACCTCGACCGCCTCCGCCTCTTCTTCCTCTCGCCGCCCTCCTCCTCCTTCCCTCCCTACCAGCCCCGCCATCGTCCCCATCCCGCACGCCTCGAACCCAAATCGCCGCTCTGGAGCGTACAACGTCTCTGCCTCGCCGCCCACGACCGCGACCGAGTTCGTCGCGGCCGAGGCGCAGCCCTTCTCGTTCGACACCTCGGCGCGGTCTTCCCCCTCCCCCTCCCCGGCACTCGGCTCGGCGCCGATGGTCCCATCGCTCTCTGCGCCCGCAGCGCCGTCCCAGCCGGCCGTGCTCGAGCAGGACCAGCTCATGATGGAGCGCTCGCCGTCCGCGTCTCGCGCGAGCAGCACGTCCCGCGAGGCGCACGTCGTCGACGGTGCCGTCCCGGACGAGCAGCAGCAGCGCCGCCGCAAGGCCGCGCACCGTGCGACGGTCCAGGTCGAGTACGTTGATCCGGTTGCGAGCGCACGGGCGAGGAGGGAGGCTGTCCCGCTGCCGAGCTCGCCGCTCGCGAGTGCGCCGGCGGGCCCGGGCGTGGTTCAGGGCTTGGCGATCCACACGGAAGAGGAGGAGGAGCCCGTGCCAGTGCCGGTGGTGCAGGAGGAGAAGGAAAAGAAGGTCCGCCCGGTCGTGCCTCGTCTCGAGGTCCCGGGCATGGGGGCGATGGACGGCAGGGAGAGCGCGACGCCGAGTCCGGTGCCGAGCCTCGGCGGGGTCAGCGTCACCACGACGACGGAGACGTTGCCCGGCGAGGACGTGGTGATGCACCCCGCCGAGGAGGAGGTCACGCTCAAGGTCGACGAGCAGCACCTGCCGAGGTCGGAGGAGCCGAGGACCGCCCCGCCGGTCGTCGAGACGCCCATCCCGGCGCCGGTTGCTCGTCCCGCCACTCCCCCTCCCGCGATTCCTTTCCCTTCCCCTTCCGAGGCCCTCCCTACCACCGCCTCGACTACGACCAACCTCGCCGCCTCTACCTCCTCTCACCTCAACGGCACGCCTCGCAAGCGCAAGAGCTCGAGCTCGCCCGCCCCCTCCCTCATCGCGAACGAGCACGTCCCCGCTCTCCCGCAGCCTCCTTCAGCCGACGTCGAGTTTACGCCCCGCGCCAAGGGCAGCACTGGTAGCCAGGCCTCCTCGGCCGCGACAGAGCCGTTCCGCCCCGTCTCGGTCGCCTCGAGCAGCAGCCGCGGGCACCGCCACACCGCCTCTTCCGGCGCGTTCTCGATCCGCTCTCTCCTCGGCGGCTCTCTCCCCGCCAACGACCGCATCTCGCGCCCGTCTTCGTCGCGTGCCAATCCTGCCGCCGAAGGAACGCCTGGTGCGGAGTCGGCTCCGTTCGACGACTTCACGAACCGCCGCAAGCAGACCCGGCGGCAGAAGGCGCTCTCGCTCCAGCCGTTCCGCAACAGCGTCAGCTCGAAGCTGCCGAAGCAGGCGCGCGACAACGTCGATGCGCAGGTCGCCGCTTCCAGGACCAGGTCCAGCACGCTTCAGCAGCAGCAGCGCCAGCAGCAGACGATGCCTCCTCCGCCGGTTCCGACCGTCCGTCCCGCCGCCGGGAACGCTCAGCCCGCCTGGACACGTCCGCACGCTCCCTCGACCGCCTCCTCGTCGAAGCGTATGTCGACTGACCTCGAGGCGAACTGGTCCGGCGCCGCGACGGGGCCGACCCCGTCCGGCAAGGCCAAGGCCGTGATGGACTGGTTCCGCCGCAAGAGCACCAAGCCGGACGGGCTCGCTCCGCCCATCCAGACCGACTTCGACGACCGCCGCTTCGCCAACCGCCCGCCGAGCTCGACGGCGGTCGAGCCGCCGGCGTCGAGCAACACGAGCATGCGCGACGGGGCGATCACACCTACTCAGCCGGCGGCGTCGTCGATTGGAGAGACCGCTCCGGCTTCGCAGGTCGACACGACCCCGAGCCTGGTCGTGACCTCGCCGTCCCGCCCGCCGATCGACTCGCAGCCTTCGTCCCGCTCCGCTTCCGGCGCGTACAGCAGCAACCTCTCGCACTCGCACGGGACGGTCTCGACGCTCAACACCTCGGTCGCGCGATCGCCCGTCGTCCCTCCCGTCGGAGCGTCGACGCCGCTCCAGGCGACTGCGCCGGCGTTCTCGCCCGCCAAGCTCCGCTTCCACCAGGGCGCGCTCGACACCAAGGCCGTGACCTACCGCGCGCCGTACGAGGTCATCCACGAGATCAAGGGCGTCTTGTGGAACATGGGCATCGACATGGCTATGGAGGGCGACTACAGTTCGTTTCCGCTTTCAGCCTACATTCTTGTGAGACCTCACTGACCTGTCTCACCACGCTCTGCAGAGATCAAGTGCGTTCGCAAGAGCAAGAAGAAGGCGCAGGCTGCCTCGCACCGCGCCTCGCTCGTCGCCCAGTCGCCCCTTCTCGGCGCCTCCAACCCCGGCTCGCTCGACCGCCGCAACAGCGCCGGCTTCCCCTCGTCGCCTGCGATGACGCAGTCACCGTCGATGGGCTTCCGGTCCTTCTTTGGCCGCGGCAGCACCGGCAGCGGTGGGCAGAAGGGCTCGCCCGCCTTCCCGTCGAGTGCGACTTTCGGGCACTTCCCGCCCTCGACGCCGGGCACTCCGTCGGCGAGCGGCCACGGCGACGTCGACCCGCTTTCGTCGCCGATGACGACCTCGGTCTCGCAGTTCTCGATGCTGTCCCTCTCCGGGCCCGGCTCGCCTTCGCTTGGCGTCTCCCAGCCGCCTCAGCAGCCGATGCCGAGCTACGGCGGCGAGAAGAGCGCCGATGCGGGCGACGAGGTCCGGTTCGTCGTCGAGCTGACGCGGGTCAAGAACCTCGACCGGATGTATTGCGTCGACATCAAGCGCATGAAGGGCGGGCCGTGGAGCTACAAGCACGTCTATGACCAGCTGCTCCAGGGTCTCGAGCTGGGGCCGACCGTCTGAGGCGGCAATGGTGCGTTCCTTCCGGCCTTCGACTTTCTCTTCAAGCGCCTGACTCGGTCTTCCTCTCGCAGTGCCGCCATCCCCTCTCTTCCTCCTCTTCTTCCGCTGTGCAGTCGTCCGTAACCTATGCCCTCCTTCGTTTTTGCTTCCTCTTCTACCCCTCGCAACTCGTCCCTCTACTCCCCAAGCTGTACCCGATTCCTCCTCTCTCCTCCTCTTCCGCCCATTCAGTACCCTATCGCATACCGCCCCGCTTTTCCCTTCCTCCCTCCGTCGTGTCCCTTCGTCTTTCTTTTCTCTCTTCCTCGCACTCGTCTTTCTTTCCTCGCCTTGTTTTGCCCTCTCCCTCACTCGCAGGTATGCCTAGTCTTCTCCATGCCCTCCGTAGTACTGTCTCTCTCTCGTGTGCAGTCAGCCCTTTGCCTCCCTCGTCCCCGAGAGACGTTCTCATCAGCGCGCCTCGACGCGCTCCCCCCCTCCTCCTCCTCCTCCCGTTACTTCGAAAGCTCTCGCCAAGTGGGTGCGCAGTGATCGACCGACAGCTCTCCGCCGCGTATACAGCCTTGTCTCACCGCCCTGCCCGCTCCTCGCCGTCCTCGTCGTCGTCCTCTCGCTCCCTCCTCCTCCCACAACATTCCCTCCTCGACGCCCTCGGACGCCCTCGCAAACCCGCTCAAAGGCCCCAACACCCTCCAAATGGACTCGCCAGACCCTACGCCTGGCGCCCTCCACGCCCAACTCCGCTCCCTCTCCTTGTCGTCCTCCTCGACCGGCAACCACGCCCAGACCTCCGACGCCCTGCTGCACGACGAGGACCTGTCCCTCGCCTCCTTCAGCCACGACACGGGCGCACCGGGCGGCGGTATGGACAGCGACGACTCGTTCGACCTGCTCGGAAGCGCGCCGCCCGTGTTTGGCGACCAGGAGGACGAGACGGTTCGGTTCGCGCCTGTCCCGGCATCGGCGGACAATGACAAGGGCAAGGGCAGGAGCGACGACCGGGACGCGGTCTTCTTCGGCGGGTCGATGGCCGCTCAGCAGCAGACCAAGTCGGCGAGCGAGCAGTTCGACCCCTTCACCGGTTCTTCCACCATGGCCGCCTCCGCCTCTGCGTCCCGAGCAGGGACTGCCGAGGGAGAAGGAGAGTATGACGAGGAGGAGGGCGAGGAGGGATGGACGGATGAGGAGAAGGCGCGGGCGAAGCAGTTGAGGGCGGAGCGGGACTACGTGAGGGGGATGAACCGGGTGCTGGAGGGGCTGAGAAGCCAGCTCGGAAACATGGAGAGCAAGATCTCGGTGCGTCACTGTTCCTCTGCCTCCGCTGCGTCGTTCTTCCAAACAGCCAGACTGACCCTTTCGAGCTCTGCAGAGCGTCGGCAAAACGATCGAGACGTCTCACGAGCTGCTCGACCTCTACTCCCGCATCGCCAGCCAGGCGGAGCATACCAAGGACTTGCTGCTCGATGGAGAATGGGAAGGCGTGCAGAAGGTGCGTTTCCTTCCGTAATGCTTCTGCCTTTTCCCGCCCTTCCCCTTTCCCGCGCGCCCCTCTTCGAGTCTGACGGCCCTTGTGTCACCCATCAGGACTATGACCACCTTCTGGCTGCCGAAGCTGCCGCCGAAGAAGCGGAGCGCGCACGGCTGCAAGAAGAGCAAGAAGCGCACGAGCGGCGAGAGCGGGAAGCGCGCGAGGCGGAGGATCGCGCGAGGATGGAGGAGGCACGACGGGCGGCGGGGCCGGCGGGACGAGGAGGCGCGACGAGGGGAAGGGGAGGTACGTCAGGCTTTCTCTCTCTGCTCTGCCGACTCGCGGGAGCTTCCGGCTCCTTCGTCTCTGCGTTTGCAGTGTGTAGAGGTCTGACGCGTTTTTTTCTGTAGTCGTACGAGGCACCCTCTCTGCTCGCGGCCGTCTCACCTCCACCGCCTCTTCCTCAACTCGCGGCCGCCCCGCCGGCTCATCCTCCATCCCCTCTCCCTCCACCCGCCCGTCCGCCAACGTCTTCTCCTCCACCTCTTCCTCCTTCTCTTCCGGCATCCCTGCACCGAGAGGAACAGGGCGAGGGTCGGCCCCGGTTTCGGGCGTGAGGGGAGTGAGGGGGTTGCGAAGCAGGGTCGCAACGGCGGGTGCTAGGGGAGGGAGGGGAAGAGGAGCGGGGGCGAGCGTGTAGCGGAGCTATCAGTACAGGATGTCGACTCGACGTGAGGCAGCGGAGGGAGAGAGCCATTCAGGCTCGAGAAGAGCACAGGATTCCGATACAGCGTCAGCTTCTGCTTCTACGGCTACTTGTCCCTCCCGTAACAGGCGATGGTCCGCCACGCGGGCTTGACTGCTGCCGCTCGCTTCTTCTGCGGTCTGCGCTCCGTTACCTCTTCCTCGTCCTGCGACTTATTCTCCTCTGCCGCCTCTGCACTCTGCGTCAACGACGTCTTCTTGAGAGACGGTTGGATCGGCCTGATCTTCTTCGTGGACTTCGACACCTCCACCGGCTCGAGCTGCCAGAGGTCGACGAAGACGAGGAGTTGCTGGTCGGCCTCGGCAGGAACCAGAGTCGTGAACTAGGTTTCGGTCCTGTTGTACCACCACGAACAGCTAAGGTGCGCGCCGGCGCTGCCGAAAGCGACGAAAGTGATGAGTCTTGCAGCCCAGTTGGACTGACTGTCCGAGTCGCCGTCGTAGTGTTCGAGAACCTCGTCGTGCAGGCCCTTCGTGGGGATATCTAGGCCAAGGCGCTAAAGAAAAGACACGACAAGCTGCAGGCCAAGGTCAGCTCTGCGGAGGAAGAAGGAAGGGGAAAAGCGCACTTATAGGTCCGCACATTCCCTTCGGCGAAGTCCTCCTCCATGCTGTGATAGATGAGCTTGGAAGTCGTGCATTTGCTGCACGGCGCGTCCTCGCTGCCGCTCTCGTCGCCCGACTCGTGTTGGCTCCTCCTTTCCTTCTTCCTCTGCAGCACGTGCAGCTGCGGCGACGCCTCGCCAAGGACGTATCCCTCGCTGCCACGGTCACAGTGTCAGCATGTATTCGTTCCGAGTGTGGAGAGGAGGGTGTTCTCGAGGCCAGCGTCGAGGAGAAAAAGGCGGACGTGGTCAAGTATCTCAACGGGGATGCGCTCAGCGACCGAAAGGGTCGAGCCCGGCCTGGAAGAGTTGAGCGGGAGACGGCAGGCGAGGACGTCGAGGAAGGTGGGGGCTCCCCGGATGCTTTGCCAGGCGAGGGCGGCGCGAAGGAGGGAGCGCAGGCGGACGGGCCGACCGTAGAAAATCGCAACAGCTGCGGACGGTTTCCAGCCACAAGGACAAAGCAGGGACAGAGAGGAAAAGACCCACGCGGTGCCGCAACAATCATGGAGGCGCCTGAGACAGCTACAAAGCGAGCACGAGCCGCTGTCGAGACGCTGGAAGCATAGCAAGATGGGGGAAGTGGGAGAGAAAGAACGCGAAGCAGCCAGAGGCGGGACTGGATGGAAAGGAAACG
The DNA here is from genome assembly GCA_029873605.1 of Rhodosporidiobolus sp. SP3-3/4. Lineage (NCBI taxonomy): Eukaryota > Fungi > Basidiomycota > Microbotryomycetes > Sporidiobolales > Sporidiobolaceae > Rhodosporidiobolus > Rhodosporidiobolus sp. SP3-3/4. Next base: position 25,045 of record JAQJIZ010000015.1, on the reverse strand, counting down.
ATTGCAGCGGGGCAGATTTGCAAACATGGAAGACCTAGCATGTAAGGCGTTTTGGCCGAGCGGTCTAAGGCGCTAGCTTAAGGCTCTTACCCAGAGTACGCTAGTCCGAAAGGGCGTGAGTTCGAATCTCACAGACGTCAACACCTTTTTTTGCTGCTATTCTCTCTCTCTCTTCTTCTCCCTCTTCTTTTGCTCCCCGCCTCTCTGTACCTGGCTGACTCGACACCGTCTGTTCCTCTTGCAGCTTCTGCCGGTTCCGGGCGAGGCTCGACCTAACCCTGTCTCCCGCTTACTCCTTCCCCCTCTCTTCCTCCTCCCATTTACTTGGCTTGGCTTGTTCTCGCTCGAGAGACCGCCGTCCGCGATCAGACTCTTTCAACCACATACCAAGTCGGCCCAGCGCCCTCTCGCACCGCCCCAAGCTCTCCTTCGCGCTCCCCCACCTGCTCCACTCGGCTTCCTTCTCCCACCATGTCCTTCCCTCCTCCTCAGCTGGAAGTGCTGGCGATCCGCGCAGTCGAGCTACTGAAGAAGCGCAAGGTTTGGGGATCTCTCACGACCATAGCTCCTCGGGTCCCGCACGCTGACACACCTTCAACTTCTTTCCCCCTCTCCATCTCTCCAGGAAACCGTCTCGTTCGTCGAGACCGCCGCGGGAGGGCTCGTCTCCTCCACGATCCTGTCAATTCCGGGCACGTCGGCCGTCTTTGCCGGCAGCGTCGTCGCGTACCAGCTTGCCGCCAGGGAGAAGTGGCTCGAGTGGAAGCGCGACGTGAGCAAGTACGAGTGCGTGCATCTCTCTCACCCCCTGTCTTGACGCCCTACTGATCGTCCTACGCGCAGCGGCCCGAACGAGCAGACCGTTTTCGACCTTGCCTCTTCCTGCCGCCGCCAGCTCTCGAGCACGTACGCCCTCGCCGAGTCGGGCGTTGCCGGCCCCGGTCGTCCGGACGTCTACCGCGCCGAGATTACCGGGCCGGGGTACTGCTCGCTCGCGCTGGTGGGCGAGGGATTGCCGGAAGAGGGGGTGAGGAAGACGGTCAAGCCGGAGGAGAATGTGAAGCAGGGCGAGGAGAAATCGAGGGCGGAGTGGATGGTTGTTTTCGCGGCAGAGATGCTCAAGCTGCTGGTAGAGGTGCTGGAGAAGAAGGAGACGGAGAAGTAGACAAGAGTGGAAGGAGGCCTTCTTTTCCCCCTTCGCCTTTTCTGCGCCCTCTCGATGCGACAGCGAGAGTGCGAGCACAGCGGATCCTCTCCTTGCCGGTGCAACAAGTGAGATCAGCACGCGTTGTTACGCACAAGCGGACTGCAGGCCGCTGAAGGACAGGTGGAAGAGGAAGAGTTGAAGAGGCATATCGAGGAGCTCAAGGGAGGCAAGGTACGAGAGGGGCTACGTAGGGCGAACGCGACAGACTTGCTGGCTCAGGGGAATAGGCAGGGAGAAGGAGAAAGAAGAGGAAGCCGAAGGCAAGAAAGAGGTGGCGATCAGGAGAGTCGAAGTGGAATGGCACAAGAAGATGGGTAGACGACCGGCATATAACGAGGAGGAGAAAGGCACGGTATGGCGGTGCAAATGGGGATACGAGATGCGAGAGTTGCGGAGGAAGGCGTGCGGGAGGAGGTGTACTCGATGCGGTGTGGGTGTACTCGAAGTGAGTCTACTCGCTGGAGAGGGGAGAGACAGGCGGACCCTTTCACGTTGCGCATGCAGAGGAGTGCCGTATCCTGCGCTGCTTCTTGCCGGGAGGAGGTGCGAACCCGCCGCCTTCCTCCTCAGCGCCGCGATCGAGGCTGTCCCTTCGGGCGCTCTTGAGCTGCCCGCCATCACTCGTGGTCGTCCAGCTCGTCAGCGTCGACGCCGCCTGGTTGCGGCTGCACTCATCACTTGACGCGGACCCGGGGGCGGGCGAGACCGAATCGCCCTTGCCGCCATCGTGTTGGTCGCGCGGCTGGTCGTGCTCGAGCCTGCCCGGGTTGATGAACTCCCACATTCCAGCGGTGGCGCGGACGGGGTCACGCTCGAGGATGTTGCCGAGCGAAGTCGAGCCCGTCGAGGAGGTGCCGGTCGGCGGCGTAGGGAGCGGGTCGTACGATGACGGGGCGGTCGGGTGGAGTAAGGAGCCCGAGGTAGGGACAGAAGAAGACGGAGGGTACGGCGGCTTGTCGAGGTGGTAGGGGGAGAAGGTGCGTGGGAAGCTCGGGAGGCGGACTTGCCCGGGAGGGGGAGGAGGGGCGAAGTTGGCGCTGAGCAGGCCGAGCGTCGAGACGGACGGAAGGCGCCCGGGCGAGGAGATGTTGCGGGTCATGCCGCGACCGGTGCGGACCGCCGGAAGACTTGGGAGCGAAGGCGGTGCGGCAGCGCCGTTCGAAGCCGACGAGTCTCGGGCGACGAGAGGCTGCGACACGACGCGCTTGACCTTGATGCTGACCACGGGGCGAGCGGCGGTCTCGCCGCCAGCAGACCTCGAGCCCGTGTCGGCCGCCGTGCTCGTCTTGCTGCTCTTGCCGCTCTTGCTGCTCCTGCTGCCAGAGCGGCTCGCGACCGGGATGGGTTGCTTGCGGCGCGGCGAGGGAGGCGCCTTCTCGACGACGGGCTCGTCCTCGCGGTAGTCGCCGTCCGCGAGATCCTCGTCACCATCGGACTCGAGCGAGTGCGAGACGCGCTTGCCGCGGCTTTTGACCGACTCGACGGGGATGTCGTCCTCGACAGGCTCGGCAGGCTCGATGGACGCGGCGTCCTGAGACGAGGACACCTTGGCCTCGCTCTTCTTGGTGCGCTTGCCGCCGCTGTTCTTCGGTCCCGGTCGCCGCTGGCAGGTCGGGCACAGTTTGCCGAAGCAGTTGACGAGCTCTGCGTCGAGAGTACGGAATCAGTGCGAGCACAGTGAGACGGCACAGAGAGAAGGGCGAACCTTTGGGCACATGCGACCAGCTCTCCTTCAAGCCCTTCCACGTCGCATCACGGCCGCGATGGCCAATCTTGACGTGCTCGGTGAGGATGATGGAGTAGATCTCGTCCCTACACGCGACGGGCTTGTCCTTGTTGGTCTCCTTGAGGACGTAGAGGTAACCCGGCTTCTCGCGCCGGGCGGGGTCGGCGAGCCGCAAGTTCTCCTTGGCCCAGTACCGGTTCGCCGCCGTGCCGATGTTGGTTGACCCGGGGTTACGGAGGATGTTGAGCGTGCGGTCGTAGGTCTCGCGAGACACTGTGGACAACAGAGGTCAGAGAGGTCGAAGAGGGGCGGAAGGAAGAAAAGCGGCGACGAACAGATGGTCTTCTCCGGGCTCTTGTTGTTGCGCTCGATGAACGCGTCCATGGCGGCGTTGAAGGCTTCTTCGGTGGGCACGGTCGGATCGGAGCCCGTGGATGAGTTGGAAGTCGTCGGCGACTGGCTCGTCGAAGTCGAGCTGGACTCGGTGCGGACCGAGGATGAAGTCGACGGCGACGGCTCCGTGTGGTCGACGGGCAAGTCGACTGGGCTTCCTGACGTGTAGGAGCGGGACAAGGACATGGCTGGAGGCGGTTCGAGTGTGTGCTGCAGGGTTTGGCCGTGAAAGTGGGGGTGAGCGAACGAGGCGGTGAAGGAAGGCGAAAAGGGCGGGGAAGGGCAGGGTGAAGGGCGCACAGTGTGTAGACGTAGCTGAGGGAGCGCCGTGAGCGAGTACGAGGGGGCGAGAGGCTCTCGTCGGACGGGAAGAGGCGGGCGAGCTAGCGGACGAGGAGGGAACGGGAGCTGCTGGGTCGTGTGAGCTGGATAGGGAGGGCAGGAGAGTGCGTGTAGGCTAGCGGAGGGACACGAGAGGAGTAGGGTATAATAGAGAGGGGAGAAAGAAGGAGGGAGCGGGAAGAACACGAGTCGGAAGCAAGCCAGATCGGACCAAGTTGGCCCAACCCAAATCCGCTCCTGCTCCGCCTTCCTCGTACGTACAACGCTTCTCACCTCCTCCTCTGGGTTAGCCCCCCGAGCTGCACCGCCTTGCCCTCCCGTTGACCCGCCTCGTCGTCCAGCACCGCACCTTTTCTCCCCCGCGTTTGGGCCAATGCTCCTCGACTCGCCGCGTCGAAAGAAGGTGAGGGACGCATGCTTGCACTGCTACAGATGACCTGGAAGGGAGGGAGAACAAATCAACGTGAGGAAAGAAGGGCAAGAGGAGGACATCAACGGCGCACCTCGAACCCGCCTTCGCACTATCCGACCCCTCGACCTATTCCCGCTCACTCCCGCACCTCTGGCACGCCCTCCGTCCTCCCACCCCTTCGAATCCACGCGACCTCCTTCTCGCTGGGGACGTTCCTCCTCCCAACCCACTCGGCCAACCCCCTCTTCCACCGCTCGACGCGCCACACCGGGATGCTCGCGTCGTTCTCGACGTACAGCACCGCGAGCGCGAGCGTCCAGCGCGACGGCGCGACGCCGAGGCGCTTCATCCACGCGAGGAGGAGCGGGATCGACCGCGGGTGCGAGTGGTAGCCCGTGAGCTGGATCAGGGAGCGGAAGGTCCGGTCGATTGGGTGGAGATGAGGGTAGAGCGGCGGGGACGGGGAAAGCGTCGAGGCAAAGGGGCGCCAGTCGAGTGGAGGGGTGACGGCGGCGGCAGGGGAGGTGGAAGAGGGAGAGTTAGAGTCGAGACCGATTGCGTCGTCGTAGGCGTCGGATGCCGTAGAGCCTTGGCCGCCGAAATGATCCGCAATCCATCCCGTCAGCCCACCTCTCCCTCCCACGACCGCCTCCCTTCCGCCGCTCCTCGGATAAAGCGGGTCCTCGACCGCCGCGTCCTGCCAATTCGCCTCGAGGACGTCAACCCAGAGGAAGCGCTCCATCCGCCTTGCCGCGGGCACGCCGTCCCACCGGTCGTCGACGACGACGCCGTACTTGCTCCTCCGAGCCGAGTCGTCGAGCGCGCCGAGGAGGGGACGAGCGGGTCCGTCAAGCGAGGAAGACGAGGGACCGATGCCGCCGCCGAGCGAAAGCGCCGACAGGTCCTCGACGCCGAGGCCGAAGCCTTTCCCGGCGGCGGCGCTCGCGAACCGTGCCGCGTCGAGCATGATGCTGAGCGTCGCCGCGTCGGGCTTGACGCCAAAGTCGCCCTCGAACCGCGTGAAGAGCTCGAACGCGGCGTCGTACTGGCCCGAGCGGCTCAGGTGCGCGAGGAGCGAGTTGAGCGGGACGGCGTCGAGCTTGACCGAGTTGGGGTACGCGCCCGGGCCGGCCGTGGGCTCGGGGTTGCGCACGCGCGGCGAGAGGAGGGTCTCGGGCGGGTCGATGCCAGTCCTGTGGCCGTGGAAGAGGAGAAGGCGGCGCGCCAGCCCGTCGCGGTTGATGCCGCAGAAGGTGCGGACGAGGCAGTCGAGCAGCGGGCCGTCCGGGCGCCACCCGCGCGCTTCGAGCGAGCGCCAGAGGTGTAGCGCGGGCTTGTACTCGCGTCGGGAGACGAGGGCGCGCATGACGACCGTGTAAAGCGGGAGAGTCGGAGCTGGAGGCGTGTAGGTCGAAGAGGTAGGAGACGCGCGCGGCTTCTTCTTGGACGAGACGTCCTCGATCCAGCCAAGGAGGTCGAGGATCGTCGAGGTACTGACGGACGGGTGGCGAGAGATCGTGTGGAAGAAGGTCGTCCAGGAGATGGAGTCGAAAGGAAAGGGCGGAGGTGGGAAGTCGGGATGGCGGCCCGAGCGGACGAGCGACTCGCGGAGGATGCTGAGGTAGGTAAGGGAGACGAAGGGGTTGAGGAGCGTCGTGGTGTCGTAGATGCTGACGGAAGAAGATCCGAGGTCGGCTGCAGCAGGAGGGTGCTGCTCGTCTGAGCGTTGCTGCTGCCTCCTCGGCGAGCTCCTTGACGCCGACTTGAGGTCCTCGTCGACCCCGTCAATCTCCTCTAGCAACGCTCGCGCAAACGCCGGCACCGCCGCCCCTCCCTCCTTGACCTTCCCAGATCGCCCGTCCTCGTCCTCGAGTCCCTCACCCAGAGGGCCGCCGTCGTCAAGTTCCGCCGCCGTGACGACATCGACCTCGCCGTCTTCCTCCGCCTGGACCGCCCTCGCCCACCCGCCCCCACCGATCCGGTCAAACGCCTTGACCCTTCCGTCCTCGAGCTCGGCGAGCTTCCGCAGGTGCTGGCTGTTGATGCTCGCCCTGCCGTACTGCTGCGCGCCCCTGATCGCCGCCCTCAGGACCCTGACCGCGTCCGTCTTGCCCGCGCGCGCGCACACGCCGAGGACGGCGTGCAGCTCGGCCGCGAGCGGCTCGGCGTGCCCGCTCGCCTTCATGGCCTGCAGGAGCGCGACGGCCGCGGCGGGGTCGTCGCGCGCGAGGAGCTTGGGCGAGAAGAGCGGGCGCCAGGTCTCGGGCGTGCGGCGGACGGCGCGCGCCGTCATGGTCGAGACGAGGAGGGCGGCGAGCGGGCGCAGCACGGAGGGAGGGGTTGAAGAGGCGTGGGTGGAGGGGAGGCGCTCGGAGGCGAGGGCGGAGAGGAGGCGGCCGAAGGAGCGCGAGGAGGACAAGCCGGCGGAGGGAGGGGAAGGGTCGGCGTCTTTGCCGAACAGGGGGCGGCGGCGAGGCTTCGCGGAGGAAGGAGAGGGAGGAGGGGTGTATGCGACCCACTCGACCGTCTCGCGGAGGGCGACGTAGTGCCGGACCTTGAGAAAGTGCTGCAAGCACCGCGCGACGAAGAGACCGCGGTTCTGCTCGTCGAGCTGGGCAAAGCGCGGCGAGAGGAGCTGCGAGGCGAGGTACGGGACGTGCGCCGGGTCGGAGACCATGCCAGGCAGGGCGAGATAGAGCCAGTCGGGGCAGGGCGACGCCTGGTCGTTGGCTGGAGAGAAGGAAGAGCCGACGACATCCTCGACGCCGGCCTGGGTGCTCTCGAGTAGCCCGAGCTCCTGCAGGGCGTAGATTGGGTCTCTCCTGCCAAGGACGCGGACCCAGAGGGCGATGTGGGCGGGCGGGATGGCGCGGTGGTCGAGGAGGCGGTAGAGGAGGTCCTTTGGGACGTGCTGGCCCTGTGCGAGGGCGTGGGCGAGCCAGCGCGTGCGGGTGTCGAAGAGGTGTCTGTGCGCCTTGAGGCCCTTGGGGGTTGGGCGAGGTGCGTGGCTGGGTGTGCGGCGAGGTGGAGGATGCGAAGGACGAGGCGGAGGAGCTGTTGGGGAGGAAGAGAAGAGGTGAGCGGAGCCACGGGGCAGGCTCGAAAGGTGGGAGCGTACGTGAATGATGTCTTGGAGCATGGTCACGGGTCGTTCGTGGGTGCTTGTTGGGTGAGAGGAGCAGGGACGAGGTGGACAAGGACGGAGGACGAGGCGAGGGAGCGAGGCGTCGGACGGCGCTCGAGAGGGACGGGCGGCCAAAGGGAGTGAGCATGGCATGTCTAGACGTCGCCTCGAGTCGTTTAGCGTGCTCAGCAGGGCATCCAAGCGGGGAGAGCAGGCCGAGAGACGCCAACGAGCTCCTTACCAGAACTGGTTCGCTTCTGCCTCTTCACACCCTCCCTCATCCAGCTAGATAGCTCGTGAGACACGACCAGTGAGCTGCAACTGAGCCTTCTGTCTGACTGCTTTCCTCCCGCCGACCCCCGTCGCTCTTCTCTCCTGCCTCCCCCTCCTCATCTCCTCAGCCCGACCATGTCCTCCGCCGCCCTCCAGGTCACCTACACCATCGCCGTCCCCTCCACCCACCACACCGTCTCCACCACCCTCCAGCCCTCGGGCGCCTTCTCCGCCCCGCTCGACACCTCGTCCCCCGCCGCCCACCTCCGCTCCCTCGAGCACGCCCTCGGCCAGGCCAGGGACGAGATGAACGCCCGGTTGACCGAGTGGAAGGACGAGCTCAGGGTCGAGGAAAAGCAGAAGGAGCGCGAGGGCAGGAAGCGCGTCAAGGAGAGCGGGGAGGACGACGACGACGAGGAAGAAGAGTGAGGGACGAGCGGAATGCGCTGCGTCAAGACGGCGAGGAGGAGCAGGTGCGCCATCCCCTTGCCTTCATGCTCAGCGAGACAATCTGACTCTTCTCTTGCAGCCTTGCCGGGTCCTCCTTGCACCCTACAGCCCTTTTCCCGGTTCTTCCGCCGGCCTCTCCTCTCTCGCCTCCTCCACACGACATCTACCGCTTCCACCATGACTTGCAGTGCCCATCCCGGCCAGCCGAAACGGTAGCCACCCCTGCCTTGTCTTGCGTCGCATCCAGCCGTCCTCCCTTTTCTCGTTGTTGTTGTAACTCGGCCAGTGCCCATACGCCGTCTTCTTGTTCGCGCCGATGTCAGAGAGCCCAGTCAGTCAAGAGCGCGAGCAACAGAACTGGACAGGCCAGGTTGAGTGCCAGCATGGAAAGGAGAGAGCCGGAGGAAGAAAAGGGTGCAGCGTGCGAGGCAGCGATTGAAGCTGCTCAAGGCAGCAGTGCGAGGGAGGCGCGCGTGGTTGGCCCACTGAGCGCCAGGATGGGTGTGTACAGCAAGATGTAGACGCTGGAGGGCGCGCCGGAAGCAGGTCCAAAGTGGACGAGGAGAGCAGAGAGGACGGGCGGAGCGAACGGCGCTCGCGCTCGGCGAGGCGGCTCAGTGGGCACTACGAGTCTAGAACAGCACATGCAGCAGGCCGAAGGAGAGGAGGTGAGCGGTCGGAGAGCGAGGTGAACCTGGTGAGGGAAGGCGGCGAGCGGGCTTGCCCTCCGTCTAGCTCTCACCCGCGCGACGGTACGTCTGCTCGCTCACTCCAAAGGCGTTGTGCACTGACAGTAGCCCCTCTGTGCCCACCCACCGCCCCTGCGCCACCGCTGAACCACCTCACCACCTCGTCCTTGACCTCTCGCAAACTTCGCCTCGCCTTGCACCTCGCCTCTCTCCCGCTCGACCGCCCTTCTGCTGCGCTCGTCCGCTCCTCCAGGCCAACATGCAGATCTTCGTCAAGAGTGCGTCCCTCCCCTCGCCCTCTGGCCCTCCCAACCAGACCATCCGAGCTGACCTAGTCCCCTCCGCCCCCTCGTCTCGCCTACAACAGCCCTCACGGGCAAGACTGTGCGCTCGCTCTCGACTGGAATGTAGGAGGAACGGCGCGGGGCATGCAGGACTGACCGGGGCCGTGGTGGGTTCGCTGTGCAGATCACCCTCGAGGTGGAGTCGTCCGACACGATCGACAACGTGCGTCTTTTGGCTCTCCTACACGCTCGAGACACGCCCGCTGACCATGCCCGGTCACTCTGGCCGATTCCCGACTCGCGCAGGTCAAGGCCAAGATCCAGGACAAGGAGGGCATCCCCCCTGACCAGCAGCGCCTCATCTTCGCCGGCAAGCAGCTCGAGGACGGCCGCACCCTCTCGGACTACAACATCCAGAAGGAGTCGACCCTCCACCTCGTCCTCCGGTCAGCTTCGAACCCTTGCCCTCGATTTCGGCCTCCTCCTTCCCCTGCGGCGGCAAAGGTGGTGGACAGGCGGGAGGAGCAGGATGCGACGGACGAGGGCCATCCGGCCGTGGTGGCACAAAGTGGCACGGCGCGGGAGAGAGCGTTCAGGTCGAGAAGGGCGAGTCGGTGTGGTGTGGCTAGAGCGGGATTGAGGCGAGACGGGCGCGGTCAGGACCTTCCCCTTCGCTCAGGACACGTCGTGCTGACGTTCTTTGCATTCCCGCCATCCGCATCGCCATGACCACCCTCCCTCGACTCCCGCTCCTCCCTACCTCCATCACTCCCTGAACCCCCTGTCCTCTCCTCCCTACTCCTACCGCGACCTCCACCCAACATCAGCCTCCGCGGTGGTATCATCGAGCCCTCGCTCCGCATCCTCGCCTCGTCGTACAACTGCGACAAGATGATCTGCCGCAAGTGCTACGCCCGCCTCCCGCCGCGCGCGACCAACTGCCGCAAGCGCTCGTGCGGCCACTCGTCGCAGCTCCGCCCGAAGAAGAAGCTCAAGTAAACTCTGCAAGGCGGGTGCGCGGCGGTCCCGGGTTCGCGGTTTCGACAGTTTGGCGGTCGAGGCGCGGGTTGGGCGTCGTGCAACGGGGTTTGTGCTTTTGACCGATGCGCTCGACGTGAGACGGGAGTTGCGGAATGTTGGAGAAGCGTGGGAGAAGGGGGACGAGCCGAGCGTGGGGCAGTGGAGGAGGAAGGACGAGTTGCTTCTTCGCTCTGGCTTCCGCTTCCTTCTTTTTCCCCAGAGAAATCATTCACCTGCTCTGTCGGCCCCGTGATGCCGAGTGCATGCCTTCGTCGCCTTCGCCCCTTCATCGCCGCGCTGCGCCCGTTTGGGCCTCGCCTTTCTCCCTCTCTCTCTCTTCCCCTTCACAGCGACCCGCTTCCTCCCGCTCCCTAGGACTGCGGGCCACCTCTACGGCACCCTCAAGCACGCTCAAGAGCCGCTACAACCACCTCTCCCGCCGCCTCACTCCCTTCGCCTCGTCTCCCTGGTGCTCCTTTTTCCTCTACAAGCGCTGTTCGCCAGAGTCACTCACCTCGCGTCTCTCCCCCTCGCTTGCTACGGCACCTGCGTCAAGACTGTCCCCCTTGAGCTGGCCGACGGCGCCTAGTAGCGAGCCGAGCCGGTTTTCCTCGCCCTCGTCCTCAGTTTCCAGCGCAAGTCGAGCCCGATTTCTTCGCGTCGAGGCCGGCCGCTCTGGCAAGACGAGCGCTGCGAGCGTCATTGTCGAGGTCTGGGAACGCGACAAGCGGCAGCACGTCGACTAAAGACGCCGACCCTGCGCCCCTGCCCATCGTCCTCACTTCGTTCCGCGCGAGGAGCATCTCCAGTACCGGAATAGCGGGCGCGTGCTCTGGCGTTCCCCGCCGTGTGTCATTGCGAAGACTACTGGGGCATCGTCGTCAATTTGGGCGGCGTACCGATCCTCGCTGAAAAGGCTGAGGCAGTGCTTTCTCCGCTCTCCCTCCCCTTCTCTTGCTGCAAGATCAAGGATCAGACACGCAGACGTGCCCTTCTCGACGACTTTTGTCTCGACTGGCCCGCCTGCTACCTCCTCGCTCGTGAGGGAGACTTTTCCGACAAAATCCACTGCCTTGCGCCTTCGGCCCTCCCGAAGCTGCCCTCGTGGCGGACCACTGTGCGCGCTGACACGAAGCAGGCGCTCCATTCTGCGGCGCTACACCTTCTTCCTCACAGCAAACACCTCTTTGCTCGTTGCTCGCCCCCTATCTTGCTTTCGAGCTCGAGACTTGCGGCATTCTTTCATGCTGGTACCAGCCGCTCCGCCCTGCTCCCAACTGGTGCCGACTTCGACCCGATCAAGCCCACCTTCGAGCCACCCGAGCGAAGCGGGAGAAGCGCAGGTTGGAGCGTTGACACAGCGCGCCGGCGATGGCATCAGTGAGGTGAGGAGGTGTAGCAGTGTTGTATGGTGCGGAGCTCAATTGGCGCGCGTGCCAGGAAGGGCGGGAGCTGGACGAGCAGCTCGGAAGAAAAGCAACTCGAGGTCTGCTTACAGCGCATCTTGGCCACATAGAGATGAGGGGGTGAGCCTGTGGACAACGATGCACCGCAGAAGTAGGCGGGAGGAGGCTTGGCGAGAGAAGAGAAGCGGAAGCGGACGGGAAGAAGCAGCAACTCGTCCTTCCTCCTCCACCGCCCCACTCTCGGCTCCCCCTTCTCCCACGCTTCTCCAACATCCCGCATCTCCCGTCTCACGTCAAACGCATCGGTCAAATGCACAAACCCCGTTGCACGACGCCCAACCCGCGCCTCGACCGCCAAAGTGCCGAGACCGCGATCCCGGGACCGCCGCGCACCCGCCTTGCAGAGAGCCGCGCGAGTCGTTTACTTGAGCTTCTTCTTCGGGCGGAGCTGCGACGAGTGGCCGCACGAGCGCTTGCGGCAGTTGGTCGCGCGCGGCGGGAGGCGGGCGTAGCACTTGCGGCAGGAAAAGGCGGCATGTGAGGCTGCGCAGCTTGCGCCTGGAAGAGGGAAGCTGTCGTAGAGCTACAGTATTGCGTTGCCTGTAGTAGGAGAAAGTGGTCAACACGAGCGTAAGACGGGAAAGGGAAGAAAAGAGGGAGGCGGAGTAGACTTACAGGGGCGAGTAGCTTCCTGATCGGCAGCAGTAGATGAGCACCGCAAGATCTGGAGACGTAGCTGGTGTAGCGCGGCCGCGCGCGGCGCGATTCCTCTCGGTGACCAAGTCGAGGGGAAGAGAAACGGGTAGAGGCGCCCCAGGCTGCTCTGGAGAGGATCAGAGGATGAACCCCGAGCAGATGTGCGACGTAAGAGCTAGAGAACGAGTCACACATGGCGGGAGAGGCTTGGAGGAGGTGGAATTGGGAGGGGAGACGAGGAGGAGAGGGCGACGGGGGAGCTTGCGAATGGCTTGGGGCGGTGCGAGAGGATGCTGGGGTGACTTAGTCAGTGCTTGAGAGAGTAGGCAGCGCTGTCGCAGATCTCTCGAGCGGGAGCAAGCCAAGTCGAGTGCTTGGAAGGAGGGAGAGAGAGGAAGGGAGGAGTGGGAGACGGGGTGACCCTCACCCGGAGACAGCAGAAGCTGCAAGAGGAGCGGACGCTGTCGAGTGAGCCAGTACAGGGAGGCGGGAAGCAAAAGAGATAAGGAGGGAGGGAAGAAAAGACAGCAAAAAGATACTGACGTCTGTGAGATTCGAACTCACGCCCTTTCGGACTAGCGTACTCTGGGTAAGAGCCTTAAGCTAGCGCCTTAGACCGCTCGGCCAAAACGCCTTAGATGCTGGGTAGCCCAAATTTGCAAATAGGTCCCGCTCCGCCGCTTCCTTTCCTCCCAGTCCTGCCTCTGGCTGCTTCGCGTTCATCCCCTTCCCCTTCCCCCTCTTGCTATGCTGCCTGCCGTTTCCTGGCAATTCGTGCTCGCTCGTGACTGCCCCTGACGCGCATTGATGGTCGACGCGGCCGCCGCTTCGGTCTTTGCCCTCTTTCTTTTCTTTCGCTTGCCCCGGCGCGCTTCCCTCAGCCCTTTCTTCTTTCCGCTCATCACCAAGCAATGCGGAAGATGCTGAACGACTGGAGATTCTTTGCACGAGACTCATGAGTTGGGAGAGAGAGGAAAGGGAGTAGAAAAGACGTGGAAGAGGGGGAGGGAGTAGGCTTCAAAAGCGCATAAGGGACGACCCGAGAGGGGGGGCTAGGGCGCGAAGGTGGTGTAGAGGTCGCCGTTGAGCTGCGAGAACGTGAAGTTGCCGCCGCCGTTGATCGAGTTGCCCGGGACGAGCATCGCCTCGACGCACTCGCGCAGGTCGACGTTGGCACTGTTCGGAGAAAGCGGTCAGTACTGCCTCAAGAGGAGGAGGAACAGAAGCGAGGGGAGCGTACGCGTCGGACCAGAGAGTGATGAGCGCGCGGTGCACGTCGTTGATCGCGATCGGCGCTCCGGGCGAGCCAGCCAGCTCGTTGAGCTTCTGCGCCGCAACGCGCGCGCGGTCGCGGATGATGCTCGTCCTGTCGATCTGCGGCACGACCGGCTGCGGCAGGGACGAGGGCGTGCTCGCAGGGCCGACCGCGGGAGAGCCCCAGATGCTGCTGCTGGCCGTCGCGGTCGAGCTGGCGGCGCCAAAGGGCGAAGGAGCGCCCCACGGATCGGTCGCGGGCGGACTGGCGGCCGACATGCTCGCGCGAGAAGGCTGGGCAGGAACGACGACGTCGTCGTCGCCGCCAAGGGCGGCCGAGCCAAAGATGCGAGTGGGCGGCGGCGGCGAAGACGGACCCGAGGAGGGAGCGGCGACAGTGGCGGCGGGAGTGGACGTCGAGCCGGCACCGGAAGTCGACGAGACATTCGAAGGAGGACGGCCGATGGTCCCGCCAATCGGCCCGGGAGGGGGCGAGGCGAACGAGGACCGCGGGCTCGTGAGGCCGGGAAGACCGTTCGGGCGCGCCGAGGCGGGTGAGGCGATACCGGGAGGAGTAGGCGCGGAGGAGAAGCCGGGAGGAGGAGGAGCACCCCGACTCAGAAGCGGCGAGACCTGCGGCTGCTGGTGATGCGGCGGCGGCGACATGAACGTCGGAGGCATGCCGAAATTCTGCTGCTGCTGCTGCTGCTGCTGCTGCTGGTGCGGCGGCATGCCCATCGGCGGTGGAGGCGGCGGCGAGAACATGCGCTGCTGCTGAGCCGGCCCGGTAGGGATGCCGTTCGGCTGCGAAGGCGGACGCTGAGCGTACGACGGCGGCATCTGCGGCTGGGCGGGCAGACCCGTCGAGCGCTGCTGCTGCGACGGGAGCGGCGAGGGCTGCTGAGCCGGTGACGGCGCCGACATTGAGGGCTGGCGAGGAGCCACGCCGGGCGGGAAGGACGACGGAGTCTGGCGCGTCGGGGTCGCGGAGGGCTTGCTCGAAGGAGCGGGAGTGGGGAGCTTGGGGAGGCCGGGGACTTGCTTGGCCGGCGTGGCGGGAGCGCGAGAAGCGGCGGGCGACTTGGGCGGAACCTGCTTCGCCTTCGCTGCCGCAGCGGCAGCAGCGGCGGCCTTCTCCTTCTCCTCGCGCGCCTTGCGCTCGGCGGCCTCCTTCTCCTTGCGCTCGCGCTCCTCCTTTTCGCGCTTCTCCCGCGCGATCCGGTCCTTCTCCGCCTTCTCCTCGCGCTCCTTGCGCTCCTGCGCTTCGCGGGCCTTGCGCTCGGCAGCGTCGCGCTCCTTCTTCTCCCTCGCCTCCTTCTCGGCGAGAGCCTTGGCCTCCTTCGCGGCGCGGGCCTTCTCCTCCTTCTTGGCCCGCTCCTCGCGGAGGCGCTCCTCGCGCTTGGCCTTCTCCTCCTCCTTCGCACGGCGCTCGGCCTCGCGCTTCGCCCGCTGCTCTTCGGCGCGCTGGCGTTCGGCTTCGGCGCGGGCGGCGGCGGCCTCCTTGGCGGCCTTTTCGGCGGCCTCGCGCTCCGCTTCCTTGCGGAGACGTTCCTCCTCCTTCTTGAGCTTCTCGGCCCTGCGAGCGAGAGGAGAGTCAGTACTGTGGAGGGAAGCAAGGGAAAGAGCGAGGGAACGCACTTCTTCTTGTCCTTCTTCTTCTGAGCCTCCTTGGCCTTCTTCGCCTCGCGCTCTTCGGCAAGACGCTCCTCGGCCTCGATCTCGCGGAGAAGCTGGTTCTGCTTCTCGGCGGCGACCTGTACGGCGAACAGTAGGCTCGATCAGCGTCTCACTCTTCGAGTAGGAGAAGGGGAAACGAGAGGGACGACGACGCACCTGCTCCCGATACGCGGTCAAAACTCGCTGCTCGAACATGCGCGCGGCAAAGATCTGGAACATGCGGCGGCCCTCCTCCATGCGCTCCTGCTCCGTCAGCGGCTCGTCGTCGTCCGAGGCGTCCTCGTCCGAGCCGAGCTCGCTGCCGGAGCCGTCCTCCGAGGCCGAGACGTCGTCTTCGTCGCTGTACAACGGGATGAAGCTGGATCAGCCTCAACTTCCAAGGAAAGGGAAAGAGAGCGGAGAAGGGAAAGAGCCCCAGACGCACTCGTACTCGCCCTCGCTGCCCTCCTCGTTCTCCTTCCTCGCTGCGGGTGCGGGCGCGTTCGCCTTGGCAGCGGGAGGAGCAGCAGGCGGCGCGACGTCATCGCGCTGGAACGCCTCGGCGGCGTCGCGGTCGCGCCGGATGCGCTTGTCGGCGAGCTGCTCCATCATCTCGAGGAACTTTTGGCCGTTGTTCTGGAGGAGCTCGTCGGCGACAGTGAGGATGCCTTCTGGGCGTGGTGGCGTGGAGGATGCATCAACGGGGAAAGGGCGAGAAGAGGATTGGGCAGGGTGGGAAGGACGGAGATGAGGGAGCTCAATAAGGCATCCCAGAGAGCGGATGAGTAGGAGGAAGGCAAAACTCACCCTTGACGGTCAAGCTCTTGCCGAAGCCGAAGAAGTCGCCCTCGGCGGCACCGTCCTGGCCAGCAGCGCCGCGGCGCGACTTGCGAGCGGGAGCGGGCGCATTCGGGTCGGCGGGCGCGTCGTCGTCGTACTGTATCTCGCTTGATCTCGTCAGTAGCAGCTCCGAGTGGGAAAGGCGCAAGAAGCAGAAAGACGCACCTCCTCGTCGTCGTCCTCCTCGTCCTCGTCATCGTACTCTCCCTCGCTCCCCTCGTCTTCCTCATCCTCGTCGTACTCGCCCTCACTGCCCTCGTCCTCGTCCTCCTCGTCGTCATACTCCTCCTCGTCCTCCTCCTCCTGCGGCAGCACCGCCGGGCCCTTGTTCTTGCCGCCCTGCGCGCCGTTCACCCCGCCATGGTGGTGATGCGGGCAGCTGTCCGAGTGCGTGTGCCCGGGTTGCCCGTGGCCCGGGTTGTGCCCGTGGTGCCCGTGGTGGTGGTGCCCATGCGGGTGCGCGTGGTTGTGCCCCGCGTGCGGGACGGGCGGGACCGCCGCCGCCGCGGCTGGCGGCGCGGCGGGCTTCTTCGGCGGGAGCTTCGCCGCCGGGCGCACGTTCTTGTGGTCCCGCGTCGGCTTGACCACCCGGCCTCGGCTGTTCTTCGCGCCCTGCGGTTGCTGCGCGGGAGACTGGGCGCCGTCGGCGGCTGGAGCGCCCGGAGCGGGCAGCGACGAGGCGTCGACGGAGCCGGGGAAGGGACCTGGGCCGGGAGGGGGAGGAATCGTTCCGGGCGGGAGGGATGCGTAGCGCTGCTGGTGGAGGGCATACGACTCGAGCTCGTCGTAGTAGGCGTCGTAGAGCGTCGACAGCTCGGACTCAATGGCGGATCTGCGAGAAGGATCCAGTCAGTTTCGCTCCGAGAAGGAGAAAGAGAAACCGCCAACGCACCGCTTCCGCCCGCAGACCCCGCAGCTGCACGCTCCGACGCCACCCGCACCAGCACCAGTCATCGCCATCTTCATCTTCTTGAGCACCGCCTCCTTCTCGACCTTGACGAGCGCGCGGCGGTCCTGCTCCTTGAGCCCGAGCCAGAAGTCGCGAATCTTGTCGCGCTCGCTCGACGGGCCCGCCTTGGCGTTCGCGTTCGTGTTGGGCGAGAGGGAGCCGCTCCCGCCGCCGCCGACAGGCGGGGCGGGCGACGTGCGCGCGACGGGGACGTGCGCGACCGAGGGGAGCGCGGCGGTCGCGGACGGGTAGGCGCCGGGCGGAGCGGGCGACTTGAGCGGGATCGCATTCGGATGGGATTGTGGCTGAGGAGCGACGGGCGGGGCGGGAGCGACGGCGACGGGGGCGGGAGTCGGCTTCGCGGCGGCGGCGTTGACGGGAAGGGAAGGCTTCGCCGCGGGCGCTGCTTGTTGCTGGGCAGCTGCAGCGGCTGCAGCGGCCGCACGCTCGCGCTCCTTCTTCTTCTTCTTCTTGTTCTTCTTCTTCGCCGCCGCCGAGGCAGACACGTTGGCGCCGTCAACGCCAGCGTCCTCGTCCTCGGTGTCGTCGTACCCGACGTCCTGCTGGGCCTGCTGGGCCTGAGCTTGCGCCTGGGCGTGAGCGTGCGCCTGAGCCTGCTGCTGCTGCAGGTGCTGCTGGTACGCCGCCGCCGCGGCGGCCGCTTGCTGCTGAGACGTTTGAGGCGGCATCGGCGGCGCCGGGAACGGCCCTGCGGCGCCCATCGTCATGGTGAACTCGCCGCCGGCGAACTGGCCCCCGAGGGTCCCGATCGCCTCCTCCATCTGCTCGCGGGTGGGCATCCCGACGGGGAAGCTGCCGAGCGAGATGGTCGCCGAGTGGCCGTGCGGCGGCGGAGGGGGAGGGACGCCGTTCGGGAGAGGCTGCTGCGGCTGCTGCTGGCCGGGTTGACCCCGACCGCCTTGGGGAGGAGGCGCGGTGCTGCCGAGGGGAGGGAGCGGGCCGAGGCCAAACTGGCCCCAGTTGGACTGGACCATCTGGGCGAGCTGAGCCGCGGCGGAGGAGAGCTGGTCGTGCGTGAGGGGCGGAAGTTGCCCTCCAGCTCCTGCTGCTCCACCGCCAATGACCCCGGCCAGAGGCAGGGTGGCCGCGGCTCCGCCTGCGCCCGGTGCTCCCGAGACGGGTACCGCCTGCCCATTAGGTCCGGTGGTCCACCCGGCAGCGAGCGGGAGGGCGGAGCGGATGAACTGGCGGAGGTGCTGAGGGAGCGAGGTCCAGTAGGCCTCGTCTGCAGCCGAGGTGACGGGAGGCTGCCCCTGCCCCTGCTGGCCGTGCTGTCCCTGCTGCTGCTGACCCTGCTGCTGGGGTGGCTGCGGGAACGATGCGGCGAACGAGGGATGGGACGAGAGGGCGGAAGCAGCGGCGGCCTCGATCTGGCGGTACAGGTCGCTCGCGGTCGAGAGCAGGTCGGAGGGGGTGGCAGGTGGGTGGTTGTAGCTGCTGTACTGCTGGTTGGGTTGAGTGTGCGGGTGGTGCTGGGCGTTGGGCAGCGGTGACGGCGGCGGAGATTGGTCGAGGTGCTCGAGCGGGGCGAGGTCGTCCTCGAGCGAGTCGTCCAGGTGGCCCGAGTGTGGGTCCGAGGTGGTGCGGCTCTTGCCCTTGTTTTTCTTCTTCTTCTTGGGCTTGTTGCTGGGTGCGAGGGGCGAGTGGGCGGGAGGAGGAGCAGGAGGAGGAGCACTCGAGAGCGGCGAGGGAGCCAACGCCCCCGGCGGAACGGGTGCTGGGGCCATCGAGGGGGTAGAGGAGGTGCACGGGGTACGACACACACACGCAGTCGGACGAGCAAGAGCTGACGGTCAAACACCAAGTGGCCACCGCCGTCCTCTCTCTCCTCCTCCCCTCAACAGCAGTCGCGTGCCGTCCTTTTCCCCCTGCCAGCTTACTCGGCTCCTGCCTACTCGGCTACACCCGCCAGCTCTCGACACATCCCCCGGCCACTTCCCGCTCACGGCCTCGTCCTCCCGCTCTTGCTCGACGCGACTTCAGGGGCGGCTCCTCTTCCTCCTCGCCTTTTGACAGCCGCAAGTGCACGGGCTGATATGCTCAATGCGGCCAGACGCACTGCGAGAGGGCGCGCTCGCTCAGCCAGGCTGGCCAGGAGGACGAAGTCGCCTTCTCCGCCTCCTCGACTTGCTCCGGCTTCTTTCCGCTCTGGCTGCTGTACCAGAGCCGCAGCCCTCGTCAAGGAGCCCCGAGGGACGTCGCTGATCCGCCATGCGGGCTGTGGTGCTTGCTTTTCCGCTTTCTGGCTGCTTGCTCCTCTTTTCTTCCTCTTCCTCCTCCTCTTTAAAGCAGCTTCGGCGAAACAGTAAAGCGTCTCTAGCATCTATTCTACATCTACGGCGCCCCCGCACCTCCCGCGCCGCCCTCGATCCCCCACCGCCCGACCTCCTCCATCGCCCTCTTCCCGCCCCTCGCGACCTCGTCGTCGCCCGTCACCTCGGCGACCATCTCCCACGGGTCGCGCCCGCCGCCCCACTGCAGCACCTTCTTCTTGAGCACCTCGCCCTGGCTCCTCGAGAGCGGGTCCGCCGCAAACAGGCTCGAGAAGACGCGCGCGGCGATGGCGCGGTCGAACAGGTACGAGTAATACGTCGCCCCGTAGCCGAACAGGTGCCCGAACTGCGTCTGCCACGCCGTCCCGGGCGAGTAGGGCAGGACGTGGTAGCGCTGTTGCGTGGCGGCGAGGAGCGCGGTCGAGTTGAAGGAGGAAGAAGACGAGGCGGCGTTGGCGACGGAGGACGAGTGGTACGCCTGGTCCAGCGCCGCCATCATGACCTGGCTGCTCGTCTCGAGCGCCGAGAAGCGTCCTCGTTCGCCTTGAAGGGCCGTGAAGAGCTCGGGCGGGAGAGGGTGGCCCGTGTTGAAGTGCCGCGCGGCGAGCGAGATGACCGGCGGCGTCGCGACGAGGTGCTCCATCAGGATCGACGGGAACTCGACAAAGTCGGTCGCGCAGCGCGTGCCGGCGACGTTGTGGTACGAGGTCCGGCCGATCATGGCTGAGAACGGGAGAGTCAGAAATGGAGGAGAAAAGGGAGAAGGGTAGCAAGGACGCACAGTGGATCGCATGCCCCATCTCGTGGTACAGCGTCTCGACCTCGTGCCACAGCAGCAGCGTCGGCGCCTGCTTCGCGCCCGGCGTCGGCGTCGAGTCCTGCCCGCTTCCGAAGGCGCAGACGAGCACAACGACCGGCTCCTGATGCGTCCCTTCCCTCCCCCTCCACCGCACCGGCTCGACATGCAGCAAGCCCGGCCCGTCAACCGCCTCGCGCGGGACGAGCACGCCGTCAATCTCGACCTCGGCGGCGTGCGGGCCCTTGACAAAGTCGCCCTCGGCATCGTCGTCGTCGAGCCTGCGCGAGCACCGGACCGTGTAGTGCGCCGCGCCGGGCGCCTTGCCGTCCCGCGCAAAGAGGTCGCAGTAGATCGTGCCGATCCGGCCCTCGTCCTCGTCGAGCACGGCGAGCTTGCGCACGCCCGCGGTCCAGACCTCGCCCGGCGCGGGCTGCTCGATCTCGAACCGGACGCCGTAGAGCGAGGTGAAGAGCTGCGAGAGGCCGGAGAAGACGTTGCCGACCGAGAAGAAGGGCGAGACGTCCGGCAGGCCGCTCGGCGACATGCCTGACGTCGCAGCGTCCGAGTAGAAGTCGCGGTCCCACGGCTCGATGCGGTGCGCCGACTCTCTCCCCCGTCCTCCTCCGCCGCCGGTCTGGGCGAGATGCGCCGCCTTCGCTTTGCGGAGGAGGTCGAGGTCCGCCTGCGCCTTGGGCCGGTTCGCCCGCTCGAGCGCGTCGAGGAAGCCCTGAACCGCCTCGGGCGACTGCGCCATCTTGTCCTCGAGCGCGACGTCGGCCCAGCTCGACCTGCCGACGAGGCGAGCGAGCTTGCCCCGCGCGAGGAGGAGCTCCTCGAGCGTCTCGACGTGCGACTGCGGCGCCGAGTGCGAGGCGTTGTACAGGTCCCGACGGACCGAGGAGGACGGGTGGTGCCGAGCGAGAACGCGGCCCTCCCAGGAAGTTGGGTCGATCCAGGCTGTGTCGTCGCCCTCGTCTGCGGCGCCGGAGAGGAGCCGACGAGCGTGCGAAGGGCCGAATGCGGCTTCGACCTCCTTCTTGCTGACCTTGACGAGGTCGCGGCCGTCGAGATCCGAGGCGTTCTGGAGGAACCGCCGGCCGAGCTGGAGGATCGAGGTCGAGAGGGAGACGAACTCGGCGCGCTGAGCGGGGGGCAGGTGAATGCCGGACTTCTCGAAGTCGCGGAGGAAGGGAGTGGCGACGGCGTAGGCGGCGAAGAGGGCGGGGGATCTGGAGGGGGTCAAGGCGGGGAGAAGGGAGTGGAGCGACTTGAGGCCCTGCGAACGCAAAGTCCGTAAGAATGCGCACCATGGAAGGGAAACGAACGGGAGAAACGCACCTCGTACAGCCCGACGTGGGTGTTCAGCTCGTTCATGTACTCGCAAAGCTGCTCGTACGCCTCATTCGCGCCCTCGACCCACTCCGGGTCCGGATGCACGTTCCGCACCAGCTCGGCGAGGTCGATCACGCCGCACAGAAGATCGCTCAGGCGGTCGAGCGTCTTGACCATCGCGAGGAAAGCGACCTCTGCTTCCTCGGTGCTTCGAGGCGTCGGTGCGGGGCGGCACAGGCGTGCAACGATCAACTTGGCGCGGAAGGTAGTTCGAGCGGCGAGGAGGGGAAAGGCGGAGGGGTGGGTGAGGGTTGGCTGGCCGAAGAGGCCGCCTGTGGAAACGGTCGGAGAGGAAGAGACGGCGGACGAGGGAGCGTCGAAGGCTTGGCGCAGGTGCGCTTCGCTCGGGGAGGGCGTCGGGAGTGGTGGAGAAGTCGTCGTAGCTTGCAAGGAGGTGGAGGCGGTTGTTCGAAGAGTCCTCGAGAGGAGGAAGGAGGAGGGTCGAGGAGGAAGACGACGGGTTCCTCGCAAGGCCGCTCGCGAGAGGACACTGCGGAGCATCTGTCGAGCACGACGGGATCAGTTGAAGCCTCTTGACAGCTAAGGCAGCTCGCGGGCGGTCGCTACCGACAGCCTGGTCCGCCGGTCGGCAGCAAGAGCAAGTCGCGTGCCAGGAACGGAAGGACGGAAGACGCACCTTGAATGGGGTCGGTTCCCTCTGGTGAGATCGCTGTCCGTCTGCTGGCCTTGTACGGCGAGTGAGCGAGTTGCGACGGTGTGGGGAGTGGTCGGAACGAGGCGGCAGTCGACGAGCGAAGCTGGAAGGCGCCGAGGTGGACTTGCAGGGGCTCTCTAATGAGGGTGTCGAGCAGACCAAGCAGCCGGATGAAGCGGAGGATAAGAAGAGAGGAAGAAGAGAGGCACGGGGAGCAGAAGTAAGGCAAGAGTAAGGCAAACCTACTTACGACTACTTTTGCTCCCTTTCCCTCCTTCTTCCTCCTCTCTCACCCGCTACTGCTCAGGCACACTCGCTGTCACGCTCGAGACCCCTTGAAGCACTCACTCCTACAGATCAGACGCCTCTCCTGCCGCCCCAAGCTCGTTCGCACCTTCTCGCACCGATCCCCTCCTCCTCATCTCCGGAGCCTCCTCCGCCATGTGCACCACGAGCGCGACCCTCTTCTACGGCACCTTCGTCAAGGCCATCCCGCTCTTCATGACCGCCAAGGCGTGGGAGCACGTCAAGCCCGTCGTTCTCGCCCTCGACCTCATTTCCGCGAGGAGGAGCATGCGGATGCTGCAAGTTCACGGCGCTGAAAACGGCAGGAAGACGGTCGCAAGCCTTCCAGTCGAAGTCATCGAGCTGATCAAGAAGGCCGCCGTCAACCTCGAGATCTGGCACGCCCAATATGCCTTCGCTGCGCTCTACTGGGAGGAATGCGAATGCGACGGGTCGCATGGCTGCTTCTTCCCCTTCTGCTGCGAGTGCTACCAGTGTTGAAAAGGCTTCAACCTCTCGGAGGGCTTGTGGGGCATGATAGAAAAGCGGGAGAAGGTGAGTGTGCCTTCTTCCTGCTGCTGCTGCCCTCTCTAAGCCTTGTACAATCCACAGATAACTGAGCAACTCCTGCGCGACTTTCGGCTCAGCTGGCCTGGTCACTTCACGATACCATCCG
Source organism: Rhodosporidiobolus sp. SP3-3/4 (assembly GCA_029873605.1). Classification (NCBI taxonomy): domain Eukaryota; kingdom Fungi; phylum Basidiomycota; class Microbotryomycetes; order Sporidiobolales; family Sporidiobolaceae; genus Rhodosporidiobolus; species Rhodosporidiobolus sp. SP3-3/4. The sequence goes on along the minus strand of JAQJIZ010000015.1, from coordinate 2,223 downwards.
ACCCCGAGCTATGGAACGACCCGGACAGCCTGATTGCCTTGGCTCTTCCGCTCCATTCGCCACCCGAGCCGGCCGGCGAGTCGCCTCTTGCCTATCCTGAGGCGCTGCACGATATTGAGCACGGGGCGAATGAAGCGCACCACTTTGCCAAGATCGACCCAGCCGTCTTTGTCCTCCCGGAGGACACCTTCCGCCGCTTCCAGCACTTTCTGACCTTCTTCTCGCTCGCCTCTTACGATCCATGCCTGTCTCGCATTACCCCTGGACCCCGACCCACCCAGCCTCCCACCTCTTCTCCCTCGCACACCTCGAAGCCGAGCGACAGCAGCCTGCCATCGAAGAAAGGAGGCCGCACGCGATTCGAGCGTTTCTCGGGCCCGCTCGAGCTGAGCTGGCACGTCGGAAGTTGGTCGGCTTCGTGCTCCTGACGGAGGGTTGAGAGGGTGTAGAGCGGCGGACGCTTAGTGGGCGAATCGTGCAAACTGGCGGGAGTCGGTTCCCTTGCTGCTGCTGTCTTCCCCTCCTCCCGAATCCCTATCCCCTGCGCCCGTTCCAGAGAGGTGCGAGAAGACGAAGCGTTGCATACATGTGACGCAGCGGCAGCGGATCGAAAGCGCTGCGAGCAATCCGTTTCGCCGGAGGTTGCAGCGAGTGTGAAGGATGCAGAGGCGAAAGACGTCGTGGCGCCGCCCTGTCGCTCGTGGAGAGCGGACGGCTTGTGCGATCTCTGCAGGAGCAAAGTGAGATCGGGAAGCACAGAAAGCCCATCTTCCGACAAACGAAGAGCGCGGCCCCCATTCAAGCCAAACCCTCACGTCATCGGCCGCACATCGTTCCCTGCTCTCTCGTGTCGCGCTCGTCTCGCAGCGCATTGCGCGTGTCCCGTGGGCCGAAGGCAAAGGAACCAAGGTTGACAACAAAGGAAGTAGGCGAGGCGTTTACTCGTCGTCCTCCTCCGCGTCCTCCTCGGCGGCACCACCGGCGGCGGCGGCAGCGCGCTTGCGCTTGACGCGGCCGGGGCGGGCACCGCCGTAGGGCGAGGTGAGGGCGAAGTCGATGTGCTGAGGGAGGCCAAGGGGGAACAGGCGAAGGGTAGCGGAGACGTGCCAAGGTGGAGGCGGAAACGGCGACGGAGACGAGATGAGAGCGACGGGAGAGGCGAAGGTGAAGACGAGAGAGAAGGAAGCAGTCAGCTTCGGATTCGAGGTAGAAAGAGGGATGGAAAGACGGACCTTCTGCGAGTCGAGGCGGACAACGAACGAGGGAACGTTGACAACCTGCTTGCCGACGCGGATGTGGCGCTGGCGGATGAGGACGCGAGCGTGGTGGATCGACTTGGCGAGGCCCGACTTGAAGACCTGGGTCTGGAGGCGGCGCTCGAGGAAGTCCTCGACCTTGAGGGCAAGGACGTAATCGAGGCGCATGCGCTGCTCGTCGAGGACACCGATGCGGATGAGGCTGAGAGGGAGTAGCGAGTGCCGAAAGGGGAGTGGGAAAGTCGGAGGTCGGTTCGAGGTGGTGGGGCGGAAAGAGCACAAGGTGAGTGGGGTCCCGAAGAAGCGACAGAAGGGCAAAGACGCACCGACGGATCAGGGCGTTACCCTCGAAGAGACGCTTCGGGTCCTTCTCGTCGAGCTTGAGGAGCTCACGAGCGGCACGACGGATCTTGGAGAGGATGAGGGCGATCCTCCAGATCTCGTGCTTGTTCTTGAGACCGTACTCACCCGCGAGCTTGAGCTCGGCGTCAAGGCGGGCCGACTCGTACGGGCGCCTCGGGACCTGCACAGAACGGGATCAGCTTGGATGCCCTCGAGACGGCGACAGGGCTGTGCATCGCGTCCACCGCTCATGAACTCGCCCAACGGCGATCGCCGGACGCATCGCCGTCCCCAGTGCCCATCCCGCGCCGAACGGGCAGCAATTCCCCCTCTTCGCGAGACTGCACCACCCGCTCCACCGCGAGCTTCACCGCTGCTCGACTTCGTCCGTTCGGGGCGGCACTTCGTCCATCCGTCCCTACGCCGTCGCATAGGCGACTGTAGCAGTCGGCACGGCGACTAGTGGGCGAGAGAGGAGGGAATTGGGGCGGGGTGGAAGGGATCGCGAAGGGGTTCTGGCGGCGCAACACAGCGGCGCAAGCCGGAGAGGACGGGTTTTCGTACCTCTGCGGGCGGAAAAGAGGCGCGTCAGCGGTTCTGTCTGCACGGAAAAGGCTCGGGCGGG
>JAQJIZ010000149.1:0-14773 GCA_029873605.1 Rhodosporidiobolus sp. SP3-3/4 | reverse complement strand
GAGGGGCACGCTCTCGTGACAGCGGCGGGATCTCCGGAGTGCCTGTGTACTGTGGCGCGGCCGCCTGAAGCTGCACTAGCAGTGTGAGGACGAGGACAAGAGCCAACCGTTCTCGTCCTCCTTGACCACCTCTTGCGCACTCGCAGTGCACTCACGTCGGGTTAACGACCGTCCGACGCACTCGAAGCATCCCTGCCTGTCGTCCTGATTCGTGGCTAACCAACCATGCCCTCCCCGACCTCTTCCACCTCATCTCCCTCGGCAGCCTCGTCCACCTGGCTTTCTCCCTCGACATCGCTCAGCCAGTACGCACGCAGCGACGACTAAGACAAGGACAGTGGAAGACACCTGGCGGCGGGCCATCCCGATCGAGGCTGGTTCGTCCGCGAGTCCCCCTCGAGTCCCCCTCGTGCCCGCCTCCCTCTCTGGCTTGTTCTCCTGCTTCCGCTTCTCTTCCTCGAGCTTCCTCCGCTTTCAACCTGTGTAGCCATCTCGCCCTCTCGATTCAGCGATCCGCCCGCCACCCTATGCTCGCCACCCCGCCACCTTTCTCCAACTGGCCATCGAAGCCTCGTGTCGCCTGGACAGTCAAAAATGCCCACAATTACCAGGTCTGCTACACCTACGGCTTTGACAGGAAAGCGATCAAGGACTACAAAGCGCTGCTGCAGTTTGGGACGCAGGAGGAACTAGCGGTCTGCAAAAGTACGTGTCCGAGTCCTGTTGCCCTGTGCATTGTTCAAAGCTCATACGCCTCCACAGGAGATGCACGGTCTGAGGGTGCGACTATCGCCGTTCTGGATCTCACCAACGCCAGCGTCATTTCTGAGATGCTTGGCGAAGTACAAGCCGGTCGCGTGGTCTTCCTCGTCCCGCCAACGCAAGGTTCGTCCCCAGCCTGGCCGAAGCGCCTCCCCTCTGAGTCAAGCGTCAAGAGCGCGAAAGCCATCGACGAGGCCGAGGCGCTGTACGAGCAACTGTCTGCGGAGCAATGGCGAGTTCTCCTCGTCGACCAGTGCGAAGACGAGTTTGCCCAGGTTGAGTGGTCCCGCCGCGCGGCGGACGACCAGTGCCGTGGGAGAGCTGTGGCGTTGGAGGAAAAGCTTGCTGCCGGAGTGCGACTTGCGGAACGTAATCACCAATGCCTTGGTGCGTTATACGGGGTTTCCCCCTCCTCTTCCCGGCTGCACGTCTTGATCGATCATTCCTACAGACGTCTACTACTCGCATTATCCGGATCAAGTCGTGAGGCATGTGATCCTGCCGGATAGTCAGGCTGACCCACCTCAGCCTCGAGTTCCTCGCTCTGTCGCTTGGCTACGTGAGCGTCAGCCTGACGACTTCAAGGTCTCGTTCTCCAGGCTGCATGATCCGGACTACCTGGCATTCTACCGTGCTCGATGGCTTCTCGAGTTTGACCAATGGCCCGGCAAAGGTGTGCTTTCCATTTTCTTTGAACCTCCGCCTGGTGCGGTGCAACGTCTCGCTACGGCCTCTGATTGTTTCAGCTCATACAGGTGCGCTGCCGATCACTCTTGTAGACCTCGTCGATCTCGGCAGCAAGGTACGCAGCGGCGAGGTTACCTTTCTTGACGACAAGCGGGGATACCCGACGTGGTGGCCATGCCTTCTCACCACGTCCGCCTCGTCCTCGCTCTCGCGCGCGTTGTCCCAAGGTCGCCCTATCAAGTGGACCGAGGAGCTTTCCGCCCTGTTCGACTCGGTCTCGCAGGAGGAGTGGGAGAGCCTCTACACCGCCGCTTGGGGCGACTTCTGCACCTTCCACGAGTACATGCGACGGCATAGCGTCGAGGGCAGGAAGGGTTTCGGGGACATGGCAAAGGTGATGGGAGATCGGATGAAGGAGCGCCACCGGGACTGCTTGGGTGCGTTTCCTCCCTTTCTTCTTGCCCCACCCTCGACGAATTGACGGTTGGTCCCGACCCAGTCTTATACGAGGCGCACGCAGCGCTCACCGCCACCCCTCTCTCCACCACCTCGACCATGACCAACAAGGACCCGTCGCCTCTGCCAGAGGAAAAGGCGGCGCATCTTCCTCTCCTCACCTCGACACCCGTGAGCAGCGCTTCGCCGACGTCGTCTCGAAATCCCGAGACAAAGAGCTCGGGTCTCTCCTCCCTCCTCTCCATCTTCCGCAAAGCGCCCCTCGAGGCGCCTCGTTTTCCCCCTCGTACGGTTTCTGCCCCTGCGCCTTCTACCTATGTCGCCTGGCCCGTAGTCCGTGCCCTTGTCTGCAGTGCAATCTGTCTCGTCTCGGACCGCGCCGAGCGTATCGAGGCCAGGTGGAAGCGGAAACTCGCCATTCTCCCTCTTCTTTTGGCGCTTGATCCGCCCATAAGCAGCTCTCCAGACCAGCACAGACAGGACCGCAAGATTCACAGATAGATAGACTACGAGACTGAACGAGCGAACGCAAAGAGCCACCCTCCTGTCCTACTCCCTTCCTCTCCTTCCTTCCTCGTCGCCTCCCACCTCCACCCCCACCCCGAGCGAAGAGCAAGAGGACGACCAGCGCCCTCTCCCCCTCCATTCCCCTCCCTCCCTCTCCCCTCCTCCGCCGCTCACCGTGCCTGCCCGAAAGAAAGACGGGAAAGGTGGAAGGAAAGATGGGAATGGGCTTAGTCGAAAGCCTTCCAGCTGCCGCGCCGCCTGCCCTTCTTGTCCTTGGCGTCGGCGCCGGACGGGCCGGACGCGCTGCCGAAGGAGCGCATGGGAATGGCTGCGAGAGGGAAGGGCGACAAGGGTTGGGAGGGAGGAGGTAGGCGGAAGAACAGAGCGCGGAAGAGAGAGAGGGAGGACCTCATCAGTCTCATCGCCCAGCAGCCCGACGAAAGAGGTAGGGAATCGCGAGAGAAGAGGAGCAAGAGAAAAGGACGCACCGGTCGCCCTGTCGTCAAAGCTCCTCCCGCTCCCCCCCGCAGCGCCGCGGTTCTCCCTCTGCGCCGCGCGCATCATCTTCTCGTTGACGCGCTCGGCGGCGCGGCGGCGGCGGCGGCGCAGGCGGAGCTTGCAGCAACAGTAGAGGAGGGCGCAGAGGAGGAGGAAGGACGAGAGGACGAGCGAGGCGAGGCCGATTTTCTGCGAGGCGCGGCGAGACGCGGAGGAGAGAGGAAGGGGAGAGGAAGCGTCAGGAGCGAGAGAGAGGCAAGAGGGAAAAGGGAATACGGGGACAGGAGAAACGCACGGAAAGCAAGTCCAGCTGCTCGACCTTCTTCTTCAAGCTGTCGTACGTGCTGCTCGCCTCGTCGCTGATCGCGCCGCCCCACGTTGACGGGTCGAGCAGGCTGCCGCCCTCGTCCTTCTCAGTGTCAGCCGAGGAGGAAGAGGAGGTCGCGGCGGGCGAGGCGGCGGCTGCGGCGGAGGAGGGCGAGGCCGGGCGGGTGGAGGTCACTGTGCGCGTGAACAGGGCGGGTCAGCATAAGAAAGAGGGAGAGGAAGACGGAGACAGCGGAAAGGAGAGGAGGAGAGAGAAAAGGCGTACCGAACCCGGCCGTCGTCGACTCAGCGCGCTTGTCGTGCTCCTTCTTGCTCGCCTTGCTAGCCGACGAGCTCGACTTGACCGCCTCCTTGCTGCTCGTCTTCGCAGCCTTGCTTGCGCTCTTGCTCGCGCTCTTGCTCGCCTTGCTCATCTCCCCCTCAAGGCTCTTCGCCGCCTTGCCCGTCCCACCCAGGAGGGGCATCGTCGGGCTCCCCCCCTCCCCCGTAGCAGTCCTCGTCGCCCTATGCGCCCTCATGCTCCTCTGCGCCTCGAGCGCCTTCGCCCTCGCGGCCTCGAACCCGGCGCGTCCGCCCTGCGGCGCGGGAGAAGCCGCGCGCTTGTCCTTCTCCTGCCGGGCGATGCGCTCCGCCGCGGCGCTGGCTTTGGCCGACGCAGAGGCGGACGACGCGGCGTGCGCGGCTTTGTGCGTGTCCTCGGCGGGCGAGGGGTCGACGTACCAGTAGTGGTTGCGGTCGCCCTGCGCAGAAAAAGCCGGGAGAAGGGTCAGTGCTCGCTCCCACCCGACGAGCAGGAGAAAAGAAAGAGAGGGGGAAAGGAAGGCAGGACGCACAGTGACCTTCCCGCTCTCCCTGACCAACTCGGCCGTCCTCGTCTCGATCCCCAGCTTGGCCTCCACCTGCTCCCTCACGCTCCTGACATCGTCGACGACGTCCCTCTTCCTCAGGCGGCGCGCAAGGCGCTCGTGGTCGAGGGGGGCGACGTGGTGCGTCGTGTTCCGGTCCCCGCCGGGGAGGGGGAGGTAGCCTGACGGACGTGGGGGGCCTTTCGCGGGCGGGGCGGGCGGGAGGCGCGAGGTGGGAGAGGGCGCCGGCGAGGCGGCGGCGGAGTGCTTCTGCACGGTACGCGCCAACTCTCGTCAATCATCCCTCCTCGTATGGGAGAGAACAGGCGGGAAGAAAAAGGGAAACGAAGCACACCTTCTCCTCCTCCTCCTCCTTGCGCTCATGCGCCTCGTAGGCCTTCTCGAGCGTGCGGGTCTCGTTCCGCGCCTCAGCGACGAGGTGCCCGAGCTCTGCCCAGCCCGCCTTGGCGCCCTTCTCGACGCCGGGGACGATGACGGTGGTCTGGTGGAGCGGCGAGGGTGTTATCACGTGCGGGTGAGAGGGAGACGAGAAGGCGGTAAGAGGAGCGGGAGGGCGACGAGGGAGGGCGGGGAGAAAGAGGAAGGGAGGGAAGAGTCGGATGGGCAAGGCAAGGGGGGAGAGGGAGGGCAAAGGAGGGACGAGGATAGGAGAAGGAGAGATAGGGCGCACGGTCTCGTTCTTGGTAAACTTCCACGCCGCCGCCGCGCCCTTCTCGGCCGCGGGGAGGATGACGGTCTCCTGCGTCGTTTATACAAACTGAGCATCAGCCTCGCTCGTTCACTCGCTCGGAGAGTCCGAGGAAAGAGGGAGACAGAGAGAGAGAGAGACGCACCGTCTCGTTCTTCGCCACGCTCCACCCCTCCCGCCCCTTCTCGCCCGCCTCGACGGCCACCGCCTTCCCAACAACGAGCGTCTCGTTCCCCGCGCTCTTCAGCAGCCCACCCGCCGCCGCTTCGGCCTCGGTCGCATTGAGCGAGAGGTCGCGGTGGACGAGCTTGCCCGTGGGGGTGCGGTGCCCGCCATGAACGGGTGCGGATTGCTTGAGCGTCTTGCCCTGGGGGAAGACGGACGCGCTCGGGTCCGGAGCGGGCGCGGGCGCTTCGGTCGGCGGCCCGGGGGCGCGACGAGCGAGCGTAGGGGCAGAGTGCGCAGCGGAGAGCGAGTCGATGAGGTCCGGCGGCGGGGTGGCCGAGGCGACGGTCGCGAGGGCGGCGAGGGGGAGGAGGAGCGAGAGGGGCTTGACCATCTCGAGGGAGGGAGCAGGAGGGGGGCTGGAAAGAGCGACGAGAGGTGGGAGTGGAGTGGACCCTGCCGGAGGGTGCGGTGCTGCTAGCGAGTCGAGGGTGGGCGAGTAGTGCGTGAGTGCGCTCCAGGCGTGGTCGACCTGCGACGAGCGGGGGAGACGGGATGAAGCGGAAGACGGAGAGGGAGAAGGAGAGAAAGAGAGAGAAGGCAGGAAGCGGGGAGGCAAGCAGGGAGAGATGGCTGCCGAGGCGGCGCGCAGGGAGAGGGAGGCGTTCTGGAGCTGGGAGCCTGGGCGAAGGGACGGGGGAGGGCCGAAAGCGGAAGGAGGAAGGAGGAGCGGTCGGAGGGTCTGGATGAAGAGGGAGAGAGTGGGCAGCGGTGGACAGTACGGCGGGTGCTGCAGGGTGGCAGAGGTGCTGGTGGTGGTGGTGGTGGTGCTCGAGTGCCCTCTGGTACAATGAGGGAGGGAGTGGACGGAGTGGGATGGGGAGGCTGGACGAAGGCTGGCCAGGAGAGGATAGACGAGACGGGCAGCGGGCTGGCTAGGTGCGTGCTGCGGGGGTGAGTGCTGATAGTAGGGGCCACGGGTGTGGCGCTGCTGGCTGGGCCGAACACGGTTGACGTACGGTGGAATGGACCCGCACAAGGTGGAAGAGGACGAGGAGAACGAGGTCGGGAGATCGGGCGAGACGACTTGCGAGTCGGTCGGCATTCCAGAGGGTGGCTGTGTGGGTTGCAGACGCACTCTGCTGTCAGCCAGGAGCGGAGAGTATTCGACCGTTGTCGTCGTCGTCGCCGTCTCTCGAGCGGCTGTCCTGTCTTGACTTCCGAACGCTACTTGTCGCTTGGGGCTACCTGAGTCACTCTACGGCTCTCCGTCGCACCCCGCCCGACCCACCGTGCCGTCGCTGCTTCGGCCCAGTTCCTTGCCGCCGTCCTCCCCCACTCCCCTCTCCTGCTCTCGCTCCCAGTCCCACTCGACCAAGTGCGCTCCAGGCGACGGCATGTCCCGTCGACAGTCTGCCCGCCTCAACCTCAAGCAACAAGACCACACCGACTCGGCCTCGCTCTCCCACCCGTCCACCTCGCACGCCGCCTCCGCCTCGTCCCGACCACTCGCGTCCACCTCCACCTCGACCACCGCGACCGCTAGCACCAGCACTGGCACCACCACAGTCAGGGCAGCAGCAGATCAGGGCACCCAGGCCAGCAAGCGCAGGAAGAGGGAACCGAGGGCCACCCAGGGGTCATCAGCCCACGCCAGCGGCAGCACCACCAACAAGGGCAAGGGCAGGAGCACCAGGCGCACCGACACCCTCGACCACCCAGCCGACGCGGTAGACGACCCAGACGCCGACGCCGACTCGTCCTCGCTCGCCCAGCCCTCCTCGGCCCCGTCCGCCGTCCTCCCCGAAGCCCCGCCCGCCCTACCCTCTCCCACCCCCTCGCCCACCCCCGCTCCTGTCGACTCCACCCCGCGCGCCGAGCCCGTCGACCGCCTCACGCCCCTCAGCGCCGAGCTCCTCGCCCTCATCCTCTCGTTCCTCGTCCTCCCGCCCTCTCCGCCCCCGAACCCCTCCCTCCCCGCCGCGTCGCCGCCCTCCCCGCTCCCCACGCTCGACCGGCCCACCCTCGCCAGCCTGTGCCTCGTCAGCCGCTCTTTGCTCCCCCACGCCCGCGCGGCGCTGTACCGCGAACTGCAGATTGGGACGCGGGTGCAGGCGCATGCGGTGCACCGCACGCTGCACGGGAGCGAGACGAGCAGGGGGGTCAGGCACGTCGAGGCCAACGTCGAGATGATGGCCAAGACGAGCAGCCAGTGGCTCGGTGCGCTCTCTTTTCTTCTTCTGTCTCTCTCTTTTTCCTCCTTTCCCCCCTCTTCGCCTTTGCTCCTCTTTTCTCTTCCTTCTCCCCTTCTCGCCTCCTTTATCCTCCTCTCTCTTCTCGCCTTCACACAAGACTCACTAACCCTCTCCTCCTCCGCACAGGCTGGTTCCTCTTCCACTCGATGCACTCGCTGTGCGGCATCATCGGCTCGTGCCGCCACCTCCTCTCGCTCACGCTCTACCTCCCCGCCGACTCGTCGGCGTGGACGCAGAGCCTGTGCCAGAGCTTTGTCGACGTGCGCTTTCCGTTTCCCTTTCTCTTCTTGCGCGGAGGCGAGGGGAAGGAAGGCACGAGGATGGAGCACGAGAATGACGAGCTCTCGAACCTCGCCCGCGCAGCTCAAGCACCTCCACACCCTCACCAAAGACCTCGAGCCCTCCACGCCCCTTTCCCTCGCCGTCTCTCCTCAAACCGCGCACTCGCTCCTCCTCGGCTCCTCCTCGGGACAGGGACAGGGACAGAAGCGCTGGACGGACCACCGCGGCGGCGGCGCGGGCAGGACCGAGGGCATGGATGTTGGGTGGCGGCCGAGACGGAGCGTGAGCATGTGGGCCGTGAGCCAGGTGCGCCTCTGTCTCTCTCTCCCTTCTCTCCCTTCTCTTCCTCTCCCTTCACCCTCCCTACTCTTCCTTCTCTTCCTCTCCCTCCTCCTCCTCTTCTTTCTCCGCCCTCGTTCGCTCTCCCTCCCGTCCGTCTCTGCTGCCCATCTGCACAAAACTGATCCCTTCGCTTCTTGCGCGCAGCTCATCAAGCCCCTCTCGACGCTCCGCTCGCTGACGACCCTGCGCCTGTGCGGCCTCTCGAGCGACTCGTCGACCCTGCCCGCGCCGGCAACGCACGGGCTCAGGCTGACCGAGGTCGTGCTGGTCGAGGTCAAGTGTGTTTCCCGCTCTCTCCTCCTCCTTTCTCTCCATCCCTCTTCGCCTGGTCCTCGAGAGCGAGGTGTAGATGAGGCTGTGCGGTCGCAAACGGCGGAAGAGACTGACTCGCCCCTCCCTTCCCTCCCCCCGCCCCCGCGCGCACCCACAGCATCACCAACACGGACCTGCTCCTCCTGCTCGGCTCGGCGGCGCACCTCGAGCGCTTCACGCTCTGGCGCTCCTCCCTCTTGTCCAAGCGCGGCTTGGCGCACGTGCTGAAGAGGTGCCCCCGCTTGGTGGAATTGAGGGTCGGGGGGAGCTGGTTTGGGGCGAAGGAGGAGGGTGCGTTGCGGGGCTTTCTTCCCTGATCTCGCGGGGAGCTGGAGCCTGCTACTCGGCTACCCGCGATACCACCTTACGGTGCAAGTTCTGACACCTCTCTTCCGACCCCCCGCGCGCAGACGACAAGAACTTCCCCCTGGACGACTCGCTCCCGCACCTCCCGCACCTGCGGCACCTCTTCATCTCGGGCTCGCTCATCTCGCCCGCGTCGCTCACCCTCCCGAGCCTCAACTTGACCCACCTCTTCGTGACCAACTCGCCCTCCTGGACGCCTGCCGCGGTCCATGCCGGCTTGGTCAAAATGCCGCTAAGCAGCGGCGGCGAGCCGGGCGTGAGAAGGCTCACCTTGCCCGAGATGCGCGCGCCGAAGGACGCCTCCTCCTCCTCCTCCGCTGCTGCCGACGCCGGCGGTGCGGGCGCTCGCTCGTCCCGCCGCTCTCAGCAGGCCGCCGCCGCCGCGAATGCAAGCGCGCCCGCCGCGCTGCCCGGCACCGGCCAGCACTGGAACGAGACGTGGCGCTTCACCGTGCGCAAGACGGGCGAGGCGAAGGGCGTCAGGGTCGAGGAGCGGTGGAGCGCGAGGAGGGAGGCGAGGGAGCAGGAGGCGGCGCTGCGGGGCGGGGGATCGGGAGCTGAGGGAGGGGAGGAGGGCGAGGGCGAGGGGGAGAGCGAGGGCGAGGGCGAGGGGGACGAGGAGTGAGGGCCGATCGCACGGCGTTGTCGTAGCCCTTGTCTTCCAGCTTTGTGTCCTTTTTCCCCTCCTCCCTGTTTTGTCTACGTCTGTACCCGCCTCGGTTCCGCATGTTGTCGTCCCCCCCTCCCCCTCTCGTCCACTATCTCGCGCACGCTTTCTTTCGTCTTTCTCCACCACTCTCCACTCCAGCCTGCGCCAGTCCAGTCCACTTTCGGTTCGTAACCCCGTCGTTCAGCCCCAGGCCAGCTTTGCAACCGCTTTTCTTCCCTCCTCTTCCTCTCCTCTCGCCCTTCCTCGCAGATGGACCGCGAGCACTGCTTGTTCTCATATTGAGCCGCTACAGAAAGACCCGATATCGCCAAGAGGGAGGAAAGGAATCTGAGGAGAGGAAGGGCAGGCAGGAGGGTTAGGCGACGACGTCCAGCCCGGCGCCGTCGACGCTCAGCGCGCGGTCGCTGTCGTCGACGCTGTGGAACTCGTTCATGCTGCCCGGCCCGCTGGGTCAGCGTTGTGTCCGCGTTGCGGGAGAGCAAAGACGAGGGGGGGAGAGACGGGGGAAAAGGAGAAGGGAGACGGGAGAATGGGAGCGGGGAAGAAGGGAGAAGAGGGCGTACTTGGCGCGCGCGGCGGCGTCGAGGTAGGTCGGCACGGCGCGGAAGACGTTCTTGAGGCCGCAGTTCTCGATGATCTGACCTGTCAACCCTCCCCTTTGCATCAGCTCTCCATTCCTGCCCCAAGAAAGAAGAAGAAGAGTGGGAGAAAGGGGGGAAACGGACCAGTAACCTTCGATTCAGGCTTGATGAAGACGTCGACGGCGTCGAGCACGGTGCGCATCGGGGTGAGGCGGTGCTCGCGCTCGAGCATGGCGAGGAAGTCGGGCGGCGCGAGGCCGGTCGCGACCACTGAGGGGCCGAAGCAGCTGTTTCACATGGGCTTGTCAGCTTCTCCCCGCCTTCAAGGGAGAAAAGGAAAGAGGAAAGAGAGGGGGAGAGCAGGGAGAGGGAAGGGGAAGGAAGAGGAGGGCGCACTTGACGGTGATGCCCTCGTCGAGGACCTTGGGGCCGACGGCGCGCACGACGCCGAGGACGCCCTGCTTGGCGCAGGCGTAGAGCGGGTCGTTTGGGAAGGGGTAGAAGGAGCTACAAGTGGAAGCCAAGAAGGGCTGAGCAAGGTCCGAAGGAAGACAAGGCGGGAAAACGCACGCGTTCGATCCGGTAGCGACAAACTTGCCCCTCCACCCGCTCGCGTCCTTCTCCTGCCTCCGGAAGTACGCGAGCGCGGCGTGGAGCGTGTGGAGCACGCCGTCGAGGTTGACGCGGATGACGGCGAGCGTCGGCGGGCGGTCCGGGAGCGTCTCGAGCTCCGGGTGGTCGAACGTCGCGAAGTGCGACGGGTCCGACGTGCGCATCTCACGCATTTGAGAGATGCCTGCGTTGGCAAACTGTTCCGTTTGTGAGAGAAAAGGGGTCAGGGAGGGAAGAAGGGGGCAAAGGGGGACAAAGGGAAAGGACGCACGACAAAGTCGATCCGCTGGTCAAACTTCTCGTACGCGAACGCGAACAGCTTGCACACCGACGCCCAATCCGTCACGTTCGACTCGCAGAAGAGCGCCTTGTCCGCGCCGAACCTGCTCGCCGGGCGAGACGGGGGAGAGAAAGCAAAGGTCAGCTGCTTCTCCCGCTTCCTCGGGTGAAGCGCAAGAGAGGGTGTAGACGCACTTGCCGTTCAGCTCGGCGACGACCTTCTCCCCCTGCGCGACGTTCATGTCGGCGACGACGACCCTCGCGCCGTTCTCGAGCAAGTGCGTCGCGATGCCGAGGCCGATACCTGCCGGGCGGGATATGTCAGCTCGCTACGGACAGTAAGAGAGGAGATGGTCGTACCGGATGCAGCGCCGGTAACGATGGCGGTCTTGCCGGCGTAGGACATGTTGGTCGAGGAGGAAGTGGGTGGAGGGGCGGTGGGGGCAGCGGGAGGGGTGTGGGAGGTACAGAAAGTTGCGTGGAGACGGTGCGTAGCAAGAGCAGCGGAGTAGCAAGTGGTAGGAGAGAGAGAAGCAAAGGCGGAGGCGGATCCGCTCGAGAGTGGGGGCACGAACAGCGAATAAGGAGCGGTGCAGGTCTGGCTTACTAGGTGCTCCGAGTATGCTCAGAATCAGGACGAGGATGGTAGTTCGACCTCCGAAAGACGCAAAATGCAGGAGGAAAAGCGAGGAAAACCAGGACAAGAAAATCGCTTCGCCCGCCCGCTACGCTGCTGCTGTAAGCGCGTGAAGAAGCGGGGACGATCGCTGAGCGCGTTCAAATACTGCCTTCCTCCCCGCCAGCTGCCCCTACGTCTTCCCGCGCAGGTCGCCCGGCCGCCTCTTTTCCTCCAGCCCGCTGAGGTCTCGCTGTCCACAAGTGGCTCCTTCAGAAAGTGGGAGCCGTTCCAGATCTGGATGTACAGTGCAAGAACGGGAGGGACTAAGGATCGGCAGCGGAAGAAACGGTGCAAGGCGGAACAAGGGGAGCGCGCGGCTTCTCAGTGCGAAGGAGGGAGAACAGGCGCGACGCGTTCTCCTTCAGGGAGCCGGGACGAGATACGGCCGGTGTGGACGGGCCGCTCGAGGTGCAGTACTGCTCGCTTGGGGATGAAAGGTTCTTCTCTGTCTGTGCCGAGCCGATCTTTTCCTCCCCGAGCGAGGTGGGCCCCGTTGTCGAGTAGGGCGGTGGCGCGTGCTTGAGCGTGTAGTGCGCCTCGTAGACCACTGCAGGAAAGCACGGGTGAGTTGGCGGAAGGCGGAAGAGAAAGAGAGAGAAAAGGCACCCAGGCAAGCTTGGTGGCGGTCCAGCAACCTCTTCGCCAGCTCCTTCGCCGCCTTCTTCAACTCATACCCGCCGGCCACCTTGTAGCGCCTTATCAACTCGTGGTAGCCGAGGTAGTCCGCCCAGGCGGCCATGTTGAGCCTCTCCCACTGCTCTATTGGGAGCATGTCGAAGACGGTCTGGTGCGAGGCTGTCCAGAGGACGGGTTCTCCGGAGGTGAGGGCGAGCGTGAGGCTCCAGGAATCGGACGGAGAGAGGATGCGGACGTAGTCGGGACTCGTTCGCGCTGTGCCACTCGCCGGCGGAGCGGGAAAGACGACTTGGCCGAAGCGGACCTTGTCCGCCAAGTCACGAGGGTCGAGTAGCCTGGCACCTTCAGAGAGAAGAGACGGGTCACTGAGACGCTTACCCGACGAGGAAATCGGCGAACACAGAAAGGTCAGGAGAGAAACGAAGAGCGCACCTTCTCCCGGATCGACACCAAACTCGATGATCCACTGAGCTCGAGAGAATGCCTTGTAGTCGATTTCCTGCGACGAGAGAAAGCTCGAGCTATCGCGCTTGACGAACCAGGCTTTGTTGACGAGGGAAGCGGGGGGGTCCGACGGGTAGAGCTGTTCAAGGCCGGTAGGGTGGAGGTAGACGATAGCTGAGGGGGGTTTCGGTCGGTAGGCTGTCCAGAATGAGTGAGAGCAGACAAAGACGTGCCGAGGCAGTCATCGTATCGCTGCTGTGTCCGGGTGACAGCTGCGCTCCATTCCTTCAGGGCGTAGCTCGCTGCCCTGTTCTAATAGTCCCTCGACCGCCTCAGCCATTCCGACGCACTATACATGTCTTCGCCCTGATCCGACAGAAGTGCACGCCACTGATCCAGCGAGAGCTGCTCGAAATGAGCCTGGTAGTAAGGCTTCCGGTACGCCGTCTTGCTGCCCCTGTAGTCACTTCGCTCAATCACGTTGAAGGAAGGCCAGAGATGGCCCGTCTTCTTGGTGGTTGGCAGGAGAAAGACGGTACTGCCGGCTTCGAGCTGCTGCAATAGGTTGGCATAAGTAGCTGCATCAAGCTCATCTGCTCCTGTAGACAGAGTCAAGGAGCATCAGTGGATGATGCTGTGTGTACCAACGCAAGGGCGGAACATCGGAGACTCACCGGCGACGCGCTCCATCTCCTCCGTAGTCCCAAAGTGCAAGATCTGTGTAGCGTTGTACAGCGCCGTAGAGTCGAGCCCCGCTCCTGCTGCACAGCTCGAGAGTCGCGGGAGGTTGTCGCCTGTGCGAGGAACTGTCCAAGCGACTCGAGGTGTGGCAGGCCAGTCGGCGAGGGACTGGAGAGGGGCGGCCATGGGTCGGGTTACACGTTGGCGATGGGCGGTGAGGCGAACGAAGACGGACCAGGGGGAAGAGAACGAGGAAGAGAAGCGGAAGCAGGAGAACAAGCCAGAGAGGGAGGCGGGCACGAGGGGGACTAGAGGGGGACTCGCGGATGAACCAGCCTCGATCCGGATGACCCGCCGCCAGGCGTCTTTCACTGTCCTTGTCTCAGTCGTCGCTGCGTGCGTACTGGCTGAGCGATGTCGAGGGAGAAAGCCAGGTGGACGAGGCTGCCGAGGGAGATGAGGTGGAAGAGGGGGGGGAGGGCATGGTTGGTTAGCCACGAATCAGGACGACAGGCAGGGATGCTTCGAGTGCGTCGGACGGTCGTTAACCCGACGTGAGTGCACTGCGAGTGCGCAAGAGGTGGTCAAGGAGGACGAGAACGGTTGGCTCTTGTCCTCGTCCTCACACTGCTAGTGCAGCTTCAGGCGGCCGCGCCACAGTACACAGGCACTCCGGAGATCCCGCCGCTGTCACGAGAGCGTGCCCCTCGTCGTCTGCGCCTTGTCCGCCTCACCCAACTCGCTCATCTTCCAACTCCTCTTCTTCTCCCGAAACACGTCTGCAACACGCGAGGACTCGTTGAGCACCACCGACAGCACCGTAAACAGCCGCTGAGGGTCTGCCGTATTCGCCACATCCCTGCGTCGTCCCGTCGATGCCCCTCCCCACCTTGACCTCCTGGCTCCCCTCTCTCCCTTCTCTTCCCCCGCTGCCCGCCGTTCCCCTGCCGACCAATTTCCAGCACCGCCTCGTCGCCTTCCTCCTCCGCCGCGCACTCGGCAGCTTCGTCAAGCCCGACTCGCTCGAAGGGTGGGGGGACAGTGCAGGGACAGCAGGAGGGGGCGGCAAGGTCGAGGCGGACGTGAGGAATGGACGGTTCAGGGTAAAGGAACTTGAGGTGGACCCTGAGGTGCGTCCCTCTCGCTCTTTCTTCTCGAGAGCCAACTCACCCTTTCCTCCGGCAGGCCATCAACGCTCTCCTCCCGCCTGAGGGCCCGCCTATCGAGCTCGTATCGGGACAGCTCCGCTCTGTCACCGCCAACGTCACCTACCCTTCGCTGTCTCTCATTTCTGCCGGCGCCAATGCCAAGCTCGACCTCGACGTCGATGGCGTCGAGCTCGTCTTCCGGTTGAAGGAGCAGGAAAAGGAGGGCGAGGCGGAGCAGCAGCCGAAGCGGCCACCGCACGCGCGGACCTACAGCTCGACGTCTACCGCGTCTTTCTCTTCCTCCACCTCTTCCTCGCCGTCCTCCCCCTCTTCCCCTTCAACTCGACTGCACCCTCATCTCGCCTCGTCCACCCTCTCGTTCGCCGCCGCCACCTCCTTCCTCCACGCGCCCGACGGCCTCACTGCCGGCGAAGAGACCGAGCTCCGCGCGTCGCTGCACCTCCCGCCGCCCGAGGTCTCGGCCAGCATCGACCTGCCTGGCGGGTTCGGTGGCGCTAAGACCGGCGCCC
>JAQJIZ010000148.1:0-15139 GCA_029873605.1 Rhodosporidiobolus sp. SP3-3/4 | reverse complement strand
AGCTGGCCGGGCGTGAAGAGGTGGACCTCGCGGCGGAGGACGGGCTGGGCGGAGCGGTGCAGGGCGCGGCAGGTCTGGGCGAGCGCGAGGTTGGTGTTCTGGCGCAGGCGGAGATCGTTGTCGATGCCGCCCTGGCAGAAGTAAACGATGCGGTCGACGAGCTCGGCGGGCAGGCGGGAGAAGGAGGGAGGAGGAGGTCGCGGGGGTGCGGACGAGGCGGCGGCGGCGATGAGGGCAGCAGCGCGGGAGAGCGAGGCGGTGACGGCGACGCAGGCGTGGAAGGGGAGGGGACTCAGAGAGAGGTACTGGAGCGAGTGGTTGAGGAGGAAGCGGACGTTCTGGGGAGAGGGTGAACGACGAGATCAGCGACGGCGCGTCGGGGCAGCGGGAGCCGGGTACGCACGGGTGGCAGACTCGTGCTGTACGCGTCCAGCACCTCCTGCACGTCCTCCTTTGCCCTCCTCGCCAGTTTGGCCTCGACGTCCTTCGTCGCGTCGACCTGGGCGATGAGCGGCGCGGCGGCGCGTAGGAGCGCTGCGGCTGCTTGAGGGGCGTCCATGGGGGGTGCTGAGCGTGTCTGGTGTGGTTGTAGGAGCGGGCCAGCCAGGTGCGGTGGTGAGCGGAGGAAGGGCCCCTCCCGACAAGAAGTCGCCAAGTCCGTCTCTCGCCTTTCTTCACGACGGAGGTAGGGATGCGAAGCAGGATCTATTTCAGATACAAGGAGAGACAAGGACAGAACGAGAGGTATGCGATATGGAGAGGAGAAGAACGACGGGACGACAACAGCCTTTTGGGCACCAAAACCTCCTCCTTAGAGCTGCGGGAGGACGAGCGCGAGGAGCGCCATCCGGACGAACAATCCGTAACGCATAGCACGGAAATAGGCCGCGCGGCGAGCGTCAAGCTGAAAGTGGGAGGAAGCGGAACGAGGAGGAAGTCAGCAAAAGCCGCGAAAAGGGGAGAAAAGGGAGAAGAAACGCACATCGACATCAACCGCGAGCTCATCGTTGCGCGGAAGCGGGTGGAGGACGATGGTGTTCTCCTTGGCGCCGGCGAGGACCTCGTTGTTGACGATGTAGGCGTTCTTGACCGCCTCGTACTCGGCCGGGTCCGCGAAGCGCTCCTGCTGGACGCGGGTCACATACAGGACGTCGGTCTTGCCGATGACGCTGGCGAGGCTCGTCGTCTCGAGGACGGGGATGCCCGCCTTCTCCGCCTCCGCCTTGACCGACTCGGGCATCGAGAGCGACTCGGGCGCGACGAAGATGAGCGAGACGGAGTAGAGGGACAGGAGCTTGACGAGCGAGTGCACGGTGCGCCCGTTCTTCAGGTCACCGACCATCGTGATGGTGAGCCCGTTGACCGTGCCGAGCTCCTCGCGGATCGTGTAGATGTCGAGGAAGGCCTGTGGCAAGGGCCGGGAAGAGGGTCAGTTTCGCTGCCAGTGAAGCTGTCGGGCTTCTCCGGGTGCGTTCGAAGCGCACATGTCGGGGTAGCGGAAGTAGGCAGCAAGGGGGACTCGAAAAAAGGGAGTAAGGAAAACGCACCTGGGTCGGGTGCTCTCCGATGCCGTCGCCGGCGTTGATGATCGGGACCGGCGAGTACTTGGCGCCCTCCTGGGCCGAGCCAGCGGCTCGGCGAGCAGGCGAGAGAAGGCGGAAAGAACAGGAGGGGAAGAGGTGTCGAGGAGGGGCAGGGCGCGGTCGAGGGAGAGGTGGGCGACGAGGCAGGTCAAGTAGCGGATGGTAGGAGTGGTCGAGGAGGACAGAGAGGAAGAGGCGGAGGTGAGGAGTTGGCGGACGTCCTGAGCAGAGGAAGGGGGTCAGGCTGCGCGAGGAAAGGGGCAGGAGATGGGACGCACGCTCGACAGGCTGTCTCCCAGACGCTGCACAACCTCGTTGACACCGAGTGCGAGTGCGATGAGCGTTGCTGCCTTTGCTCTGCTGGCCGGATCGAGTGAAGTGCGAGCGAGGCCTCGATGCGAAGGAGCCGCTTCGAGGCGTCCAGGCCGGCAGGATCGCGGCTGGTCATGCTTTCTTGAGCGTACAAGCTCAGCAGGAAGCCAGAAGACGAGCGAGGTGAATGGCAGGAAGCAGACCACGGTCGCCGGTCCTTCTCGAGGTCGAGTTGCTCATTCCGCTTCGGAAAAAGGAGGACCTGTTCTCGCTGAGCGCATCGTCTTCGTGCAAGCCGCTCTTACCTCGAGAGCAAAGGAGGAATGGGGCAATGTCGACCTGTCTTCGATGCGATGTCGTCGCTTGTTCCGCTCCTTATCGCTCGCCCTCTCGCTTTCGCTGCTTGACAACGGGTGCATCGCCACCTGACACGGTACATTGAACCCTCGCCGTACCCGCCGAGCGCCCCGATGAGCGCTCCGTCGTTGTCGTCCCCCTCCTCCTCCGCGGTTGCTCCCTCCGCCTACACCGCCAACCGCCGCAGATCCGTCTCCCGCTCCTCGCACTCGTCCATCGGCGGCAAGAGCATCCCCCGACCGCGCTTCGGGTCCGTCCAACGCGACTCGCTCGTCCCGCCCGACAGCTCGGCGGTCAGCGCAAGCGAGTCGGATGTGGGCAGCGAGGGTGGACCCAACAGGCTGGCGGTAGGCAGCTTCAGCCTGACGAGGGAGGAACTTCGTGACGGTGCGTCTTGCCCTCTTCTCTCGGCCGGTACTGCTGTCCGTCCCACCTCCCGCTCACCCTCTCCTTGTCTCCGTAGGCTCTGCTCGTCTCGCCTCTCTCTCCCTCGCCAGTCAAGGGCTCCTCCCTTCACCCTTCGACGACGCATCCCCAGTCTCCTCCCCTTTCCAGCCGCCTTCCTCGCCTCCATCCGACGCACCCGCCCTTTCTTCCTCTTCCAACCTCTCACGCGCACGCCCTTCTCAGCTCGCCAAGACCCTCGCCGACCGTCTCGACGCGTCTGGAGGGCGACCCGAATCGACCCTGCCGACCATCACGGCTGGCGACTCTCCCTCCGAGTCGCTCAACGAGCTCACTCCGACTCAGAGCAACATCGGCTCTCTCGTCCCGCCGCCCGCCTTTGACGGGCCCAAGACGCCGCCGATGGTCCCAACGAGCGTCAGCATCGACAAGACGCCGACTCCGGCCCGGATGCTCAGCCAGGAGCGGGCGAGGCTGGAGCGCGCGCAGGGAGAAGAGCGGGAACGGCAGCGGGAAAGGGAGCGGGATGCGAGCAGGGAACGGAGAGAAGGCACGCCGAAGGTGCTGGGCGACGAACCGGGAGGGAGGACGATGGAGGAAGACGAGGACGATCTGCTCGCGAGCCAGATGACGATCCCGGAGGAAGAGGAGGAGGACGATGAGGAGGGCCTCGGCGCCCCGCTCTCGCCCCGCCTCACCGCCCGCCCAACTCCTCATCCTCAGCCTCACGAACGGACACCTCTCCTCCACGCTCATCACGCTGGCGAGCCGAGTCCGGGAGGAGGAGCGAAGAAGCGCTTTGCCGGGTGGCTGGGCGACTTGCAGGCGAGGGCGAGGAAGGTCGGGGCGCAGGACGTCAAGGACGTGGGAAAGACGGCGGTGCGGTCGATCCCAGCCGTCATCCTCGGGTGCGTACTTTCTCCTTCGCCTGCAAACGCTCGAGTGCTGACCTTCCCAATCTTCCCCAGAACGCTCATGGTCTGTAGCCTGCCCTTTCGAGCCCATTGCTCCTTGACTGACGCTACTGTCTGCAGAACATCCTCGACGGCGTCTCGTACGGCCTGATCACCGTGGGTCTCGCCTTCTTTCGCCTACCCTCCAGGCCGTTTCTAATCTTTTCTCTTTTTTTACAGTTTCCCGCCACGGTACCCGCCTTCGCCAACTTCGGCGGCATCGGCGTGTCCATGTTCTTCGTCTCGTACGCTAGATGCCCACTGTGGTGCTTACCCTTCATTGACCCTTCTCCCCCCTCCAGCTGCATCATCGCCCAGGTCGTCTTTTCTGCTGGAGGATCCATCTTCAAGGGCGGCAATGGCTCCATGATGATTGAGGTCGTGCCGTAAGCCTGCTTCTCTGGACCAATCATGAGATTTGGACTGACCTGCCGTCCTTTGCAGCTTCTACCACGCCATAGTCAACGTCCTTCAGGCCAACATCCAGGACGACCGCACGCTCGTCGCGACCACCATGTTCACGTTTGCCATGTCCTCGGTCCTGACTGGCATCGCCTTCGGCCTGCTCGGCATGCTCAAGCTTGGCCGGTTGAGCGAGTTCTTCCCTCGCCATATCCTCGTCGGAACTATCGGCGGCGTCGGTGCTTTCCTCTTCGTCACCGGGTGCGTCGCTCTTTTCAGGACTCCTCTGCCCTCCTGGCTGACCTGCACTGGCTCCTAGACTGCAAGTCTCGACCCGGATCGAGGAGGGTGCAGGTCTTTCCCTAGGCCTCGTGCGCCACTTCTTCGAGGCCGAAGTGCTCCCCCTTTGGGTACGTCTTGCACGCTGATACGCATCGGATGTGACGTGAGGGCTCACTTCGTCTCCGCCATTGCAGACGGTCCCGCTCGCCCTCGCCATCCTCCTTCGCCTCATCACCGCGCGCTACTCCCACCCGCTCATCTTCCCGCTCTACTTCATGGCCATTCCGGTCGTCTTCTACGCCATCGCCTTTGCCGCTGGCTTCAGCGTCGCCGAGCTGCGGACCAACGGGTATGTCTTCGAAGTCGGAAACGTGGACAACAAGTGGTACGAGTGGGTCACGCACTTTGGTAAGACCGCTCCTTCTTCCCTTCTCGAGTGTCTGCAGCTGACGTTCCAGTGACCTGCAGATCTCAAGCACACCGACTTTGGCGCGATTCTCGAGACGATTCCGACCCAGCTCGCGCTCGTCTTCTTCGGCTTGCTGGTTCGTTGTCCTCTCGCCTCCTGCCCGACACTCAGACTCACAGAGCTCGTCCGTGCAGCATGTGCCGATCAACGTGCCCAGTCTCGCCATCTCGGTCGGCGAAGGTTAGTTTTCTTCCCTTCCTCGGCCAGCTTGCTCCTCGCCGACATCTTCTACTCACAGACAACGTCGACACGAACCGCGAGCTCGTCGCGCACGGCATCAGCAACGTTGCAAGTGGGTTGGTCGGCAGCGTACCGAACTACCTTGTGCGTTTTTTCACCTCTGTCCACCTGTTTCTCGGTTGGCCGCAAGACGGCCACGCTGACGCATCTCGCTCGTGCAGGTCTACGTATGCAGACTTATCCATGCGCCGGCGCGATTGGCCAGCTGATCACGATACCCTCCTGCAGGTCAACTCGGTCCTCTTCTACGAGGTTGGCGGCGACACCCGCCTCTCCGGCTTCATGCTCGCCCTCGGCTCGGTCGGCATTCTACTCGCTGGTCCAGGCGTCATCGGCTTCCTCCCCATCTGGTATAGCTTCTCTTTCCTCATCAGCTACGTCGCTGACCACCTCTCCCTCCTAGCGTTGTCGCCGCCCTCATCTTCATTCTGGGCATCGACCTCGTCAAGGAGGCTGTTTGGGACACCTCCGGCCGCGTGAGTACTGGAGAGTATGCGACGATTTGGGCCATCGTCGGGATCATGACGGTCGCCGACTTTGTCTGGGGGCTGCTCGCCGGGCTGGTGCTCTCCTCGGTGCGGTGCCTTTCTTCTCCTTGGCATGTCTTGCCCTCCTCACGAACTGTCCCATCCGCAGGTCCACTTCGTCATCCTTTCTTCCCAGCGCCGAGCGATCCGCACCATCCTCACCGGCAGCGTTGCCCGCTCAACCGTCCGCCGCCATCCCAAGCAGTCCGCCTTCCTGTACGCCTCGTATTCGCTCTTTTGTCTCTAGCCCTCGCTGATTCTCCTGATCTGGCCAGCCACGAGGTCGGGCGCCAGGTCCGCGTCATCAAGCTCCAGGGCTTCCTGTTCTTCGGCACGATCTCGAACGTCGAGGGAACAGTGCGCAAGATGCTAGATGCAGCAACATGGAGCAAGAACCCGATCCGATTCCTGATTGTCGACTTCTCCATGGCTAGCGGTACGTTCTCGTCTTTTCCTCCACTGTCTCCAGCCTGCTGACGCCTTCTTCACTAGGCGTCGACTTTTCCGCTGCGGAAGCCTTCGTCCGCATGCAGCGTCTGCTCGACGAGCGCGGCGTGGTCCTCGTGCTCTGCGGTTGCCCCGCCGACTCGCCCGTTGGTATCGCCCTCCGCAGCGTCGACCTCTGGAGCGAGCACCCGGAGAGCAAGACCATCGTGTTGGAGAACCTGAACGACGCTTGCGAGGTACGTTCCCCGTTCCTTCCTTCAGAGCTGTCCCGGTTGAGCTTACCCTCGCCTCCTCCGCTACCTCAGCACTGTGAGAACGCCTTCCTCCGCAGCCTATACTCGAGGACCTTCCGCCCGCCCACCGTGCCTGCAAACTCTGGCTCGGCCTACCAGCTTTCCTCCTCGCACATCGGTAAGCCCGCCCTTCTGACCTTTTTC
The DNA here is from genome assembly GCA_029873605.1 of Rhodosporidiobolus sp. SP3-3/4. Classification (NCBI taxonomy): domain Eukaryota; kingdom Fungi; phylum Basidiomycota; class Microbotryomycetes; order Sporidiobolales; family Sporidiobolaceae; genus Rhodosporidiobolus; species Rhodosporidiobolus sp. SP3-3/4. Next base: position 8,725 of record JAQJIZ010000148.1, on the reverse strand, counting down.
CTCTTCACCGCGAGACTGACCCTCTTCTTCCCTTCGCAGACATGCCCAAGTCTGACCTCGACAGCGACATTGAGGGATTCGCGGGCTCGCCTCGCGCGATGCACCTTCGCACGGCGGCGCGGGAGACGATCTCGCGGCGTGCGCTTTCCTCAATCTCCCTTCTCTCGCAACTCCCACTCACGCTCCGCGTCCACACAGCCGAGACGCCCCAGACACGCCTCAACTTCCAGCAGCCGCTCCCGATCCTCATGCAGGCGTTCCAGCCGTACGCGCCCGACCTCAACGAGGACTACTGCTTCGTGAGACTGCAGCTCCCTTCTTCGTCAGACTCGCTCGCTGACCTGCGCCGCCCGCAGCGCCTCGCCCCATACTTCAAGCGCGTCAACGTCGAGCGTGGGACGACCCTATGGACACTCGGCTCGGATCCCGACTCGTATGTGCCGGTTCCTCCCACCTTTCCGCTCGAGACTCACGTCCTTCCCTCTCTCCAGCTTCTACGTGATCGAGTCGGGCATGCTCCGCGCCAACTACACCTTCTCGGACCATTCGCACTCGATGACCGAGTCGATGGTGGCCGGCACTGTCGCGGGCGAGCTGTCCTTCCTCTCGCGCACGAAGCGCAACACGGTCGTCGTCGCCGAGCGCGACAGCGTGCTGTGGAAGATGGACGTCGATGCGCACGAGGACATGGGCCGCAAGGAGGGCGTCGCGTTTGCGAGACGGTTCGAGGAGGTCGTCCTCAAGATTGCCGTCGCCGAGCAGGACGTCCTCATGGTGCGCCGCTGTCTCTCCTCCTGTCTTCTTCTCCCTGACCAATTCTCCCCTCTGCAGGGCCATCTCATGACCCGAGCCTGAACCTGAGCGCTAGCCGTCTATCTAATCTCTGCCTCGTCGTTCTCGCTTTTGCCTTCGCGTACCCTCTGCGTCCCGCATCTTTTCCACCGCGCGCCCGACGACGCAGCAGCAGCGACAGCAGCGAGGCGGGGGGAGAGACGTCCGCGAGGTTGGGCAAGCACGGCCGAGGCCGGGGTTGAATAGCGGGCGAGCCGAAAGGTAAGGTCGGAATAGGTTTGAGCAAAGGTAAGGCGCGCCCCTCGACCTTGGAACCCGCGCTCGCACTACTCTTTCTCCCCTTCTCCCTCCTCCTGCTCGACGGCGTACCCACGTGGTTGCCGTCGTTGTGTAGAGGAGCCTGCTCGCAATGCTCGTTCGCGCCTGTCCAGCTCGCCGCGCTCTCTGCCGCCGTGCGCTCGAAACCGCTTCCCCTCGCCGTCGCCGCCCTCCATCTGCAGATCTTCTCCTCACGCCTCCCCCTCGCCTCGTGCGGCCGTGGGACCACTTCCCAGTTGGCGTTTGCGCTTCTGTGCACCCGTGGCACTGCTTGGCACCGCCCCCAGTGCCGTCGTTGCGCTGTTGGCGGCGATGACTGCTTTGAGCTTTGGCTTGTGCGCGACCCCGCAGCTCGAGCTCCGCCCTTCCCTCCTTTCCTGCTCTTCCTACCACTCCCAGCGCTAGACGCACGGACGGTCTTGCTGCTCGGCCCGAACGACTGCTCAATCTCCCACCTTGCGAGCTTGAACCGACGCTCTCCCTCCGCCTGCAAGCCGCCAAGTCGTCACTCGCCCTTCCTTCTTCCGCACTTTCCCATCCGTCTTTCCTCCCGGGCACCGCACTAGACGCCCCGTCAGCCATGGCTGCGACTCCCCCGCCTCTCGACCTTGCGGCGCCGCCCCGCGCCGCCGCTCTCCCGAGCCGCCCGCCTTCGCCTTCCCAGCGCGTCGCCGGCCGCCCTGTTCAGCCCATCACCTCTCTCCCGTCCCAGGAGGTCGCCGCGACGTACGGCGCCGTCGATGCCTCCGTCAAGCCCACCCAGCGCATGCTCCTCGAGCTCGCGGACGGCTCCGCCTACGAGGGCTACTCGTTCGGTGCCGACAAGTCCATCGCCGGCGAATGCGTCTTCCAGACCGGTGCGCTTCTTCTCTGAGCTACACTGAATCTGCTCAAGCTGACGAGCTGTTTCCCGGGCTCCCCAGGCATGGTCGGCTACCCCGAGTCCCTCACCGACCCCTCGTACTCGGGTCAGATCCTCGTCCTCACCTACCCGCTCGTCGGTTCGTACGGTGTCCCCAAGCGCCCGACTGGCCCCGTCAACCCGGCGTCGCTCCCGCGCGAGTTCGAGTCGTACAAGATTCACGTTGCCGGTCTCATCGTCTCGAACTACTCCGGCGCCGGCGACGACTTCTCCAACCACGAGGCCTTCTCCGAGCTTGCCGAGTGGCTCCGGGAAGAGGGCGTCCCGGCCATCTACGGCGTCGACACCCGCGACCTCACCAAGAAGCTCCGCGAGCGCGGCAGCACCGTCGGCCGCCTTTCTCAGCGCAAGGCCGGCACTGAGCTCACCCCGGATGCGCCCACCTGGCGCGAGGCGTACGAGCAGCTCGAGTACCACGACCCGAACGCGGACAACCTCGTCGCCGCCGTCTCGACTCCTCAACCCGTCCTGTACAAGGCCGACGAGGGCGTCGAGCCGCTCATGCACCCGTCCGGCCGCCCCCTCCGCGTCCTCTGCGTCGACGTCGGCATGAAGTACAACCAGATCCGCTGCTTCACCAAGCGCGGCGTCGAGCTCAAGGTCGTCCCGTACGACTACGACTACCTCTCGTCCTCCGAGGAGCCGTTCGACGGTCTCTTCGTCTCGAACGGTCCGGGTGACCCCGCCACCCTCAAGTCCACGACCGTCATGCTCGCCAAGGCACTCGAGGCCGCCCGCTTCCCCATCTTCGGTATCTGCCTCGGCCACCAGCTCCTCGCCCGCGCGTCCGGCGCCAGCACCCTCAAGCTCAAGTACGGCAACCGCGGTGCCAACATCCCCTGCACGTCGCTCGTCACCGGCCGCTGCTACATCACCTCGCAGAACCACGGCTACGCCGTCGACACCCAGACCCTCCCGCAGGGCTGGAAGGAGCTCTTCGTCAACGCGAACGACTCGTCGAACGAGGGCATCTACTCGACCGAGCGCCCCTTCTTCTCCGTCCAGTTCCACCCCGAGTCTGCGCCGGGTCCGCGCGACACGGAGTTCCTCTTCGACGTCTTCATCTCGGCGATCCAGAGCAGCCTCGACAAGCAGGCCAAGGGCGAGCAGCTCGCCGGCCCCGTCGTCTTCCCGGGCGGCACCGCGGCGGAGAACGCCGCCAAGACGCCGCGCGTCGACGTCAAGAAGGTCCTCGTCCTCGGTTCCGGCGGTCTCTCGATCGGCCAGGCCGGCGAGTTCGACTACTCTGGCTCCCAGGCCATCAAGGCGCTCAAGGAGGAGGGCATCTACACTATTCTTATCAACCGTGAGCCTCTTTTCCTTGCTACCCTTCTCATCCAGCTGCGACTGACTTCTCTTCCTTGCCCTCCAGCCAACATCGCGACCATCCAGACGAGCAAGGGGTCCGCCGCGCTTTGCTTCCTCTTCTCCCTCTTACCGAGAGCGCTGACTGACTCCTTCGACCGACAGTCTCGCCGACAAGGTCTACTTCCTCCCCGTCACCGCCGACTCGGTCCGCAAGGTCATCGAGCACGAGCGCCCGGACGGCATCTACGTCACCTTCGGTGGCCAGACCGCCCTCTCCGTCGGTATCCAGCTCAAGGACGAGTTTGAGGGCCTCGGCGTCAAGGTCCTTGGTACCCCCATCGAGACCATCATCACCACCGAGGACCGCGAGCTCTTCGACCAGGCCCTCAAGGAGATCGGCGAGAAGACCGCCCGCTCCGCCGCGTGCAACACCATCGAGGAGTCCGTCAAGGCCGCCTCCGAGATCGGCTACCCCGTCATCGTCCGCGCTGCCTTCGCGCTCGGCGGTCTCGGTTCCGGTTTCGCCTACAACGAGGACGAGCTCGTCGCTCTCTGCACCAAGGCCTTCGCCACCTCGCCGCAGGTCCTCGTTGAGCGCTCGATGAAGGGCTGGAAGGAGATCGAGTACGAGGTCGTGCGCGACTGCCGCGACAACTGCATCACCGTGTGCAACATGGAGGTGCGCTCTCCTCTCCTTCCTTTCCTCATCTATTCGAGACTGATCTCGCATCTCTTCCGCAGAACTTCGACCCGCTCGGCATCCACACCGGTGACTCTATCGTCGTCGCCCCGTCGCAGACCCTCTCCGACTCCGATTACAACATGCTCCGCACCACCGCGGTCAACGTTATTCGCCACCTCGGGGTCGTCGGCGAGTGCAACATCCAGTACGCGCTCAACCCGTACTCGCAGGAGTACTGCATCATCGAGGTCAACGCCCGTCTCTCGCGTTCGTCCGCCCTCGCGTCCAAGGCCACCGGCTACCCGCTCGCGTACACGGCCGCCAAGCTCGGTCTCAACATCCCCCTTAACGAGATCAAGAACTCGGTCACCAAGAACACCTCGGCCTGCTTCGAGCCGTCGCTCGACTACCTCGTCGTCAAGATCCCCCGCTGGGACCTCAAGAAGTTCACCCGCGTCTCGAGCAACCTCTCGTCGGCGATGAAGTCCGTCGGTGAGGTCATGGCCATCGGCAAGACGTTCGAGGAGACGCTGCAGAAGGCCATCCGTGCCATCGACCCGTCCTTCGCCGGCTTCGGCAGGGTGTGTTCGGTCCTCTCACTTTCTTGCATTGTCTGATACTGACACCTCCCTCCGCTTGCAGAACTCGTTCCCCGAGGAGGAGATCGACCACGAGCTCCAGAACCCGACCGACCGTCGCCTCTTCGCCCTCGCCAACGCCTTCCACAACGGCCGCTCCGTCGAGGACATCCACAAGCTCACCAACATCGACAAGTGGTTCCTCCACAAGCTCGAGCACATCGTCCGCATCGACAAGACTGTCCAGTGCGTTTCCCTTCCATTTCGCCCGCTGCTTTTGCCCCGGCCTGACCTTCTTTGACCCCGCAGGCGCTTCACTGCCTCGCAGATCCCGTCGGACCTCCTTCTCACCGCCAAGCGCACCGGTTTCTCCGATGCTCAGATCGCCAAGGCGCTCAACTCGAACGAGCTCGCCGTCCGCCGCCTCCGCCTCGACCACGGCATCACCCCGCGCGTCAAGCAGATCGACACCGTCGCCGCCGAGTTCCCGGCCTTCACCAACTACCTGTACATGACGTACAACGGTGCCGGCCACGACGTCGACTTCACCGACAAGGGCGTCATGGTTCTTGGTTCAGGTGTCTACCGCATCGGTTCCTCCGTCGAGTTCGACTGGTGCGCGGTGCGCGCCATCCGCACGATCCGCGAGCGCGGCTTCAAGACGGTCATGGTCAACTACAACCCCGAGACCGTCTCGACCGACTACGACGAGGCCGACCGCCTCTACTTCGAGGTCATCTCGCTCGAGACCATCCTCGACATCTACGAGGCCGAGGCCTCGTCCGGCGTCGTCGTCTCGATGGGCGGCCAGACCTCGAACAACATCGCGCTCCCGCTCCACCGCCAGGGCGTCAAGATCCTCGGCACCTCGCCCGAGAACATCGACATGGCCGAGAACCGTTACAAGTTCTCGCGCATGCTCGACAAGCTCGGCGTCGACCAGCCGCTGTGGAAGGAGCTCTCAACCCTCGACGCCGCGCACGAGTTTTGCAACAAGGTCGGCTACCCCGTCCTCGTCCGCCCGTCCTACGTCCTCTCCGGCGCCGCGATGAACGTCGTCTACTCCCGCGACGACCTCGACGCGTACCTCAACCAGGCCGCCGACGTCTCGCGCGACCACCCCGTCGTCGTCACCAAGTACATCGAGGACGCCAAGGAGATCGAGATGGACGCCATCGCCCGCGACGGCAAGGTCGTCATGCACTACGTCTCCGAGCACGTCGAGAACGCCGGTGTTCACTCTGGTGACGCCACCCTCATCCTCCCGCCCCAGGACCTCGACCCGGAGACGGTTCGCCGCATCGAGGACGCGACCCGCAAGATCGGCTCGGCGCTCAACGTCTCTGGTCCGTTCAACATCCAGTTCCTCGCCAAGAACAACGAGATCAAGGTCATCGAGTGCAACGTCCGCGCGGCCCGCTCGTACCCCTTCGTCTCCAAGGTCACCGGCGTCGACGCCATCGAGATGGCGACCGACATCATGCTCAACCTCCCCATCACGCCGTACCCGCCCATGAGCCTCCCGAAGGACTACGTCGGCATCAAGGTCCCGCAGTTCTCGTTCGGCCGTCTTGCCGGCGCTGACCCGATTCTCGGTGTTGGTGCGTGGCTTCTCCCCTCCACTCTTCTCGCTGCTGCCGCTCACCTCTTCCTCCTTCCTCTCCCGCAGAGATGGCCTCGACCGGTGAGGTCGCCTGCTTCGGCAAGGACAAGTACGAGGCGTACCTCAAGGCGCTCCTCTCGACCGGCATGAAGATGCCCAAGAAGAACATCCTCTTCTCGATCGGCTCGTACAAGGAGAAGCTCGAGATGCTCCCGTCGATCCGCAAGCTCCACTCGCTCGGCTACAACATCTTCGCCACCGTCGGTACGGCCGACTTCCTCCAGGAGCACGGCGTCCCGGTCAAGTACCTTGAGGCGCTCGACGATGGCGAGGACAAGAAGGCGCAGAAGTCCGAGTACTCGCTCCGCGAGCACATCGCCAACAACATGATCGACCTCTACATCAACTTGCCGTCGAAGAACCGCTACCGTCGCCCGGCGAGCTACATGTCCAAGGGCTACCGCTCGCGTCGCATGGCCGTCGACTTCGCCGTCCCGCTCGTCACCAACGTCAAGTGCGCCAAGCTCCTTATCGAGGCCCTCGCCCGCAAGCCGTCGCTCGCCATCTCGAACGTCGACTACAAGACCTCGAGCCGCACCGTCGTCCTCCCCGGCCTCGTCGACACCCGCTGCTTCGTCCCGGGCGTGGCGACCAAGGACTCGGCCGACGTCGCCAAGGTCACCAAGGCGGCCCTCGCCGGCGGCTTCACCACCGTCCAGATCCTCCCCGTCGGTGTCGACTCGAGCGTCGAGGACGCCGCCTCGCTCGACGTCGCTCGCAGCAACGCCGCCCAGGCCGTCTGCGACTACTCGCTCGCCATTGCCGCCACGCCGGAGAACGCCAGCAAGCTCACCGCCGACCTCGCCGCCGCCGCCCGCACCCTCTACCTCCCCGCCCAGAAGCTCTCGGGCTCGTCGGACAAGGTCACCACCGTTGCCGAGGCGTTCTCGAACTGGCCGGTCAACAAGCCGATCGTCACTGACGCTCGCACGACCGACCTCGCCTCCGTCCTCCTCCTCGCCTCGCTCCACGGCCGCAGCCTGCACGTCTCGAACGTCCAGACCGCGAACGACCTCCTCCTCATCAGCCTGAGCAAGGACAAGGACCTCAAGGTGACCTGCGACGTCTCGGTCTACTCCCTCTTCTTCACCCAGGAGGAGTTCCCCGGCACGACCTGCCTCCCGTCGGCGAAGGACCAGGCCGCTCTCTGGGACAACCTCGACTCGATCGACGTCTTCTCGGTCGGCTCGCTCCCGTACCGCCTCGCCAAGGAGCTCAACAAGCCCTACTCGCCCGAGGCCGGCCACGAGGAGTCGATGCAGCTCCTCCTCTCCGCCGTCGAGGAGGGTCGTCTCTCCCTCGACGACCTCACCGCTCGTCTTTCGGAGAACCCGCGCAGCATCTTCGACCTTCCCGCCCAGCCGTCCGACACCTACGTCGAGGTCGAGATTGACCGCAACGTCGTCGTCCCCAAGCGCGCCTACTGGTCGCCGCTCGAGGGCAAGAAGATCGCCGGTGCCGTCCACCGCGTCGTCCTCCGCGGCGAGACCGTCCTCCTCGACGGCTCCTTCGTCTCGAAGGCCGCCCCTGCCGGTCGCGACCTTTCGGCCGTTGCCGGTGTCAGCAAGGCTGAGCGTCGCCAGGCCCGTTTCTCCGTCTCGGCAGCGCGCCCGTCGATGCAGTCGCTCGGCTTCAAGTCGACCGAGTCTGTCACCTCGCCGGTCTCCCCGGCCCTTGCGACTCGCTCGCCGAAGCTCGCCAGCAGGTCGCCCCGCCTCGACGCCACCGACGCCTCGCTCCAGCCGAGCCTGATGTCGCTCGCCGGCCCTGTCGCCCCGCCGCAGCAGACCGCCTCGCCGCTTGCCGGCCTCCAGGCGCTCCTGGCCCAGGCGACGCGCGCTTACCACCGCCGCCACATCCTCTCCGTTCGCGCCTTCTCCCGTGACGACCTCCACACCCTCTACACCGTCGCCTCGGAGATGCGCAGCCTGGTCGAGCGCGGCATTCCCATCGACATCGCCCGCGGCCGCGTCCTCTCGACGATCTTCTACGAGCCGTCGACCCGCACCTCGGCTTCGTTCGAGGCCGCCATGGCCCGCCTCGGCGGCTCGACCGTCGCCGTTACCCCGGGCACCTCGTCGGTCGTCAAGGGCGAGTCGCTCGCCGACACCGTCCGCACCCTCGGCTGCTACGCCGACGTTATCGCGCTCCGCCACCCGGCCGCTGGCTCGGCCCAGGAGGGCGCCAAGTTCTCGCCGGTCCCGATCATCAATGCCGGCGACGGCATCGGAGAGCACCCGACCCAGGTGCGTTCTCTTTTTTTTTTGACTTCCTCGTGCTGCCTACTTCCGCCACCTCGATCTACGCGCTCTCCTACGCACCCAGTGATGTCGGATGGCAGCGAAACTGACCCGTTTTCCCGCCCTTTCCACAGGCCTTCCTCGACATCTACACGATCCGCGAGGAGCTCGGCACGGTCAACGGGCTCACCATCACGATGGTCGGTGACCTGAAGAACGGGC
>JAQJIZ010000147.1:0-14902 GCA_029873605.1 Rhodosporidiobolus sp. SP3-3/4 | reverse complement strand
AGCGAGAATGGCGAAGTCGACTTTGAGTCACGTTCCGCGAGTTGGCCCCGCCCGGCGACGACCTCGCTCGCCTCCCCCTCCTCCCACATGCTCCCTTCGTCCAGCGGCCATCCCGACTCATCCATCGCCCATCTGGGCATGTTCACTCCCCTCCTAGCCCGCCTCGCGAGCTGCTCTCGCCGCTCATCCTCCGCCGCATACGCTCGCCCCTCCTCTGCCCGCTGCTTGCTTGCGCGCTTCAGCATGACAAGAGCGGCGGGAGAGCGAGAGAGAGGAGGACTGTGTCAACTTGAAACGGAATGGGCACCTGCTCTGATTGGCTCGCTTTCCTCTTGTGGTGGTGCATTGCTTGATGTAGCGGTGTGCCCATGAGAGCAAGAGTGGAAGTTGGACGGGAATCGAGGTGAGCGAGAGAGGCGGGAACGGCGAAGTCGGAGAGTCGAGGTCACGTGCTGCAAGGTGGCCCCGGGCGGCGACGACCTCGCTGACCTCCTCCTCTGCCCACTCGCTTCCCTCCTCCAGACACCTCCCTGCCATTACAGCGCGTCTGGAGCTCATTGAGAACCGGTTCAGCAACCTCCCCACTGACGTCCAAGAACCCCCACCCCCGCTTGTCCCTCGCTCCTACGCCGCTGCCGCCGCCCACTCCACCCCTCCTGTCCACTCCCCACCCGCTGCCGCGCAAGCCAGCGCCAGGCAACGCCGCTCCGACAAGAAACGTGAGGCCGTCCTCATTCAGGCCTCTTCCTTCCCACCCTCTCACCCGCTGCTGACTGTCCCGCCCGAGCGGCTGACGGGCTGTACGTAGCGCTGGGTGCGGGAGAGCGGGCTCCTCCCGGACAACGCCGTCGCGGCAGCCCTTCGCACGCCACGGGGCGACCTCCGCCTCATCCTCACCTCCCCGCACGCCGCCTGCCTCTTCCGCCGCGCCCTCCCCAAGCTCGGCGAGTCCCTCGCCATCATCCTGACCTCAGAGAAGACCGGCGCCGTCTTGCACTTTGTCCCGGTCGAGGTTGACGAGCAGAGGGTGAGGGAGGTGATCAAGATGTGGTGCGAGATGGACGGGGTCGCCGAGGAGAAGAGGGACGTGAGACGCACGTCGAGTCTTGAAGGGAGAGAAGGGGCGCGGTACAGGAGCTGGGCCGTCAACTTCTGGGACAGCGAGACCTGCAAAAGGATCGTCAGTACCTGTCTTCAATGGCTCGGCAACTGCATCATTGAGATCGAGCGCGCGCGGCCCCTTAGCGTGAGGAGCAGACGACGAAGTGGGGAGGAAGAAGAGAAAGAACGCACGAAGGAGATGAGCGGAGTCTTCCCCCGGCCGGACGAGCTTGCCTCGTCTGTCTCGCCCGGCGCCCCGCGTCAGCAGTCCATCCCTGCCCCTGCACCCTCACCCGCGCCCGCGCCGAAGACGCCCTCGCCTTCCCGCGTGCAGTCCGGCACGCAGTACCCGGCCCTCACCGCCCCCTCCCTCACTCCATCGACCGAACCCGCCACCAGCGACGCGCCGTCAACGCTCGCCACCCCCCCCATCACGCCCACTCAGATTCCTACCAGCCGTTTGCCAGCCTCGGGGCCGGAGGACTGGAGCGTCCTCGTCGAGGACTAGAAATAGGAGGGCGGTGAGGGAGGACCCGGCCCGGGCCCGGTTTTCCTCCCTCCGCCCAACCCAGGCCCGAGAAGGGAGGAGCAGTGGTCGGACGGGTCGGTCGAGCTGTTGAGGCTGCTCAAGGAGGGGTACACAGAGTCGGACGCGGAGTTCTCCGCCGAGTTTGTTGCGCAGGAGGCGGCGGGGAGGAGAGAGAGGGAGGAGAGAGCGGCGCGAGGGGAGTTGCCGCTCCCCGAGGTGTCGGACGATGAGGACGGGGCAACGATGTGTAAGAAGATGTTGGCAGAGGCAAACGAGAGGATGAGGGACGAGGAACACGAGCGAGAATGGCGCAAGCACGCCGGCCGCGTGTCGGCGTCATGCGAGGAGGAGAGGTCGAGGACGGCAATGCGGACGCCGAGGAGTCCGGTGAGGAGCAGAAGGAGAGGCAGAGGCCGTCAAGGAGAAAGGAGGTGCTGGCTACGCCGTCACAGTTGAGGTCGCCCGGCGCGGCGCTGAGGAGGGAGGACGAAGGAGCTGAGGCCTCGCTGCGGGAGAAGAGGAGGGCGGAGAAGAGGGTGGGTCAGCCGCGGTTCATCAAGTCCAAACCCCTGGGGCCACCTTTCCCCATTTACCCAGCCGCCGAGTTAAGCGATGAGTTCAACTGCCTCGCCAACCCCCCATCCCGTCAATGAGCACCTTCTTGATCCTCTCGTACAACACCAACCGTCAATTTGGCGCACTTGCCGCCCGTCTCAACCATCCCTCCTCTCGCTCCCTCGACCTCATCTTCGTCCAAGAACCTCCTTCCACCCTCCCGAATCCCCTCACAGGCTGGCGCATCCTGTTGCCGCCCGACCCTCCCGCTCACGAAGGAGAAGGCGGACAACGCACCAAGATCCGCTCTCTTCTCCTCCTCACCGACCACCTCGCTCCCTCTTCCTTCACCCAGATCCACATTGACTTGCCCGACGTTGTAGGCGTGGATGTCTGCGGAGAGGGAGGGGAGTTAGTGCGGGCAGTCGGGCTATACAACCCTCACTCCGGTAACCCCTCCCACAACCTACCCCTCCTCCTCCTCCCTGCAACCTTCGCCTCCTCGCCCACTCCCACACGCGCCATCCTCCTTGGCAACTTCAACCTTCACCACCCGCAGTGAGAACCAGGACGCACTGAAGCCCCCTCCCCCGCAGCCGAAGACGCCCTCTCACTCCTCAACGACCTTGACTTCTTCCTCCTTTCCCCTCCTGGCGAGCCGACCTGGTACTCGCACAACGGACGCGACACGGGCGTCCTCAACCTGGCCTTTGGAGACCTGCAGACGTCCGAAGAGTTAGTCTGCTGCGGCATCGACGAGACCCTCCACGCCCTCTCCGATCACCTACCCCTCCCTCTCGACATACCCCTGCACCGTCCCGCACCCGCCCCCTCCTCGACTTGCTGGGCCTTCCAAAGGACGCCCTGCGAGGACGCCCTGACCGCCTTTGACCGCCTCTCCGCCGAAATGCCCCTCTCCCGCCCCCTCACCGCCACCCGCGCCATTGACATCGAAGGCGAACGACTCACCTCCATCCTCACATCCACTCGCGACGCCGTGGTCCCACTCGCCCGCGCGCGTCGGAACACCAATTTCTCGCACCCGTGGTAGAGCGACGAGATTGCCGAGGCCGTCGCGTCGGCCCGTTGACTCGGCAGCCGAGGTCGGAACATGGCGCGGCGAGTAGCGCGCCTTGGCGGCGCCGAGACAGCAGGAGAGGCGGCAGAGGCGAGGAGGGCGGCAAGGATAGCAAAGAACAGGGTGAGGAGCTTGATACGGAGGGAGAAGAGGGCGGCAGAGAGGGAAGAGACGAAGATGGCGGATTCGTCGACAATCTGGGCGATGGCAAGACGGGCGCGAGGAGATTCAGCCGCCATGCCCCCGACGCCCTCTCTTAAAAGGGAGACGGCACGTACGCGTCCTCCCCAACCGACAAGCTCGACACCCTCCTCCCCTTCCTAAACTCGGCAGCGCCAACGGCCCGGCAGCGTCACGAAGGCGGAAACGGCCGCACCGATGAGCAGCATGGCGCGAGGGATGAGGAAGCGGCGAGAGGGAGGGCTGCGAGCGACCACGAGATGGCGGATGAGGAGGAGGAGGCTGAGGAGGCGGATAGCCTGGAGTGGGCGGAGCTGCAGGAGGAAGAAGTCAGAGCCGCTCTCTTTGCCTCGCGGCCTTTCGCCGCCCCAGGTCCCGACTCCATCCCCAACTTCTTCCTCCAATTTCTTTTCCCCTCCCTCCGCCACCAACTCACCGCCCTCTACACCGCCACCCTCCGACTCGGCCACCATGCCCGGTCCTGGGGGGTGGCGACCGGCATGGTCCTCCGGAAGCTAAAGAAGGACGACTACACGCACCCGAAGTTGTACCGCCTCATCTCCTTCAAGACGACGATTGCAAAGGTGATCGAGAAGGTGGCCGCGACGAGGCTGGCATACCTCGCCGAGAAGCACGGGCTGCTGCCGCGGTCGCATTTCGGCGGGCGGAAGGGGCGGTCGGCGGAGGAGAGCTTGGCAGGTGCTGTCGACGGCGTCAAGCGTCAGCACCGTAACGGCTTCCCTTTTGTCCTCAGACTGGCGGTCGACGTCGCCGGCGCCTTTCCCTCCGTCGACCCGCACACCCTCGTCGCCAACCTCAAGGAGAAAGGCGTACCTCGCAACGGCCGCAACTTCATCCTCTCCTGGATGCTCCACCGCACGGTCACCATCTCGCTGGACGGCGCCGCCGTCACCGTCCCGGCAAACGGCCTCCCTCAGGGCTCCGCCTCGAGCCCGATCGCTTACTGCATCTATAACTCGGCCGCCCTCGAGGGAGTCGAGTCGTCTCGCTCGAGCGGGCATGGCTGGATCAACGACATCAACGTCTTTGCCTGGGGACAAACCGTCAGCGATGCCGCAATGATCCTCAGGGGCTGCATTGACCACCTCGAGCGCTGGGCTCACTTGCACTCGTCCAAGTTCAAATCCACCAAAGTCCGACCTCGTTCTTTTCCTCCCTCCCGGCAAGAGGCCCCCCGCCGACCTCCCCATCATTACCCTCCACGACACTCCCCTCGCCTACTCCACCTCGCTCACCATGCTCGGGATGGTGCTAGACGAGAAACTGACGTTCGTCCCTCACGCCGCCCGCTGCGCCGCAAAAGCCAGCACCGCCCTTGCCGGCGTTCGCGCCCTTCTCGGCGCGAGGAAAGGAGTGTCGATGAGGCTGGCGAGGGAACTCGTCGGCGCGGTTGTCGACCCGCGACTGAGATGGGCAAGCGCGGCGTGGTGGAAGAGGGGCGAGTCAGAAGGGAAGGTAAAGGTGCTGCAGGCAGTGCACCGTGAAGCGGCAAGGCTTGTTCTCGCGGCGGCCGGCCCCGACGAGATCCCCAACCTTTTCCTCCAGCTGCTCTGGCCCACCCTCCGCGCCCGCCTCGTACCCCTCTACGCCGCCGTCCTCGAACACGGCCACCTCCCGCGCCCATGGCGAGATGCCGTCGGCTTCGTCCTCCGAAAGCCGAAGAAGCCCGACTATGCGAAACCCAAAGCGTACCGCATGATTTCCTTCGAGCGGTGCATCGCTAAGGTCGTCGAGAAGGTCGTCGCTCGGCGGCTCGGGTACCTCGCCGACGCAGCAGGGTTGCTGCCGAAGCGGCATGTCGGCGGAAGAAGGGGAAGGAGTGCGGAGGACTCGCTCGCCTGCGTGATCGACCTTATAAAGCGTCAATGGCGACATGCTCGGTACGTCGTCGGCCTCGCCGTCGACGGCTCCAACGCCTTCCCGCGGGTCCGCCCCGACCGCCTCGAGCATGACCTGAAGGTGAAGGGCGTACCTGAGAACGCCCGCCGTTTCGTCACCTCCTTCCTCTCCGACCGCTCCATCACGCTCCGGCTCGAGGGCGCCGAGATCTCGACCGCCGCCCTCGGCCTGCCGCAAGGGAGCGCCTTGTCGCCGATCCTGTACTGTATCTACAACAGCGGCGCGATCGAGGCGTTCGAGAGCGACGCGACGACCGGTTTCGGCTGGATCGACGACGTCAACACGTTCGGGTGGGGTGAGACTGTGGAAGAGGCGGTCAGCAGCTTGAACGGGCGCATCCCCACCCTCGAGTCCTGGTCCTCCTCCCACTCTTCGCCCTTCGAGCCCGACAAGTCCGAGGCCATCCTCTTTGTCCCGCCGGCCAAGCCCTTCCCAGCCCAACCGCCTCCCGTTGTCCTCAGCGGCCAACATGTCCCTTTCTCCTCGACCCTCACCATGCTCGGCACGAGGATCGATAATCGGCTCACCTTCGCCTCGCACGCGACGACCTGCGCCGCCAAGGCGCTCACCGCGCTGAACGGCGTGCGAAGCCTTCTCGGCGCCCGGCGAGGCGTAAAGCCCGAGACGGCGCGACTCCTGGTGCGAGCGGTGGTCGAACCGAGGTTGCTGTGGATGGCGTCGGCGTGGTAGAGGCCGAGCGGCGCGGAGAGGGTGACGAGGATCTTGGAGTCGGTCTGGCGGGAGATGGCGAGGCTGGTCAGCGGGTGTTTTCGTACTACCTCGCTCGCGGCCATGGAGGTGGAAGCCAACTTACCGCCCATCCGGCTCGTCCTCGCCGCCGCGTCCGCCAAGCTCGCCCTGCGCGCACTCTCCGCATCGCCCATCCACCCTCTCTTCCGCCCAGCCCAGCTCGCACTCGCCACGCCCCACCCGCGCTCGCACCCATCACCGCTCCACCACGCCCTCGCGTCCCCTCACCTCCCGTCGGCCGTGCGTACCCTCGAGCGGCTCATCCCGGAGCCCGTCGCGCCGTGGGCGACCCCGCCAGCGGTTGAGGTGACGGTGGCGGAGTCGAAGGAGGCGGCCGTGGCTGAGCATGGGCGGGTGGTGAGGGAGCTGCGGCAAGGAGACTGGGCGGTGTACACGGACGGGAGCGAACTCGAGGAAGGGTGGACGGGGTCGGGAGTGGTTGTGAGGGAGGTGGGCGAGGAGGAGGAGGTGAGCTGGAGGGCAAAGGCGGTCAGTTTGGGTCAGCACCAGGGGGTGTTCGCAGCGGAGCTCTTCGCCATCCACATCGCTCTCAACCTTGTCCCCGCGCTCTTCCCAGCGTCCCCTACCCAGCCCGGCACTCTCCACGTCTTCGCCGACAACACCGCCGCCGTCGCCGCGCCGGCAGACCCTCGACCAACCTCCTCCCAACATGTCCGCCTCGGCGCCCTCAGCACCCTCCGCCAGCTCCAGCAGACTCACCGACACGTCCACATCCACCTCCATTGGGTCCCGGGGCACCTCGGCGTCGACGGCAACGAGCACGCCGACGAAGCGGCGAAGGAAGGGGTGGAGGCAGGGCGGGTGTATGCGGAGGAGACGGCGAGGCGGACAGCGCTCGCCAGGCGCGCGCGACGAGGGGTGGAGATGCCCAGGTGGGCTGTGGAGGAGTTGGTCATGTCGCTGGACGGCGGGAGCATGTGGGAGGAGGAAGAGGGCAGCCTCGTCGTCGCCGGGCGGGGCGACTTGGCCGCACGTGACTCGAACTCGACTTCACCAATTTCGCTCACCGCATCAACAGTCGACCTCCCCCTCTCCCTCTCCTGGGCCCGCCGGTACATCAACCAGAGCATCAACGCCGCCTGGACCGAGCAGTGGAACCAGCCTAACCAGCCCGGCCGACCTCTCCGCACCATCGACCCTTCCCCTCCTTCTTCCCCTTTCCGCCGCCGCCTTCGTTCCCTACCTCGACAGCTCGCCACGCTCTTCCTCCGCCTCCGAAACGACTTCTCCAACCTCGCCGCGAGCAAGCTCCGCACCGGCGTCCACCCGACCGGCGAATGCGAGTGCGGTGAACAAGAGACCCGGGAGCACTTCCTCCTTCTCTGCCCGCTCTACGCCCGCCAGCGCCGCGCGCTCCTCCGCGCCCTCAAGCGCCGCTCCTTGCCCACCATCTCCTTCCTCCTCTCATCCCCCTCCGCCCTCAAACCCGTCCTCGCCTTCATTGTCGACTCGGGCCGTTTCTTCCCTTACCACCACCCCGTCGACGAACGGCTCGACGCCGCGCTGGGCAAGGCAAACAGGACAACGAGGGACAACAGAAGCGACGTCGGCGAAGCGGAGAAGACGGGGCATTAGGAGGATCGAGGTGAGAGGAGAGGAGGAGGACTTGGCGCTGCGAGACGTTGAGGAGAGCAGGAGCGACGGGAGCAGGGGGTGATGGTCCAACAAGACCGGGAGGAGCAGGAAAGGAGGCAAGAGGAGCGGTAGGAGACGGGATCGACAAGGAGACGAGGATGAGGAGGAGGGAGTCGAAGAGAAGGTGTCTCTGGACCAAATTTCGCGCGCTTTCTCCCCATCCAGCTTACTCACCCACCCCATACACACATCTACCATTCCATTCGTCGCCCTCGGGCTGTCCTTTCCCCCTCCTCTCCCCTCGTCGTTGCCATTCTCGTATCTCTGCCAGTTCTCCGCCGTTCCGTGCCCAAGTTGGCTCATTCTTCACCATTTGGTTAGCTCTTTTTTATTGCGGACGCTATTATGCTCTACATAGGTAGTCAATGCCTGATACAGAGTTGAAACTAGGAACAAACAAACAAACAAACAAGTGGCTGTTTCAGGACGACGTCCCTGGATGCGATGGAGGTGGAAGCGGGACTCACCACGCTCGAGATCGCCCTGGAGAGCGACTGCGCTCGATTTGCCCTCTGTTGCCTCTCAGCCGCCCCTTCCCACCCACTCTTCCGTCCAACCCAGCTCGCCCTCGCAACGCCGCGTCCCCGATCGCACCCGTCGCCTCTCCACCACGTCCTCGCCTCGCCCTTCCTCCCGCCTTTCCCCCGCGCCCTCGAGCGCCTCGACGCCGAGCCCATCGCGCCGTGGGCGGCGCATCCGCGCTACGAGTTTGTCGGCGTGCCGTCGAAGGAGGAGGGACTGGAACAGGCGGAGCGTCTCCTGGCGGAGCGGGCGGAGAGCGACTTGAAGCTTTACACGGACGGGTTGCAGATGGACGGAGGATGGACGGGGGCAGGAGTTGCGGTGAGCTTGCGGGGCAAAGACGAGGAGCAGCTGTGGGGACGGCAGAGCATCAGCATGGGCTCCTTCCAGGGAGTGTACGCCGCCGAGTTTTTCGCCATCAGCGCCGTCCTCGAGTCCGTCTCCCGCCTCCTGCCGCCACCGCCACGCCCTCCCGCGACCCTCACCATCGTCGTCAACAACATGTCCGCCGCCTCGCGCCCCGACAACCCTCGCCCCTCATTGGGGCAACACATCCGTCTCCTCATCCCCAACCTCCTCGTGCAGCTGAATGCGACGTACCCGACCCTCCTCATGCGCTTCCTGTGGTCCCCCTCGCACCTTGGCGTCGAGGGGAACGAGATCGCTGACGAGTTGGCTCGTTGCGGCGCCGAGTGGGGACGGGACGAGGACGAGAGGCGCGAGCTGCGCCGAGAGGCAGCGTGCGCCGCGCAGCGCAGGGTAGAGATGCCGCGCACCGTCATGAACGAGTCGCTGACGTCCTTGGATGAGGGTAGCAAGTGGGACGCGAGCGAGAGGAGTGGCAAGGTGGCTGGTCGAGGTGGCGGGCTGGCGGTGATGACGCGACTGCTGAGGGTGATTGAGGCAGACGGCGAGCCCATGGAGGAGGTAGAGATGCCTTTGAGCCTCTCAGCGGTCAAGCAAGCGGTGAGGGAGCGAGCTCTCCAGCAGTGGGAGCGGACTTGGGCAAAGTCGAGCACCGTCACGGTCGACTCCTTTGCTCCGTTGACTCTTCCCCCCCTCTCTCCACATTCCGCAGGCGGCTCGCCAAGCTCCCTAAACGCCTTTCCACCCTCCTAGTTCGCCTCCGCACCGACTTTTCCGCCCTTCACGCCAGCAAACTCCGCACCGGGTGCCACGTCGACTGCGCCTGCGACTTCTGCGGCGAGCTTGAGACGCGCGAGCACATCGTATTCCACTGTCCCCGCTACACCCAGCAGCGCGCCGCACTCATTGCCGCCCTCCCTCACCGCCACCTCCCACCCCTCGCCATCCTCCTCTCCAACACCACCTTCCTCCCACCTCTCCTCCATTTCCTCCTCGACACCGACCGCTTCGCCTCCCTCCACGACTCCATCCCCGACGACCTCGTCAGCGATGCAACCACCACCACCACCGCCCGCAGCATCACCGCCTCCAGCACCAACACCGCCGCCACCAACCGCGGCATCGCCGCCCGGGGCTGATGGCCGCCGCGACTCGACGCCCGAGGGGGAGGGAAGCGCTGCAGGCAGCGCTGGCAAGCAAGGGGGCGAGCAGGCAGAGGTGTGGACCGCCACCACGGGGGTGTGTGCCGTTCAAGGTGCGGGAGGTTGCTGGCCGGGGGAGTGCGGGTGACGGAGCGCGTCGGCGAGGGATACCCTCCCGGCGAGGGGTTCCGCCTCGACGAGTGGCAGGAGCAGGCCGTCGACGACGGGACGGGCCTGTCGGGCTGGCGGAGGGAAGACGAATCCGGTGACAAGCAGGGCAACGAGGCAAGCAGCGACGAGGAGGTGAGCCCGTGGGAGAAGGAGATGTGCAGGGTGTTGTGGCACAATGCACACCGCTCTGTTCTCGGCGACAAGCTGCCCGCGGCGGAGATGGCGTGACTGCAGGCCGACGAACACCTCCACCCCCCTCTCGCCCGCCGCCGCTACGCCGCCGCTTCCTCCCTTTCCGTTCTCGCCCGCCGCCGCTTTGTCCGCACCTGCGACATCGGCGACTACCACCGCGACTCAGCCGAGCGCGAGCGCGGCGCCGCCGAAGCACAGGTTTGGAAACTGGTCAAAGACTTCCTCACCTCCCTGCGTTTCTCCGCGCTCGACGACGCCGAGGCTGAGCGTGCCGCACAACTCGCCCGTCGCCCGCCTCACGTACACACGTCTCCCCACTCCCCCAGCCCCGCGCCGTGAGCACTCGCCATTGCCGCCCTCTCTCTCCCTCTCCCTCTACATCGCCCTCCTTCGCTCGCGCCCCCTCTCTGCGCCCGTCCTCTCTCCCCCCTCTTCCTTCCTCCCCCTCTCACACCCTTTCCCGCTCCTCCCCGCCACGCCTCTCGCCGTCCGCCCTCTCCCTCGCCATTGCCCTCGCCGCCCTTTTCCGCGCCGTTCTGTTCTTTCCTGCATTTTTCTCCCCGCCCGCACCGCACCCTCCCCACCCTTCCCCCCTCTCTCCCCCCACCCACACCCACGCTCTCACCCGTACACCCTACGTTGTCATCGCACTCGTCTTTTGGTATCGCCGGTTTCCCCCACAAGGGGTTTTCCTCCGTCGGCTGGTTTAGACGCACCCCCCTTGCCTCTCCTAGCCCATTCTCCTCCCCCCTCCTCCCCCTCCCCGTTGTACTCGTTGGTACGGTCAGCATAGGCCTCGCGGCCTGATTTTGACTTGAAACTTGGAACTCTCTCTCTCTCTCTCTGCTAGCCCAGCCCACCCGCTTCGCTCTCGCTGTGCCAGCACCGCGCACCCATCCCTCCCCCATCCACTCGAGGTCGCCGTCGCGGCGTCGAAGGAGGAGAGCGAGGTCGAGCACGGGCGGGTGCTGAGGGAGTTAGGGGAGCGCGACAGCGTCGTGTACACGGACGGGTCGGAGCTGGAGGAGGGGTGGACTGGCGCAGGAGTTGTCGTGAGAGAGGTGGACGAAACGGGAGACGTGAGCTGGGGGTCCAAAAGCGGGTCAACACCAAGGCGTCTTCGCCGCCGAGCTCCTCGCCCTCCACCTTGCGATCCAGCTCGTCCCGACGCTCTACCCGCACCCCCCACCCTCGCCATGCTCCCTCCACGTCTTCGCCGACAACACCGCCGCCGTCTCCGGCCCGCACGACCCCCGGCCAACCACCGCCCAGCACATCCGCCTCGCCTCCCTCTCCCTCCTCCAGCACCTCGCCAAGACACATCCAACCGTCCAGCTCACCTTCCATTGGGTGGCCGGACACGCTGGCGTCGACGGCAACGAGGAGGCCGACTTGGCGGCGAAGGAGGGGGCGGAGGCGGGCAGGGTGTATGCAGACGAGCGGGAGCGGCGAAAACGGCTTGCCAGGCGGGCGAAGGGGGCTGTCGAGATGCCCAGGTGGGCGATGGACAAGTCAGGGTGGTCGCTCGACGAGGGGAGCTTGTGGGAGGAGGAGGAGGCCAGCGAGGTCGTCGCCGGGCGGGGCCAGCTCCCCGCACGTGACTCAAAGTCGACTTCGCCGATTTCGCCCATCGACTTGACCATCGACCTCCCGCTCTCGCTTGCCTGGGCAAGGCAATGGATCAAGCAGCTTGTCAATGAGCGGTGGTCAACCCAATGGACTTGCGCGCCAAGCGGCCGGCCCCTTCGCACCGTCGACCCTTCCCCACCATCTTCCCCCTTCCGCCGCCGCCTCCGCTCCCTTCCCCGCCAACTCGCCACCCTTCTCCTACGACTTTGTAACGACTTCACCAACCTTGCAGCAAGCAAGTACCGCATCGGTGTACACCCCACCGGCAAGTGCAAGTGCGGTGAGCAGGAGACTCGGGAGCATTACCTCCTCCTCTGCCCGCTCTATGTCCACCAACGCCGCGCCCTCCTAAGCGCACTCAAGTGCCGCGCCCCGCCACCCTTACCTCTCCTCCTCGCGTCTCGCGCCGCCCTTAAGCCGACACTCGCCTTCATCGTCGACTCCGGCCGGTTCTTCCCCTATCACCACCTAGTTGATGAGCGGCTCGACACCGCGCCAGGCAAGGCGCGCCAAGGCGGCGAGCGACGGCCGCCACAATGGCGGCGCAGCGGAGGAGACGGGGCAGTAAGGGGAACGGAGGGAAAAGGGAGGGGGCGGACTTGGCGCTTCAAGGCGATGAGGAGTGCAGGAACGGCGGGAGCAATTGGGGATGGTCCAGAGGGACTAGGAGGGGCAGAAAAGGAGGCAAGAGGAGCGGAAGGTGCTGGGAATGAGGAGGAACAGAGGGCGAGGAGAAGGAGGTCAAGGAGAAGTTGTTTACGGACCGTTGTTGTGCGTTTTCTTCCTTTCTCTTTCTAGCACACCCACTCACCCCACACACACATCTACCACCCCCTCGTTGCCTTTGGGCTGTCTTTCCTGTCCCCTTCCCCATCATTGTCATCATTCGCGCATCTCTCCCAGTTCTCCATTGTTCCACACCTAAGTTAGCTAGTTCTTCAGCCTTTTGTCAGCTACTTGTTGGGGCAACACATCTGCCTTCTCAACCGCCACCGCCTTGAGCAGCTGAACGCTATGCACCTGACCCTCCTCTTCCGCTTCCTGTGATTCCCCTTGCACCTTGGCAGCAAGGGCAACAAGATTGTCAACAAGCTGGCTCGCCGCAGCACCAAGAGGGGGAGGGAGGAGGACGAGCAGCGCAAGCAGCGCAAGGTGGTGGCAAAGACGGCCAGGCGACCGATCAAGACGCCGCGCAAGGCAATGGAGGCCTCACTTGTATCCCTAGACAAGGGAAGCATGTGGGATGCTAGGCAGGCAAGCGGCAAGATGGCGGGGTGGGGTGGCTGGTCAACGGCGACCCGGACCATGCGACGGGTGCGGGAGCTTGAAGGACAGCCCAGGACGGAGCGTGAGATGCCTCTGAGCCTTACAGCAGCAAAGCAAGCGGTGCGGGAGCAAGCTCTCCAGCAGTGGGAGCAGACTTGGGCAAAGTCAAGCACTGGTCAACTCCTTCATGCTGTTGACCTGTCTCCCCCTCGCTCCACCTTCCGCAGGCACCTCATTAAGCTCCCTAGACACTGATCCACCCTCCTAGTGCGCCTCCAATCTGACTTCTACGCCCGCCACGCCAGCAAACTCCGCACCAGCTGCTACATTGATGGTGCCTGTGACTCCTACGGCAAGTTTGAAACCCGCAAGCACAATGTATTCCATTGCCCCCACTACGCCCAACAGTGCTCTGCCCTTCTCGCCGCCCTCCCGCACCATTTGCTCCTGCCTCTCTCCATCCCCCTCTCCACCACTACCCTCCCCCCCTCCCTCCCCTGCTTCCTCCTGGACGCTGATCGCTTCACCTCTGTCCACGACACCCTCCCCAAAAACGTTGCCAGCCATGACGACGCCACTGCCAACTGCAGCAGCAGCACCGCCTCCAGCAGCAACACCACCGCCGCCCTCCGTGGCATTGTTAAGGGCAGCCGCAGCTTGGCCCTGAAAGAGAGGAAAACAAGGAGGGGAGCAAGCAGGGAGAGGTGTGGACCACTGTGAGGGGTGGCATACCCTTCCAGGTGGAGGCGAGGTTGTTGGGCCGGGGGGCGGGGGTGACGGAGTGCGTCAGCGGGGGGCACCCTCCCGGCAAGAGTTGACACATTGACCAGTGGCAGGAGCACAGGGCCGACAACAGTAGGGGGGGGGGGGGGGGGGAGGCTGTCTGGCTGGGGAAGGGAGGAGGATCTGGACAACAAGCCAGTTGAGGCAGCAAGAAGCAGCACCAAGGACAACAGGGTCAGCAGGTGGGAGCAGGAGATGTGCCGGGTGGTGTGGCACGGCACATACTGCTTGATCGTCGGGACCGAGCCGCCTGAGGCAGCAGCTTGGCGCGGCTGCAGGCTAACAAGCATCACCACCATCCCCTGCCCAACTGCCACTTTGATGCTGTCTCCTCCTGCTCTGTCCTCACGTGTCAGCGCTTCATCTGCGCCTACAGAACTGGCCACTACTATAGCAGGGAGCTGCAGCAAGGGTTTGAAGGATGAGAATTGCTGATGAAGAACTGCGAGAAGCTTCACTCTCCAGCGCCCCTCACCCTCACTGCCCAATCTTCTTCCTCCTCTCTACTCCTCCTCTTCCCCTGCTTCCACCCCCTTCAGCTCGTCTCCCATCTCCAACCAACTCACTGCTGCCAGCTCACTCCCTCAGACAGGGTCCGCTCACAACTACCATTGCAACCCAGCCAAACGCAAGTGCAACACATCGATAGTCCAAAGTAAGAGAGCTCTGCCCATGATGGGGATCTAGCTCATCGGTAGAGCGCTCGCTTAGCACTGGCTCACCAAGCGAATGTGCGAGAGGCGCAGGGTTCGACTCCCTGGTTCTCCAGATTCTTTTGCTCACCGGTGCTCTTTTCCCGTGGCCTGACAGTTTTTCTGCTGCTCTCGACCATGCACCGAGAGAGCGCGCAAGTGTGCTGCGTCAACCAGCTTGAGCTTGAAGCAGCCAGCTGGCTGAAGCGGTGCACTTCTCACAGCGAGGTCAGCAGCGACTCAGCGAGACAGAAGCGAGCACCTTCAGAGTCGCACTCATGGTCTCTGCCCACAAAGCGGCTGGCGCACGGATGAGTTCTGCAGCCTTGCTTGGTTGCGCGGTGTTGACCAGAGCGCAGTAGCTAGGCAG
>JAQJIZ010000146.1:0-19390 GCA_029873605.1 Rhodosporidiobolus sp. SP3-3/4 | reverse complement strand
AGCAAGGTGCGTTTGCTCCTACCAATCTCGCCTGCCTCCCTACGTGACAGCATTACTGACCCCCTTGCACCCTCAGGTGGCGCCGTCGTTCGCTCACTCCTCGCTCAACCCAACCCTCCCAAGCTCCGCGCCCTCTCCCGCAACCCCAACTCGCCTGCCGCGCTCAAGCTCCAGAGCAAGGGCATCGAGGTCGTCAAGGGCGATCTGACGGACAAGGCATCGCTGAGTGAGGCACTCAAGGGCGTGCAGAGCGCTTTCCTCGGTGCGTCTTCCCGCTTCTGCGCTCCCTCCTTAAATTACTGACTTTTTCTTCGGTCCGTTCAGTCACCATGCCCACCTTCTCCGCCAAGGACGTCCCCGAAGACGAGCAGGGCATCAATTTCGTAAACGCCGCCAAGGCTGCTTCCCTCCCTCACCTCGTCTTCACCTCCGTCTCGGACGCGACACCCACCTGCACCGTCCCGCACTTCGAGACGAAGGCGCGCGTCGAGGAGGCGCTCAAGAAGAGCGGCATCCCGCATGCCGTCATCGCGCCCGTCGCCTTCTTTGAGAACTTGCCCAAAAAGAGCGGCTTCGGGACGGCGATGGCGATGGGGCTGTTCGATGCGGCGCTCAAGGGCAAGAAGTTGCAGTTGGTGGCCGTGGACGACATCGGTACGCCTGCTCCTTGACCCTCTTCATCCCTTTCTGCCCGAGATTGACCCTTTCCTCCCTCCCCTCCTCCAGGCTACGTCGCGGCTCAAGCGCTCCTCCACCGCTCCACCTACTCCGGTCGGCACATCAAGCTCGCCGGCGACTCGCTCACGATGAGCGAGGTCCAGGCGGCCTACTCCCGCGTCGAGGGCAAGTCCGCCTGGAAGGCCTGGCTGCCCGGCTTCGTGATCAACTTCCTCCCCTACGACTTCAAGATGATGATGCGGTTCTTCCACGGCAAGGGCTACTCGGCGGACATCCCGGAGCTGAGGAAGGAGTTCCCGGAGCTGAGGTCGTTCGAGAGCTGGTTGCGGGAGGGGGAGAAGGAGGAGTAGCTCATCTAGACTTCCCTTTCCTTTCTGCACTATGTGTTGTTGAGACATTCTAGATTGTGTCAAACTCGCCGAGATTCTACAAAGGGCACAAACAGAGAGAAGATCTGGCAAGAAAAGGAGGAAAGGCAGGCAAGAAAAGGAGGAAAGGCGGGCGAACGAAGAAGGAAAGGCATAGGAGTACAATGACGGGCGCATAGACGGCTTCACCGGTCAGACTACCTCTGGGCCTGGCCTCGCCGCATTCCTGCGCGACCTCTCGTCCTCCGCCCACTCCTCCCTCAGCCGCTCCACCTCGACAACGTACTCGCCCCCGATCTTGATTCCCCGCACGCTCGCCAGCCCCTGTAGCTCTTCGAGCTCCTTGCCCGGCCGTGCCTGCTCCAAGGTCGAAGCGCGGCGGATGCCACAGCGACGCGGTCTCGTTGACAGGTGCAACCCAGGTAGGTCGATGCGGCGCAGCTGAGGACACTTGGCCGGGTCGCGGAGGAGGTCTTGGAGGGAGAGGAACGGCGGGTAGCCGTCCGCCTGGGCGCCAGCGCCGCCGAGGAAGATGAGCTCCTCGAGGTGCTCGAGCTGGAAGACGGTCGCGAACGGCCACTCGGCGTGCTGCGGCGGCTGGTGCAGCTCGAGCTTGACGAGGTGCGTCAGGCGTCCGAGGGCGCTGGCCAGCTCGGCAGAGCCAGGCCTGCCGCGCATTCTGAGGGTGAGCGAGCGGAGGAGGGACGGCGAGGGGAGGGCTGCGAGGACGGTCGGGAGGTCGCTGCTGTTGCCGTGGTCGCCGAGCTCGAGGGTGACCAGACCTGCGCAGCTCCGAAGGAGCCACGTTTGCTGCACCAAGCCGTATGGGGTGGAGTCGATGTACTGGAGCTTGAGGTTCCGAAGACGGCTCGCCCAATCCGGGCCTCCCAGGCCCTGAGGGCTGTAATACGGTAAGTGCCGCTCTAAGCTGCTTTCGAGGCAGAGGGACACGGTGTCGAGGGAGGGAAAGCGAGAGAGGGAGGAGTACGCCCCGGGGTGGTAGGCATTCAGTCCGTCCGACATGGGACCCATCAGGATCACATGGTGGAGGCGGGAGGGAGGGTCACAGTCGCGCAGGACTGGGCGGAGGAAGAGAGGGAGTTGAAGCTCGTTGAGCTCCGGAAGGGCGTTGAGAAGCGCAGTCACACTCAGGACCGAGACGTCCTTCGGCGAGTCCAAATGCAGGCTCCGCACATATGGCACGATGGCAGGGTAGGCTTCGAGCAGCTGGACGAGCTGCACGACCCGCTGCTGGTGCCTCGTCGGTCCGAGGTGGACGTGGCGGAAAAAGGCGCAGCGAGCGCTCGAGTAGACCTTTCGACAGGGCCCGCCGTAGTAAATGCGAGGCTCGTCGAGTGTCGCGAGCTTGAGGATGTCGTCGAGTAGCTCTGAAGCGAGGTCCACGAGGCGGGGCATGGCGGGAGAGGCTGGATGGGGAGGGGACGAGGTCAGCTTAAGGCCCGTAGAGAACGAGTCAGGCAGACGTACATTCGGCAGGTGTCCTAGAGCAGTACACCGGAGAAGCAGCAGACCCACGGGATGCGCAACAAGCGAGATCGGCTGGAGGAGGGACGTGGTCAGCTCGGGAGAGAAGGGCGAGCGAGAAGGGGGGCAGCGTACGAAGTGGGTCAGCGTCCTGAGGCGGTAGTCCTGAGTGTCGTAGCGCAATCTAGCCTGAGACTGAGCGAAAGTGAGTGAGCGGTAGGAGGACAAGGAGGGAGACTTGGAGGTTGGCCTCGTCCTGCTCCCGCGCGCCAGTCGTTTGCCCGCTTGAACAGCGCACCACGGTCTCAAGGCCTTCTCCCACCCCTGCGGCCATGTTCGACCGCCTCCCGTATGAGCTCGTCGACCGCATCGTCCGCCTGTCCCTCCCCACCTCTACAACGCCCGAAGAGCGCCGCCAAGCCCTCAACGACCTCTGCACGACCAACAAGGCTCTCGCA
This sequence comes from Rhodosporidiobolus sp. SP3-3/4, assembly GCA_029873605.1. Lineage (NCBI taxonomy): Eukaryota > Fungi > Basidiomycota > Microbotryomycetes > Sporidiobolales > Sporidiobolaceae > Rhodosporidiobolus > Rhodosporidiobolus sp. SP3-3/4. The sequence goes on along the minus strand of JAQJIZ010000146.1, from coordinate 16,401 downwards.
CGAAGCGCCCAGCCCATCCTCCTCGAAGAAGTGCGGCTCTACCCGCGGGACAAGGTCGAGCGGTTCATCCAAGTCGTCGACGCGGAGGGCGTCGACCTGATCGAGCAAGACAGAGCGGTCCGTAGTCTGCTCAGGAAGTCGACGAGGCGCGTGTGGATGTTCCCCTTTGCGGGCGGGCTCGGGCCGTACGAGATCGGCTCGCGCACTTTCGAGGTCCTCGCTGCCCAGTGCGTCCGCTTGTACGACGTGAGCCTGTGCCAGGTCAGGGTGGAGCTGAGCGAGTTGGGCAAACTGCCGAGTACGCCCACTTTGCCTCCTGCTTCCTTATTCTTCTCTCACGTTGTTTTTCTCGTAGACCTTTCCCGCCTTTCCCTCGATGAGTGCCGCCTATCATCCACTCCAGGCCTCGTCTTCCCCGCGCTCAGAGAGCTCTCGCTTGACCAGACCGCGCTCGACGCTCCCGCCAACCTCCTCACTCCCCAGACCGTCCCGGCGCTCCGCGCACTCCACCTCAACCTCGTTCCCTCCTCCCCTTCCCAGCAAACCCTCTCTCCCTCTTTCCTCAAGGAGCATCTCGACTGCCTTTCCGTCCAACAGACGCACGGCTTCCTCGATTCCGGCCTTGAAAGCCATCCCCGCGTCCTCCACGACCTCACCCTCGACGACCTCGTACTCCTCGCGGCGCAGAGCGCCGAGGACCTCGCGCCCATGCGCAACATCCGCATCTACGAGTCGCGCTACTCGTCCCTCACTTCGTCGGCGAACCTGCACTCGACGGTGCGCAATGCGCTCTCCCTCGGGCGGCGGGTCGAGCGCGGTGAGATCCCTCGCCTCGCTTGGCTCGTCCTCCCGCCCTCCCTTGCGCCAGAGAACCTGCCCGGACGCGACCTCGACGTCCTGCGCGAGCACATCGAGAAGCTGCAGGCCGCTTGCAGCGCGAGGGGCATCGAGGTCGTCTTTGAGGACACGCCAGCGGAGGGGCAGGGCGAGTCGCACGTCTCGCCGGCGTTCTGGGCGAGGTGCAGAGCGCTCAATGAGGCGCAGAGGGCGGTTGAGGCAGACGAGTAGGCTAGAAGGGGCGGGTTGCTGCAGCTGCAAGGGGAAGAAGAGCTTCGCGCCCGGTTTTTCTTCTGCAAGGGTTGCCATCCTCACGCTCTTGTCAGTGCTGTCACGGCGCCGGAAATCTGTATCTTCCCTTCCCGCAACGGAGAACGAGAAAAGACAAGCGTTCGAGCGCGTTGCAATGTGTACTGATGAGGCGGACAGAGAAGAAAAGCGGCATCGTTCAAGCGGGTGTCTGACCCCTTCCTCGCCTCCCTCTCCCTCTCTCCCCCCCCCCCCCCTCCCCTCCCCCACTCTCCTCAAGTAGCCTCTCTCGCCCTCGTCATCGCGCCGCCCGCCGCCCCGCTTCATTTTTCATACCCATAGAACCCCCTCCCGCTCTTCCGTCCCTTCTTGCCCTCCTCGACGAGCTTCTCGAGGAGCGCGACGGGCTCGACCTGCGCGGCGCCGATCTCGCCCGTCTGGGCACGGTCCTGGCGCCAGCCGCGCGCGATGTGCGAGAGCGTGTCGAGGCCGACGAACTGTGGGTCGGTGGAACGGGAGACCGGAGGGGGAGGAAGGAGAAGTCAGTCAGCAGGGGAGGAGAGAGAGCAGGATGGGAGGAAGGGGAGGGGCTGCACGAGGGGCAGGGAAAGGAAGAGGGAAGAAAGCGCACGTCGGACAGCTCGATCGGACCTGTTCGTTCCCAGTACCATGAATCAGTACTTCCCCTTCCCGACAGACGAGGATGCAGACTGAGTAAGAGGGACCGGAGAGACGCACCCATCGGCACGCCCGCGCCGAGCTTCATCGCCGTGTCGATGTCCTCCGGCGTCGCCTCGCCGCGCTCGACCATGCGGATCGCCTCGAGGAGGTATGGCACTAGGAGGCGGTTGACGATGAAGCTGCGCCGGTACACGTCAAGCGAGAGCGCATGAGCGGGTGTCAATGTGAGGGAGAAAAGGGGAAGGGGCGCGTGGAAAAAGCGGGGGAAGGGAGAGACCGCCAGGAGGGAGGAGGGAGGCTAGAGAGGGAGGGAGCGAGCGAGAGAGGGGAGGAAGGAGAAGGGGCGAGGGACGCACCCCGGGGTGTCCTGGCACGAGACGGGCGTCTTGCCCATGCGCTTGCACAGGTCGAGCAGCGCGGCGGTCGTCGCCTGCGACGTCTCGGGCGTCGCGATGATCTCGACCTGCGCGACGCCATGCACCTACTGGATCAGCACAGTAATCCGGGAGCTGGACAGCACAGAAAAAACGGGGGCGAAAGGAACGCACGAGCTTCATCTGCGGCACGGGGTTGAACGCATGGAACCCGGCGAACCGGCGCCGCCTCTCTGCCCCGACCTTGTCCGCAATCCCGCGAATGCTCAAGCTCGACGTGTTGCTCGCAAACACCGTCTCGGGCGGGGCGACCTCGTCCAGCCGGCGGAAGAGCTCCTGCTTCGTCGGGAGGTGCTCGACGATCGCCTCGATCACGAGGTCGCTGTCCCTCACGGCGGACGGCGCCGAGGTCGAGAAGGACAGGGAGGAGAAGACGCCGTCGACGAGGGCTTGTTGGTCGGCGGACGAGTCGGGGCATTTCTTGCGCGCGATGCGGAGGAGGCTCTTTTCGATGATCTTGCGCCTGGGTCGGTTTTCGGACACCCGTCAGTGGGTCTTTGTCTCCCGAACGCAGCTAGAGAGACTGCCAACGCACCCGTTCTCCAACGCCTCGTCGCTCACGTCCGTCACGACGACCTTGACCCCGTTCTGGGCCGCGACCTGGGCGATGCCAGCGCCCATGAGGCCCGCTCCGACCACAGTCAGGCGCTCGATGGGCTTGTACTCGTCCTTGCCGGTTGCGGAGGAGGAGAAGGCGGACGAGAGCGCGGAGGAGGGGAAGTGGGGGCAGGGCGAGGTCGAGAGCAGGCGCAGGGCCACGGAGCGGGTGGAGCGCACGGCGTGAGAGGTCACTGAGCGCAGGAGGAGCATGGCGAGAGGGAGCGGGTGGGTTGGAGGAGCGAGAGAGGCGGGCGGGATGGCTTCCGACCAGGATGGGCGTGCGAGGGGGAGTAGCCGAAGGCGGGTCTAGGAGGGCTCACGGGAGGGCGACGAGAGCCTCAGAAGAGGTAATCGGGAGCCGTGAGTGGTGACCGGAGGTCGGGCAGAGAGATCGAAGTGTGGTCGACTTTGCGAGAAAAGCGGCGACGAGGACAAGGACAGCTTTCTCGCCATTTCCTTCCGTGCCCGCCACAAAGGGCACACAGAGAATGCAACACCGTCCATCTCTACCCCCTCTCCCCTCCTCACCTCTCACAAACGAAACTCCTCACACCCTCCCCTCGCCGCGCCCATAAAACCACCCGGCGCCGCCGTACCTCACCCCAAACGCGACCGCGCTGCCCAAAACCTGCACGGCGCACAACCTCAGCGTGAGAGCGTCCTCCCTGCACGGCCCAAACACCAGCAACAGCAGGTTCAACAAAGTGAGGTTCGTCGCGGCCTCGACCTCTCCCTTCTCCGTGCGGCGGAGGCGGACGAGCCGCACGCGCTCGGCGGCGCGGAGGAGCAGGACGCCGAGTTTCTCGCGGGCGGAGCGCTGGTGAGGGGGCTTGAGCGGCGCCCAGCTGTTGGTGAGGAGGCCGGAGGAGGGGTCGAGGCGCGGGAGACGGTGCCGCGGGCAGGGGACGAGGCCGAAGAGCTGCGGGGCCGAGTAGAGGAAGTTGAAGATCTGGCGGGGTCAGGGGAGGGAGGACGGCGATGGGAAGAAAAGGCGAACGTCGGAGCGAAGAGGTCAGCGTTCAGAGTTGGGGGCTGAGAGTCGCAGAGCGGAAGAGGCACGCAGCGCACCTGGGGGAGGAAGAAGAGCAGGAGCGTCTTGCTGAAGTGGCCGAGGATGCCCGTGACGGCGAAGGCCATGCCGGCGAAGTAGCAGAACGTGTCGCCGATGAAGGCGCGGGCGGGGTACCTGTGCGAGCGCGAGGGGGGTGAGTGCGGTAGCGGGAAAAAAACGGGAAAGGGGTGAGAGGGAAAGAAGGGAAAAAGGGAGGGAACGTAGAATGGGAGGAAGAAGGGAGAACAGAGGAGGAAAAGGGAGGAAAAGGCACACCAATTCCACCTCAACAGCCCCACACACACACCGACAAGCGGCAGCATGAAGTACAGCGAGAACAAATGGCGGTCGACGAGCTCCTTCGAGCCGTTTGCGAACCCGGCGTCGTACGTCTGCCACGCGGCCTCGGGCAACGACGCCGTCAGGGAGGCGGGGAGGAGCGCGAGCAAGGGCGCGAGGGAGAGGGGGAGGTAGAGCAGGTCGTTCAGGAGGAGGGAGAGCGCGATGAGGAGCGCTTGGGAGACCTGGGAGGCGGGCACTCCTGTCAGCCGTCTTCCTCTCTCGGTGCGAGGAAAGGAGAGAGGGAAGGGGAGTAGGAGAGGGAGCACGTGCGCACCTCGACACCGTTGACGCCCGCGAGGATGTTGATGCTGTTGGTGCAGAACGTCGAGAGGAGCGACATGTAGAGGTAGTACAGCGGGCCTGTTGTCGAGACGCGTCAGTCGCGACCGGTCTCTTCTTTCTCTCCTCATCTCACCTCGCGCCGCATCGCGCCGGCGGAAGGAGGAAGGAAGTGGCTTGGCTACATGAGCGGAACGGGACTGGCGAGACGCACCGAGGTGGACGACCCCATTCACGCTCGGCACGCCCAGCAGGCCGGGGAGGGCGCGCAGGCCGAGCACGTCGGGGAGGACGACGTCGGTGAGTCCGTGGCCGGCGGCGTAGGTGACGAGGAGCGGGACCGAGGCGATCACTGGTCCGAGTCCAGGGAAAAGCGCGGGTTAGTGCGGGAGAGACTAAGGGAGATGGGGAGAGAGGACGAGAAGGAGGGAGGGAGGGGGGGAGAGGGAGGGAGGAGGAGGACGGACGCGGGATGGGCAGCTTGAAGCGCCAGCGGATGTCGAACACGTCGTCGCAGAAGCCGAGGAAGGTGGCGATGAGGAGCGAGAGGAGCGACGCGAGGTAGGTCGCGAACGAGTGGTGCGGGAAGGAGAGGTCCTCGCCCTTCTCTGCTGCTGGGAAGGCGTTCGCCAGCGCGGAGGAGGAGGAGGGGGAGGCAGAGGGGGAGAAGGACGAGGGGAGGAGGTGCGAGAGGTACGGGAGGGGGGCGAAGAGGGAGAGGAGGAGGATGTAGACGCTCGCGGCGATGACGCCGGTTGCTTCGGGACTGTGTGCACGGTCGAAAGGCGTTGGTAAAGGTTGGGCGCGGGAGGAAAGGGAGAAGGCAAGGAAGAAGAGGGAGAGGTGCAACGTGGTTTGCGCGGAGGAAGGGAGGGAAGCAGGGTCAGCGGACGGGTTCGAGTGGTGGCAGAAGGAAGGAAAGGACGTACAGCCAGACCCTGCCCGGCTCGTTGTCGTTCGCATCAAGTGCGCCCTCCGCCCCACCTTGAGCCGGTTGCGGTGGGTCGTCGCGCTTGAAGCCCCTTTTGAGCATGTCCCTGCCCCTGAGGCCTTTGCTGACGAGGTCTGGTCCGAGTGCGGGTACGAGTTGGGCGGTGAGGGCGTAGGCGACGAGGGCGAGCAAGAGGGAGAGGACGAGGGTCAGGGAGGGCTCGGTGGACGAGGCAACGCCGGGGAGTGGTAGAGGCGGAGTAGGGTGGGCAAAGGTGTCCATCGTCGAGTGAGTCGAGCCCAGTAGCCGAGTGGCAGAGCAGTAGAAGAGGGAAAGAGAGCTGCGACGGACCGACACGGCGAACGGGGTTCTCTCCTGCCGTCAACCTGGTCGGTGTACTCGAGCTCGCAGCGGCTGTCTGAGCGTGGTCGCCGACGCTGCCCTTCCTCCACTCGTTCCTCCAACCGTTTCTTCCCTCACGTCCTCCTCCTCCCCGCTCCCCTCCGACCTCCCTTCGCACTCTCGCTCCTCTCCCTCGCCTCCGACCACCCCTGCACCTCCATCTTTACCCTCCAACCCACCGCCAACGCGTCCGGGCGCTCTTCTCACCCTCGCCAACGCGCTCGCCGCACCCTCCCCAGGCCGACCCCCACCTCGCTCCCCTCCCTCTCTCTCTCTCCACTCAGCAACCCAAAGAGAGAGCGCAGGCAGCGATGGTCAACCGCCTCCTCCTCTTCTGCTCCGTCTTCTCCGCCTTGGGCGTCTTCCTCTTCGTGCGTCTCTCCCCCTCCCCTCTCTCCTCATCTCGCCAGCGGGGCCGACCCCCGATCTGTCTCTGCCAGCGCTGACCCGACCGACTCGTGCAGGGATACGACCAGTGCGTCCTGCTTACCTGCTTTACGCTCGTCGCTGTCCCCGGCATGCTCGAGTGTGTTCACCCGGGCTCGCGCGACTGACCCTGTCCTCCCTCTTTCCCAATTCCCTCTTTTGCCGCCATGGCAGAGGCGTCATGTCGGGCATCATCACCGGGCCCTACGTGCGTCCTCCTCTCCGCCCTCTTTCCCCCGCCCCTCTCGCTCGCCCGAGCAGAAAACGAGACCGCGCAGACTGACCCCTCCTCGGCTTTTTTTCCCCTCGCGACGGCGCGCAGTTCAAGGCCTACTTCCACCGTCCGACCGCGTTCGAGACGGCTACGGTGCGCTCTCGCTCGACTTGCTGCCCTGCTGATGACGGCAACGCTGTCTTTCCTCCTTCTTTTCCTGACCCTTTTTTCCTCCTCGTTCCGTTTCTTCCGCGCCTTGTTCGTGCGCATCTCGTGACGGATGCAGATGGTCGCCGTCCTCGAGATAGGAGCGTTCAGTGCGTTCCCGCCCCCTGCACCGTCTCAGCCTCCCTTCCTGACCCTCCTCTCCCACGCGCTCTCGCGCGCCCCCAGTTACCTCCCTCCTCGGCGGCCCTCTCGGCGACCTCTTCGGCCGGCGCTTCGTCCTCCTCTCGGGCGCCATCATCTTCACCCTCGGCGGCCTCTTCCAGACGCTCACGACCGGGTTCAAGACGATGATCTTTGGCCGCGTCCTGTCCGGGTTCGGCGTCGGGTTCCTCAGCTTTGTCGTGCCCGTGTACCAGTCCGAGATCTCGCCTGCCGAGAACCGGGGGCTGATGGGGTGCATCGAGTTTACGGTGCGTCCTGCTGTCTGCCTTTTTCTGCTGTTCTTCCCTACCGAGGACACGGCTGATGGGTCGATGCAACCGCTGCACAGCTCAATGTCTCCGGCTATGCTGCGAGCGTCTGGATCGACTACTTCTGCTCCTACCTCCAGTCAGACATGAGGTGCGCCTTGCGCCTTCGTTGCTTCCCACCCTGCCTTGCCGTCCACTGACGCTCTGCACCTTCCCTCCCCTCTCTCCCCCCCAACCTCTACGCTCTTTCCTCGCCCTCCCACCCCTCTTCCTCGACTCCACCTCGCAGCTGGCGCCTCCCGCTCTCGTTCCAAGTTCTGATCGGCTTCCTCCTCGCGCTCGGCACGCTCTTCCTCCCCGAGTCGCCGCGCTTCCTGCTCGACATCGACGCCGACGCCGAGGGGCTCGGCGTCCTCGCCGACCTGCACGCCGACGGCGACGTCGAGGACGAGCGCGCGCGGGAGGAGTTCAGGGAGATCAAGGAGGCCGTGCTTGCCGAGGTACGCTTCTCCCCTCCCTGCCTTCCCTCGTCTCTCCTGCCCTTGCACTTCTTCCCTCCCGCCTGCGCTCCCAAGCACTGCAGCAGGACCTCGTCGCTCATGCCCATCACTCCCCCTTCCGCTCCGCCGCGCAGCGCAAGACGAACGACCGCTCCTACTCGGCCATGTGGCGGCGGTACAAGTACCGCGTCTTGATCGCGATGAGCGCGCAGTGGCTCGCGCAGCTCGTGCGTCCGCTTCCTCTCTTTCTTCCTCCTTAATCCCTCCTCCCGTCTCCCCTCCACCCCTTGCCCTGCTCCCGATGCGAGCCCTAGGGACGGAAGGACAGCCGAGACTGACCCAGCGAGCGAGGGACCCCTCCCGCAGAACGGCATCAACGTCATCTCGTACTACGCGCCGCTCGTGTTCGAATCCGCGGGCTGGATCGGCCGGCAGGCGATCCTCATGACGGGCATCAACGGGATCAGTGCGCCCTTCTTTCCCTCTCCTTCTCTCCCCCTGTCTTTTCCCGGGGATGGCACGCTGACGGAGAAGGAACTGGGGCGGCATGGTGCGACGCGCAGTCTACGTCCTCAGCACGATCCCGACCTGGTACCTCGTCGACTCGCTCGGGCGCAGGCCGATCCTGCTCAGCGGCGCGGCGGTACGCTGTCCTCCCCCGACCCATTCCCCTGCCCCGTCTCCCCATGCCTCGCCCCGCTAACGCTCGCCAACTCGGGCAGGTCATGTCCCTCTCGCTCGCGCTCGTCGGCTTCTTCCTCTTCCTCGACCGGTCCTACACCCCGACCATGGTCGTCGTCTGCGTCGTCGTCTTCAACGCCGCGTTCGGGTACAGCTGGGGCCCGATCCCGTGGTGTGCGTGGCCTTCCTTGCGTTCTTCGTCTCGGACCTTTCGGCTTGTCAGTGAGTGAAGGGGCGGGACTGACGAGGATGTTGTGCTCGCAGTGTACCCGCCGGGTGCGTCTCCTACTCCTCCTGACCTCCTCGAGAGGACCTCGAGGCAGAAATGCTCGTGCAAGCAGTGAACTGACGGATCCTCCCCCGCGCGCAGAGATCCTCCCGACCGTCTTCCGCAGCAAGGGCACGTCGCTCTCGACGGCGTCGAACTGGGCCGGCAACTACCTCGTCGGCGAGATCACGCCCGTCGCGCAGGAGAAGATCGGCTGGCGCCTGTACCTCGTCCACGCCGGGTTCTGCGTGCTCAGCTTCGTGCTCGTCTACTTTGCGTACCCTGAAAGTGCGTTTTCTCTGTCCCTTTTTCCTCTTCTTGCCTTGGCGCGCTGGTTGAGGCGATGGCGACTGACGAACGCTCGAGTGACAGCCATGGGCGTGCCGCTCGAGGAGATGGACGAGGTACGCTACCGTTCCCCTTCCCTCAGAGACCTGCCTGACCCGTGTCCTCCTTCCCGCAGCTCTTCGGCGACCAGCCCTCGCACGCGCTCGTCGACTCGGACGAGGACTCGGCGCTCCTCGCGGGCGAGCACGGCGGCGGGCCCCTGCGGCGCTCGCACTCGCTGCCGTCGTTCCACCGCGGCCTGCCGCACTCGCACGCGCCCGAGGTCGAGCCGCCCGTGCCGCAGCAGAGGGAGCGCAACCACAAGCGCACGCTCAGCGGGCATGCGAGCTTGCCCGGCAGGGGCAGCATCGGGAGCGAGGCGATCCGCGAGTGGTGGGCTGGACAACATGCCGCCGGAGGGAGCAAGCCCGGCAGCGCGGCGGGGAGCAGGCCTGCCACGCCGCGGGTGAGGGACTACCAGGCGGTGAGGACGGTCGAGCCCGAGTCGACGGATGCGGAGGACGGGCTGCCGGGCGGGGACGACCGCCGCATTTGAAGAGGAGGAAAAGGAGGAGGAGACGCTCCCTCGGCCGGCCCGCTTGTTCTGCTTGTGCATACGCTTCTTCCTGTCCCTGTAGATACTCTTTCCATCTGTCTTCCCACCATCGAACCCCAAGACGTGCCATACCCGCTCCACCACCGTTTTGCTTTTCTTCCCTGTCCCCTTCCGCCAGCATGGCCCGCCGCTTTGCAGCGCCCGGCGCCCTCGCAATGTCCACGGCCCAGTGCTTGTCCCCGTCTCGCACGAGAGAGCGCCGTCGCGGCCGTTCAGCCCGACTCCCGCTCTCGCTCGCTTCGGCCGACTTGCTGTCCTCCTCCTCCCTCTCCTCCCTTATCGCCCCCCACTCTTCACTCCCTCGCACGCGCTAGAGCAAGATGCCGTTCGAGCTGACCGACGAGCAGAAGCAGCAGGTGCGTGCTCTCAGGAGCGGCGGCTGACCCGCGCGACCGGCCCCACCTCGCTTCTCGCGCTTCTGCAACACTCGCTGACGACTCGCTGCTACGCTCTGCTTGCTTGGACACTCTCTGCGGACCGCCTTCGCCGTGCCCGCCCGTACAGTTCGAGGCAGACGGCTACCTGTGCGTCCCCTCCTCCCGCTCTTCCCTCTCTCTCACCTCCCAACTGACCTGCCTTCGCCTCCGCAAATGCAGCGTCGTCAAGAACTTCTTCACCCCGGCGCAAGCCGAGACCCTCCTCGGCAAGAGCAAGCAGCTCCTGCGCGAGTTTGATCTCGACGGCCACCCGTTGACGCAGTTCACCGGCTCGGCGGACAAGGTGCGCTTCCCTCCTACGTTTCAACAGCTCGTGTGAGGTAAGAAGACGAGGCTGACGAGAAGTGAGAAAGCGCAGAGCAAGAAGCAGTGAGTTGGACCGCTTTTCCCCCTTTCCTGCCGCACCCTTTTCCCGTTGTCTCTATCCCTGCCTCTCCTCCTCGACTAACGCGCACCGACCGCTCCTCCGCGCAGTGTCGGCGACTCGTACTTCCTCGAGTCGGGCGACAAGATCCGCTTTTTCTTCGAGCCGGCCGCGTTCGACGAGAGCGGCGCGCTGAACAGGCCGAAGGAGATGGCCGTCAACAAGGTGCGTCCTTGGCCTCAATCGCCTCTTTCCTTTCTCTTTCGCCGGGCTGATGCCAGCAAACGAGCAGATCGGCCACGCGCTCGCCTTGCTCGACCCCGACTTCCGCGCGTTTTCGTTCTCGGACGACGTCAAGTCGCTCGTGCGCTCGCTCGGGCACCACCAGGACCCGCAGCTCATCCAGTCGATGGTCATTTGCAAGAACAAGGAGGTCGGCGGGAAGGTCGGCTCGCATGGTGCGTCCCGCTTGCGCATTCTTTCTGCTTTTCCGTCCGATCCAGGGCCACAGAAGCTGATAGCATTGCGCATCGGTGACACGGACAGACGATCAGACGTTCTTGACCAGCAACCCGAGCACGGCGATGGGCCTGTGGTTCGCCCTCGAGGACTGCACTCCCTCGAATGGCTGCCTCTCCTTCGTGTGCGCTTCCTTCACTCCTCCTACCCCCCTCTCATCGCTCACCTTTTTCCGCTTCCCCATCTCCGCTTTCTTCACTCCTCCTTACCCCCCTCTCATCGCTCACCTTTTTCCGCTTCCCGATCTCCCTTCTCTCGCCGTCACTACCCTCAGGCCCGGCTCGCACAAAACCAACAAGCTCACGCGCCGCCTCGTCCGCATCAATGGCGGTAAGGACGGCACGGACTACGTCCCTGTGCCCGGGTTCGAGGACGAGCCCAGGGTCGACTGGAACGCGGACGGCGTCGACTGGAGGGCGGCCGAGTGTGCAGCGGGCGGTGCGGTTTCTTCTTTTGAACCTCTTTCTACCGAGTTTGTGGAGACTGACTGTGCGGTCTACAGACTTGGTTCTGATCCATGGCGCGGTGATGCACCGTAGCGAGCGCAACCTGTCGGACAAGAGTCGGTTCATCTACACTGTACGTCCTCTTTCCCTTCGTTTCCGCTTTTCCGGGATTCACCTCCTTCTCCTCCTCCCCGACAGTTCCACTGCATCGAGAGCTCGGCGGAGTGGGACGAGCTGAACTGGTGCGGCCGTCTGACCTTCTGTCCCCCTCGAGGAGGAAAAAGTTGACTTTCCACTTCTTCCCAGGCTTCAGCCCACGCCCGAGATGCCGTTCCCCAAGCTGTACGAGACTGCGGCAGTCGCGTAGGAAAAGAGTCGGTAAAAATGCAAAGGCAGTTCGGATATTGTTCTCTCACCGGTTCTGGCCTCTATCCTCTTGCCGAGCTTGTTCCCGCGAACCAGCGCTTCTCCGCCAGCGAGGCTCGAATGCTCCGTATCAGGCCGGGCAGGCGTTGACGTCGTCCTTCGCCGGCCAGAACACCTCGGGTCCACCGGCCTTCCTCTCCGGGCGAGCGACCCTTCCCTCTGGCAGTCTCCAAGAGAACGCATTTGCGTCCGCCTGCTGGCCAGATCCCGACTGCTGCTGCTTCATGCGTGCTCTGCACTCCCCTCAGCCGCAAGCGGAGCGCTCCCTGCTCCCTGCTCGCTCGCTCGTCGCTGCCATCACCTCCTCCCCCCTGCACCCCGCTACAGCTCGACACAGGCCTACCGGGCAGCTGCAAGGACATTTATCAGCCTCACAGGCTTCTTCAACACACCCACGCCGACCCGCACACCGCCCGCCAACGCCGCCCGCGAGCCACTCCCGTCTCCGCCCTTCTCGTCTTCCCACCCTCACATCGCCCGCTCGCTCGCACACGGCTGAGCGCGCACCGCCATGAGCCTCCCGACCGTCCCGGCCGGGACGAACCCGTTCACCGTCTACCGCGAGGGCATTGAGACCTCGCTTTACTCGAACGCCCCATCCAGCTTCAAGATCCGGCTAGGGATCCTGTTCGGACTGAATGCGCTGTACGTTGTCCTTCTTTCCTCGGTTTCGACACGGTGAGCTGACGGAGAAGCGGATCGTCTGTCCAGCATCGTCGTTCTCGCCATCGTCAACTGGGTCCTCCTCGTGCGGGAGACGAAGCAGCACAAGCGTGGGACGCCGTACTGGCTCTTCCGGCTAGCAGACCGACAGAGCGGGCGCTTCATTGTCACCAAGTGCGTCCATCCGCATTCTCTCGTTGCCGTACCAGTCCAACCCTCCCTAACCTCCCTCCCTTCGCAGCGGAAAGCTCGTACTCTCGCTCTTTTCGGTGATCACCGCCTCGGTCATGATTGGCCAGCTCGTGGACCTGTGGAACGTCTTCGTCGACCACAAGTCGCAGAGCCGAAGCTCCATCATCCGGACATTCGCGATCCTCCCTCTCCTCGTACAAGGTGCGCTGGCCTCTCCTGACCCCCCGCCACCGAAGTCACTACACTGACGGCCTCGCGACTCTACAGGCTGGCTCATGCCCTTCGCCGCTCTGCAAGCCTCTCTCCTGGCGTCCGACCACGACAGCGGCACCGTCCCCGCCTGGGCCGCCAACTTCCTCTTCGCCGGCGTGGGCGGCATCATCTTCATCGGCGTCGTCGTCTCGGGCGTCATCAACGCTCAAGCGGGCCAGGCGGTGTGGAATCAGGCGAGCAAGGTTATGCGGACGTTGAGAGGCTACGAGGCGGGCTGGACGGAGGGGCAGAACACGCTGCCGGCATTGCTGCAGCTTGCGCCAGAGTTCAAGGTGCTTCAGGATCGGTCGAACTACAACCAGCGGTAGGCTCTCCTTTTCCTGTCGTCTCTCCCCTGTCTTTCCGTCTGTCTTCCCACAACGGCTCTCCTCCGGCCGTACTAACGTGCCTTCCGCACTACAGCATCCAGCTCATCTGCATCGCTTTCTGGACTGCAATTCCTGTCCTCGTCATCCTCATCAACCTCGCCTCGCTTCGCCTTTCCCGCCTCATTCACAAGCAAGTCCAGTTCAACATCGAGCAGTTCATCGGCCCGCTCGGCACCGAGACGCACCTCTCACACCGCAGTGGCGGCTCGGCAAGCAACCTCCGCCCGCTTCAGCTCTCGACCGCCACGAAGGAGAAGGAGACCCACCTCGGCGACTCGCTCCTCCCCGTTGCGAATCCGGCGAGCCAGGTCCATCACCGCGGCTCGCACGGCGCCGACTCGCTGAGGCAGAAGCTCCGCGACGGACGCATGAGCATCTCGCACCTCAGTCGAGGGGACTTGATGAAGCTCGCGACCCGGCGGGCGAGCGCGCCGGACCGGGAGCGAATCAAGCACATCCAGGCGCTGCAGAAGGCGGAGAAGGATCTTGTCGTGGTACGCGTGCTGCCTTTCGCTTTCTTCGTTTTCCACGCTAATTGCCCTTCTTTCGCAGACCTCCTACACCGTCCTCGTCGCCATCTGCGGCATCCTCGGCGTCTGCATCTACTTCCTCTACATCATCGCCACCAACAAGCTCGCGACCGCGGGCTGGGGAACGTACGAGGCGGTCTTCACTTGCACAGTGCGTCTTTCCTCATCACCTTCCTCCTTCTTCCCTGCCTTCCTCGCTCGCTCTCGTTATTCCTCTCGCTCTGGCCCCGCCGTGCCTTTCTGTGGGCTTCCCACCTTCACTTCTGACTGCCCCTCCTCCTCGCAGCTCTGGATCTACGCCATTGCGCTCAACCTCGTCTTCCTCTCCCTCATCTGGTTCCACTGGACCGCCCGCTCCATCGACCCTTCCGGCCAGTCGGGAACGACCTTCTTTGGCCAGCCGACCCTCACGCAGGCCGACCCGACCATGTCCGTCCTCTCGGCGACCCAGTCCCGGCTCGACATGGGCGGCTCGCGGCGCGGGACGGTCACGATCGACTTTGGCGGCGGCGTCATCGGCACGCCGGGCGGGTCGGTCGTGTCGACCCCGACCGGCACGGGAGGAGGCGGTTTGCAGGTCCCGACCGCGCCGGGGCTCTCTCGGCAGGCGAGCAAGGAGCTCGAGATGTACGCTTGGGGACCACGGGACGGGGCCGAGTCGGCAGAGGTGCTGAGGCTCGCAGAGGACGAGGACGACGAGCGGGAAAGCAGGGTCGAGGTTGAGAGGCGGGATTCGGGGCGCGTGTCGCCCACGATGCGGCGCTAGAGCTGCATTCTGGAAGCTCACGAACACTGTAGCCTCATTGTTGTATCGTCGGAGTATGTATCGTTGTCTGCAGTGCCTTCATCAGCCGCCGCGAGCGAGTCTTCCGTCTTGTCCTTTTCCTCCTCGTCTCTCTCGTCTTCACCTCACTCTCACCTATCCCACAAGTACTGCTTTTGGTCTCGTCGAGTCTCCGCTCGTCGAGCGCCCCGCCTAGCGTCTGCTTCCCACTCAAGTCTCGCTCGGCTTCCGCTTCCTTCGCTCACTCGCTCACTCCTTTCTGCCTCTCCTTCCCAGCACGCCGAGCCGGTCGCAAGTCGAGCACCTTCCCTCTCACGCCTATCATGTCCTCCGCCCTCACCTCCCATCTCGTCGCCTTTCGTGATGACGCCAATGGCGGCGCCTCGCCCTCCCTATTCGCCTCGTACTTCGTCCGCCCCAATGTCGCCTCTAGCCTACCTTGCTGCATCGAACACGGTCCGGCTGGACACGCCGACCTTCCCTTCCTCGGCCGACCCTTCACCGGCGAGGACGGCATCCTCGAGTACTACAAGCTCATCACCTCGATTCTCGCGGGGAAGGGCTCCACTTTCGACGAGAAGGACTTGTTGGTGAAGCTCGAGGGAACGGCGGGGGAGGCGGAGAGGGCGACGGCGGTGTGGACGGGCGAAGCAACGTGGAGCGTGCAGAAAACGCGCAAGGAATGGGACGAGGCCGTTGTGTGGAGGTTTGCGCTGCGGAAGGAGGACAGTGAGTGGAAGATCGAGCGATGGGAAGTGTGGGCGGGTGCGTTCTCTCCTCTCACAATCTGCTTTCCGCCTTGCCCTGACCCACTTCTCCCTCGCAGACACGTTGAGCGCTTACCTCGCCAGCAAGCCGTAGAGACTGGACGGGAAACATGGTTACTGCCAGAGGGTCTAGATGCGAGGGGAAAACCAAGGAGAGGACAGAAGATCCGGCCAGGGAAGCTACTCCTCCTTCTCGCCCTCCCGCAGCCACCGCTCGAACGACCTTAGCTCGGGGAACTCCTTCCTCAGCTCCGCAATGTCTGCCGAGTAGCCCTTGTTGTGGAAGAACCGCATCATCATCTTGATGTCGTAAGGGAGGAAGTTGATCACGAAGCCGGGTAGCCAGGCCTTCCAGGCCGACTTGCCCTCGACGCGGGAGTAGGCCGCCTGGACCTCGCGCATCGTGAGCGAGTCGCCGGCGAGCTTGATGTGGCGGCCGGAGTAGGTGGAGGGGTGGAGGAGTGCTTGAGCAGCGACGTAGCCTGGAGGAGGGGAGGGAGGAAAGGGTCTACTTCGGCCAGAAGGGGAAGAAGAGGGTCGAGGAGCGGGCGTACCGATGTCGTCCACGGAGACCATCTGCAGCTCCTTGCCCTTAAGTGCCGCATCGAAGAGCCCCATCGCCATCGCCGTCGCGAAGCCGCTCTTTTTGGGGAAGTTTTCGTTGAAAGCAACGGGCGCAACGACGGCATGCGGGATGCCGCTCTCCTTGAGCGCTTCCTCAACGCGCGCCTTGGTCTCAAAGTGCGGGACGGTGCAGGTCGGAGTGGCGTCCGATACGGAGGTGAAGACGAGGTAAGGGAGGGAGGCGGCCTTGGCGGCGTTGACGAAGTTGATGCCCTGCTCGTCTTCCGGCATGACCTTGGCAGAGAAGGTGGGCATGGTGACTGTACAGACCGAAGCAAGGGTCAGTACCGACGAGGGAAGGGGCGGAGGTGCGGGAGGACGTACCGAGGAAAGCGCTCTGCACGCCCTTGAGTGCCTCACTCAGCGATGCCTTGTCCGTCAGGTCGCCCTTGACGATCTCGATGCCCTTGGTCTTGAGCTCGAGCGCGGCAGGCGAGGTGGGGTTGCGGGAGAGGGCGCGGAGCTTGGGAGGGTTGGGTTGAGCGAGGAGTGAGCGAACGACGGCGCCACCTGAGGGTGCAAGGGGGTCAGT
>JAQJIZ010000145.1:0-21143 GCA_029873605.1 Rhodosporidiobolus sp. SP3-3/4 | reverse complement strand
TTAACTGACGGTCTAGGACTATCATTTGGTGACATCACTGTGAACGTATGGCAAGCTCTACTACTAGTTTGTTCATTATTCTCATTAATTATTGGTACTGTTGTAGGATTAGCACAATTCCGAATCAAACGACTATTAGCTTACAGTACAATTTCACACGTTGGATTCATGCTATTAGCAATCGCTGTTAGCGGACAAGAGTCAATCGACGCGTTCCTATTCTACTTAATCCAGTACAGCCTAACTAGTCTAAACGGATTCTTAATCTTATTAGCCTTTGGTTACTTAATCTTTGCATCAGCTCTGCCTCAATCTTCGATTGAGGCCGGTGGACCAGAGAACGCGGAGCATAGCTCCGCGCATACTCAAAACAGTGACGTGCAATTCATTTCACAGTTAGCAGGACAGTTCCGACAGAACCCTATCCTTGCATTAAGTATGATTATCTGTCTATTCTCTATGGCTGGAATTCCTCCTCTAATGGGATTCTTCGCTAAGTACGCAGTATTATACACAGCTATCCACAACGGATACTACTTTATCTCACTAGTTGGAATCCTAGCTAGTGTTGTAAGTGCTGCTTACTACTTACGAGTTGTTCGAGTTCTTTACTTCGACAACCCTTCAAAAGAAACTTCAGCCATTACTCAGGACCAATCTGGAGTTATCACAAGTACACACAGTTACGTAATCGCTGTTCTAACAGCTGCTATCGTATTATTCGTACTTAACCCATCATTAATCTTAAATAGCACTCAGTTAATGGCAATGTCTATCTACGGTTACTAATGACAATGATTGTACTATTAATCTTTGTGCCAATTCTTGTTGGAATTCTACTAGCACTTAACGTTCTATTAGCTGTACACCGACCGGACACAGAGAAAGTAACGCCATACGAGTGTGGATTTAACCCGATCTTCGGGCAAGTTCGGGCTCCATTTGCGATTCAATACTACCTAGTTGGTATTCTATTCTTAATCTTCGATCTAGAGATCGCTGTTCTATACCCATTAGCTGTAACACTATACCAAGTATCAGTTTACGGATTCTGGGTAGCAATGATTTTCCTAGTACTTCTAACGGTAGGATTCGTATACGAGTTCGGTAAGGGTGCTCTGAAATTCACTGATCACCGATCATCTATCCACCGAGCTACAATTGAGGCTCCTCAAGCTTAATGCTCATCTTAGCGAAGTTTACTTCGCGTCCCCCCCCCCCCCCTTTTTTTGTTATATAAGAGAATTACACCATTGAAATGTTGTAACATAATATAGTGTTAATCTCTTATATATATATAAAGATAGAGATCTAAACAGGAATGGCTTGACTCGAACAAGCTCCGCGAGACTTTGGAGATCTGCATGCTACCATTGACACCACATTCCTGATACATTCAATAATTATTAACATCGCTAAAGTTAGTACAAGGGCAGCATGATTTGAACATGCATTGACGAATTTGAAGTTCGTGATTCTACCATTGAACTATACCCTTTAGTTAAATAGGTCATATTCTTCAAGATAATTGGAGAAAGTAAGGGCTAAGAGGGGATCGAACCCTAAAGTCAACAGATTTGCAATCCGTGTGTAGTACCATACTACCGCCTCAGCCCAGCATAAAAAGTTATAAACCTAACACTAGAAGAGTCGAACTTCTATCTGGCGCCGCGCTAGCGCGGCGTCATTAGGAATTTACTGCTCTACCGTTAAGCTAAGCGTTAGAAACTATACATCACGGCCCCCTAAATGACTAATCTATTATAAATTACTATTCTTTTACTATATACATAGATACTGATAAGTATTAATAATATCGATTTGATTATATAAGAGACTAACATTAATTATTTGTTAAACAAAAAATAATGTTCTTTTCCTTTATCGGCCTTCCCCGTTCTTTTATGCATTGTTCTAACTATAAGGGATTAACGTAATACAGATAACATTAGTTAAATGTTGTAAATCTCTTATATCCTGTGTTAAATAACTCAATATTTGAAAGGGGATTATGATTTGTTAGCTGCTCGTGTAGCCGGAGTTGGGCTCATACATAATACAATAGGTCCAACCATAGCCAGTAAGAAGATAACACTTGCCACTACTAACCATAGTGAGGCGTATGTGTACAGTCCTTGACCAATGCTCTCGATTTGAGTGAATGTAGTCATTGTACTGTCAGCAACAATTGGGTTGAATGCTGCGTGCACTCCATCTCCAGCAGCGCTAGAGTCTAATGAAACGTCTGATGAAATACCAAGCAGAGTTGTATTTAACCAGTTAAAGAATCCTAGTGAAGCGTGTAGTGAACCTCCGTCGTGGTAGCTCACAGGTAGGATTGAAAGTAGCTCGAAGAAGAATAGTGATCCTAAGAATGCTCCCATAGGTAAGCTCTTAGTGTACTCTTGTCCTGTCTCAACTAGCTCAACTAATCGTAAGTTAAGCATCATGATAACGAATAAGAACAGGATAGCGATAGCCCCAACGTAAACAATTAGGTAAACTAGTCCTAAGTAAGCAACACCTAATAGAACTAAGTAACCTGCAACGTTAAGGAACACAGCAATTAAGAATAAAACCGAAATTACTGGGTTTTTAGCAGTGATAACCATAATACCTGATAAAATGGCACCTAAAGCTAATAGGTCAAGTAGAAAGTTGTTCATATGTAATTAGATATACTCTGTCTACCCTGCTATGTCTGAACGAAGCAAGGAAAGAGGTAAAGAGTCATATACAATTAGTTTTCGCCCGGTCAACCAAGGGATTGATCTTGTACCCAACTAAAAGTAGGGATAATTGTTCCCATAATAAAGCAGATATTCCTTTTACCCTAGATATTACATATAGTTTATGTAGAGCAAGGAAGTCCTTAACTGGAGTCGAACCAGCTCTCTAAGAATTAACAGTTCTTCGCTGCACCGTATAGCCCTAAGGACTCTTTTTTTAATCTAAGATTTTAAAATATCTCTTTTATGATACTAGTCTATATCTATAATTATGTAATAGTATTTCAATTGGGGGCAATAAGAGATTAACATATAATAACATAAAGAACAAAACAATGCTCTTTTCCTTTATCGACTTTCTCCCTTCTTTTATCCGCTGTTAAATTATAAGGGATTAACTAAACATGATATTTATAAAATTATAATATTAGAGACTAACGGGTATACTAAAAAAAGGGGGTGGCGATTAATTCGCCGGAGTAAACAAACTAAAGTTGTCCCCGTCGACCGAGTGCGTAAGCAGGAGGGAGACGGGGTTAGGGAAGGTTCCCGGCACTCGGCTCGGGGACCTGTCCGCCCCGCACTAAAGTGCGGGGGCGGCCCGTGGGATTATGATCCCCACCAGTAGATTGAAACGTATAGGAATAACCATACAACGTCAACAAAGTGCCAGTATAGGATTGAAGCCTCGAATCCAAGGTGGTGGTGGTCTGTTAAGTGGTATGATAGAATTCGGAAGAACGCTACAGCGATGAAAGCTGTTCCGATAATAACGTGGATACCGTGGAATCCAGTAGCAAAGAAGAATGTTGAACCGTATGCTCCATCGGCGATTGTGAATGGTGCCTCGTAGTACTCTAAACCTTGTAGGGCTGTGAAGAATACTGCTAATACGATTGTAATAATAATTCCAAGGATTGTTCCTCGTCGGTTACCCTCGATTAATGAGTGGTGTGCGTATGTAACACTAGCTCCTGATGAAAGAAGTAAAATAGTGTTTAGTAACGGAATCTCGAATGGGTTTAGAGGGTCAATTCCTGCTGGTGGCCATGCGTTTCCTAGCTCAACTGTTGGAGCTAATGCTGAGTGGAAGTCAATTCATGTCTTATTATGATTCCTGCAGATGCCTGCAGGTCAAGACTTTAGACTGTATCATGTATTAAATACTATGGCGTACAGTCGTTGAGCTATTGTTATAGCTGCTAATTTGCTCTTGCGTTCCAGATTATTACCTGTATTTAAGGTACTGGAAAACTTTAAATAATTTAGCTTTAAAGTAGCGGTTTAAGCATATAGCCATATTTACCTATTTTTAAGGCAGGGCCCACTTATATCAAAGGCCCAGAAGATTGAGATGAAGAAGAATACCTCACTGATAATGAATAGTGCTACTCCAAGGTTAAGACCTTTTTGTACAGCGAAAGTGTGGTTTCCTAATAAAGTTCCCTCTGCAACAACGTCTCGGAACCATAGGATCATTGAACTTAATGTTGTAATGAATCCGATGATTACAAGGAATCCACCGTTAGCGAATCCGTTGAAGTACATTGCAGCAGCAATTGTAAGGATTAATAATGAAAATGAAGTTAATAACGGCCAAGGAGAAGGAGTTACTAAATGAAATGGATGTGCTTGGAATTGTGCTCGTGAAAGTTGCATAATTAAAGTTTAAATTAGAGTCAGACATCAACAAGTCTCACCCAGATATGCTGAGTATTTGATAGAATTGTTGTTGATATTTGGAAAAAGCGTTTAGGCTTATAAATCCTCTACTTGTTCTTTACTTCTTACTAAGTTAAAGCTGGAAGCAAAATAAGATATGTAAAGAGGACACTTATACATAAATAATATATTTATCGTTATTCTCTTATAATTCTTTATTCTATACAAGATATAAGAGAGAAACAATAATTAACTGAAAGAAATAAAACAATGTTCTTTTCCTAATGGCACTTTCCCTATCCTTTTACGCGATGCCAAAATATATAAGAGAGAAACATGAAACCAAGAAATATCTAAATTTGGTAAGCATACTTTAATGCTGCTTCGCAAGCCTAAGGCCTTAAAATAGGGACGATTTATCGTTGGAGTTGGTTAGCTCTGTAAAGTATAATTACAATGTTATTCTCTTATAGTTTATCTATTTTAATAAAAGGATGGCTTAAGAGGCTGTAAAGAAATTAATTTATTATCTAATTGTATCCTAAGTTTTCAGAGCCATGTAATCTTTTTCCCCCCTCCGGGGGGGGAACATAAACATGATATTATAGCATCTTTAGCGTAATTGGTAACGCGTCTCACTTCTTTTCTCCTCCCTACGGGAGGAGAATCTGAGCAGATTATAGGGAGCTCTACGAGCTCTTCGAGTCCAGCCCTTATATGTTATTAGTCCTTAATAGTTTAGGTTTAATTAGTTTTGTTATTCACTCCCACTTTTCGCTAGCTCTAGTGGTAGTGAATACGGGTTTATGTATTATAAGTTGTTTGCTAGGCCAGTGAGTACCGGATCTGCGCTCGATTCCTCGTGCCTCGTCATCTTCTCTTCGATACGGTAGGCGGTCCTCCCTGGATTACCCGAAACATAATTGCTATTATCATTAACATAATAAATTTAATCATTACGTAATTATTATTCAGCTAAAGCTGTAGGACTTTAGTATTAGTAGCTAGTACCTGAAAGTTCAGTATCTCTATAAATAGTGATGTATACTTATATATATAACTATGTTGAAAAATAATGTCCTTTTCTTTATTAGCCTGTAAAAAATCGGAGATTTTTTAATCGCGGTTCTTATATCTATTAATAACATATAAGGTATTACACTTAAAGTTATAATATAAGGTATTATGTAATAATATATATTTATCACGCATGACTTGTTACATTTGATCTAGGTCATGTTTCTTTAATGATAGTTTTGTAAATCTCTTATACATATATTTGAGAATAAGTACTTAATTAAATATTAAGTATTTTAATTCTAATCACCTTCTGTATTGAGCATAGCAATTATAAGTTAATATAACATTAAGGCAATAGTTCTTATGCAATTAAAGTAAATATATACATAATTGTTATTACCATTATAGAAGTAACGCTTGTTCCCCAGCTTCTGCATTTTATTTGTTACACAAATAAAATGAGGGGAAACTGTTACATAGGATACGTATTTACTGTTACGGTTCAGGGAGCTATAGCTAAAACATTAACACCACATTTTGGGTATTATGATTTAGAGGAATAGAACTTTCTCTTAATTATATTTTCGTAAGTCTCTTATATATTAAAATGTTAAAATAGACCGAATTAAGGTGCTTAAATATAGTAGCCCAAATCCCGTAAAAATGTTCCTTTATTCATAGCCGACTTTGTCGGTTCTTTTATGGATTCGATTCATATAAGATACCTAATATTGAAATTTAATAATTTATATATAAGATTATTTAATATTCTAGAATATCCCATTTCAGCGGCGGCCTCGCGCTGATTTTAAGTGATAAAACCTTAATTCTTAGTCATATTAAAGACCACAGATGTATAAAGTTACAATAAAAGTCTATCCTAAAATTATTAGAACTATATGCAACCATCTTAGTGTGCGTTAAGTAATATTATTTCGCTCAGTATATAAATATTTGTTAGTTTCTTATATTTATAATTATATGTATATGTTTTAAGTAAAATATATACTTATAAGTAAAATCTACTATAATTAACTTAAGGACATAAGAATGGTGAAAGTATTATTTGTATTTATTAATGACCACATGCAGTTCACTGGCCACGTAGTAATGTTAAATTTCTATGTAGTTATTTCTACATTAGTTGTTTTAGTGTTATTAGCAACAAACCCTCATGTTGGTGCAAAAAGCGCATTAAAATTATTGATTTTAATTGTTGTGATGAGTACAGGTTATGAAATCGCCGATTTATTATTTAACTTACAATACTCTGGTTTGGAAGAGGTAGTAAGTTCTGGAGCAGGAGAAATGGCAACCAGCGCCATGTACTGGAAGCAACGAGCAGAAAAGGATACAGGGCAACCCACTAAAAACCCTCATTTATTAGCTGCCCGAATTATTAAGAATGGACATCCTATCACTCATAAGGATATTAACACAGTATTAGAGCATCAAAATATCTCTGTTACGGAGGAGACATTAGACGAGTTAACATCTCTTTCATCTAAAGATTACCCTCTAACAGCAAAAGGTATTAAAGTACTTAAGGATACATATCCTAAATCTAATACCGGTCATAAACCGGTTTGGGGTATTTACATGTTCATTAATAATCTTACTGGAGTTACATATGTAGGAAGTAGTTATGTACTGGGAGATCGAATCACTCACTACTTTAAACCACATTCTAATACACCTACAGAATCTTTACGTCTCATTTTACAGGATATTCGTAACACGGGGTTAGAAAACTTCACATTGCGAATTATTGAGTTACCTACTCAATATGAAGATTTACCATTCTTATATTCACTGGAGCAGTACTATATCTTATCATTAAACCCTGGTAACAACTCATTATTAGTTGTAGGGGTTTCTCCTGGGGGTAAGTGGCTATCAGAAGCTAATTCTCTAACTAATAGTGTGCCAATTTACATGTACCACATCACTAATCCTGGCGCAGAGCCTGAACTAATCTATGTGTTCAATTCGATGATTGGTATTACAAACAATGCACTATCTGCTCTACGTACTAAGAGTAATACTTTAATTGAGGCTCTCAACTCGGGTAATCCCCTTTGGAACGAGTTCCTCTTTACTCGTGACGTACCTACTTCTGAACAACTTGATAATGCTAAGTTGTTAAGTTTATCAGATCTCCTAGACCTGATCTCTAAGGTTAAGACTAACTATAAAATGAGTTACGTTCGTAAACCCGCTGGACGTCCTAAGTCTACTACGCCTCCTGTAACTATTGTACGTAATTCCGATAATAAGGAGTTCCCATTTGAGAATTTCAATTCGGCACGTACATGGCTACTTAACAACACAGGCAAGAATGTAAGCAATGATACAATTCGGCGACGGATTCAATCTGGAATTCCGTTAAACGGATTCACCTACAAGTCAAATAGTTAACGTAATATTATTCGCTTGTCTAGTTGGCATGGCCAATTGGGGGCCCCTTACGACCTAAGAACCAGCTAGAACGCCCTTTTTGGATTATTATTTATAATCCCCCTTTTGTATATAAGAGAAGGTATCCTCCTCCTTTTTGAAATATAAGAGACTATATTTATTGCACTGCTAGGTTAATGGTAGACTCCCTTACTTCGGATAAGGCTGTGGAGGTTCGAATCCTTCGCGGTGTATAGCTTAATATTATCTATTGATGAAAAACCTTTTATATAAGAGTATTAATATCAAGTTATGAAATACTTCCTCCCAAGGTTCGAGTCCTGTAGGGTGTATATTTAACTATTATATATTTTTACAGCTAAAAGAATATAATTTATCGCGCATGTGATGTAGTGGTAACATAGCTCACTTCCAATGAGTTCTCATCGGTTCGATCCCGATCTTGCGTATACAATTTACCTATTTTACAATAATATCTTGTAAGTCTCTTATATATAGATATTCTCATTAAGAGTAACTATCATGGCCATACAGAGTAGTTATTGCTACTCTGCCCGAGCTCTTCGGGCCTTAATCACGTCTTTTATTATTCACTCTTAAACTAATATTTAAACGCCTTAACTTGGTAAAGTGAGAAAGATCTTTTTCCCCCCTCCGGGGGGAACATAAAACTTTATTACAAGAATGCTTTAGTATTCTAAGGGGACACCTTTACTCTTCCTTTATTTTGGTGATAATAAATTATTAATTGTATAAACTTTATATTTTGTTTTTGATTTGCTATGCAAATAAGCCAAACAACATAATTTACACGTAGGTGTTTGACCTACTCTCTTCTTATCGTAAGTTGTCACGGCACTAACGATTGGGTACAAAGAGATTAACCTATATAAGTTAGACTAAGGTTAACTAATCTTTATAGGTTAAAGCATTTTAATTAACATATGCGATTACTTAAATCACATCCTATTTTAGGACTTGTTAACAGCTACATGGTTGATTCACCTCAACCAGCTAGCCTAAGTTACATGTGGAACTTTGGATCACTTCTAGGTGTATGTCTAGGAATCCAAATTGTTACCGGAATTACACTGGCAATGCACTACACACCTAACATTGATCTTGCCTTTATCAGTGTAGAGCACATTATGCGAGACGTTCACTACGGATGGTTAATCCGATACCTTCACGCTAACGTTGCTTCATTCTTCTTCATCTTCGTTTACCTACACATTGGACGAGGACTTTACTACGGGTCATACCGATCACCTCGAGTTCTAGTATGGTCTATCGGAGTAATTATCTTAATCTTAATGATTGTTACAGCCTTCCTTGGATACGTTCTACCATACGGACAAATGTCACTATGGGGAGCTACTGTTATTACTAACCTAATGTCAGCTATTCCTTGGATTGGTCAAGACATTGTTGAATTCCTATGGGGAGGATTCAGTGTTAACAACGCTACTCTAAACCGATTCTTCTCACTTCACTACTTACTACCATTCGTTCTAGCTGCTCTAGCTGCAATGCACCTACTAGCTCTACACGAGCACGGAAGTAGTAACCCATTAGGAGTTTCAGGTAACACAGACCGATTACCATTCCACCCATACTTCACATTCAAAGATCTAGTTACAATCTTCCTATTCTTCCTAGTTCTTGGACTGATGGTATTCTACGCACCAAACTACATGGGACACAGCGATAACTACATCCCTGCTAACCCAATGCAGACACCTCCATCAATTGTTCCTGAGTGGTACCTATTACCCTTCTACGCGATCTTACGATCTATCCCTAACAAATTACTTGGGGTTATTGCTATGCTAGCTTCATTACTGATCCTACTTGCAATGCCAATCCTTGATACTTCACGTGTACGTGGATCACAATTCCGACCACTAATGCGATGGGCCTTCTGGCTATTCGTATCTAACTTCTTTGTATTATTCTACATTGGAAGCCAACACGTTGAAGAGCCATTTATCACTGTAGGTGCTCTTGCTACTGCATTCTACTTTGGATGGTTCCTAATCATTGTGCCAGTTATCGGTATCGTAGAGAACACTCTACTTGATATCGCTACAGAGCCAAAATCATAATCCCCCCTTTCCGGTGTTAAATATATAAGAGACTTACAACATATTTTCGTGATTGATCATTATCAGTTATTCTCTTATAAATATTCATCACATAAAAGAACCGCGAAGCACCTAATGAAAAAAGGACATTGTTTTTTGTCTTATTTAAATATATAAGAGATTTACTAAAATTTAAATAATAGAAATATACGTAATATAAGAACTTATGAGATCCTTGGCGATTCTATTCGCGTTTAGTATGGTACTGGTCATAAGCTGACTGATAGGTCATGTTTATTAAGTCCTACTGAAACGATTAGTATTTGAGTTTTAGAGTTACTTAATTATCTGTTTTACGGATATTATAAATTTAAGACTCGTCTATACGCCCAACTACTAAATTAATTTGTTACTGCCCCAGCTACTTAATTAATTTTAGGGCGAGTCGCTGAAATAGGCTTGGTAAGCGTAGCTCACCACAGCTTAGTCCGTAGTTATCTATGGTTAAGAGGACGCTATTGCAATAATTCTAGCAGTCTGGTTAGATGATTTAAAGAGATATTTGTATCAATTTAAATTAAAGGCATTAAAGGTCTAAGAAGCCTTGTTACATTAACACAACGGATCTAAACCTATCCACCCGGAACAGGGTCTGTTTGGATGAATAATATAATATAATTGCCGCCTCCTTTAATTTTACTAAGAAACAATTAAGTCGGAGGAGTGAAACGCTTTTAAACAGCGTTTGTAAAGGGCCTTCATCCCACAAACTAATAATACGAAGGAAACCAATAGGAACTAATACAAGATGCATGACATTATCACTAGTGTTATTCCTTGTAGGTATTTTAGGATTCGTCCTAAACCGTAAAAACATTATTTTAATGCTAATTAGTATTGAGATGATGCTACTAGCGGTGACATTACTAGTTATTGTTAGCTCATTCAGCTTCGATGACATTGTAGGTCAAACTTACAGCATCTACATCATTGCCATTGCTGGAGCAGAGTCAGCGATTGGTCTTGGTATTTTAGTTGCATTCTACCGTTTACGAGGATCAATTACTCTACGTTAGATGTACCTATCAATTTTAGCTTTACCCCTACTAGGGGCTGCCACAGCCGGTTTACTTGGACGTAAACTTGGTGTTACTGGAGCACAACTTATTACAAGTACATGTATGTGTACTTCAGCACTTCTATCTATTGTTGCTTTCTACGAAGTAGCATTATGCGGATCACCTGTTTCAATTTACTTAACTAGCTGGATTGACTCAGGAATGATGTCTGTAGACTGGGCATTTATGTTCGATAGTCTAACAGTATCAATGTTACTACCTGTTACAGTAGTTTCATCAATGGTTCACATTTACTCAATGAGTTACATGGCTGGAGATCCTCACAACCAACGATTCTTCTCATACCTATCAATGTTCACATTCTTCATGCTAGTTCTAGTAGCTGGAGATAACTACTTAATCTTATTCGTAGGATGGGAGGGTATTGGAGTATCTTCATACTTACTAATTAACTTCTGGTTCACTCGAATCCAGGCTAACAAATCAGCTATTAAAGCGATGACAGTTAACCGTGTAGGTGATACTTTCCTAAGTATTGCGTTCTTCGGTGTGTTCTGGGCATTCGGTAACTTAGACTACGCTACAGTTTACAGCCTGTCACCTTACATGAACGAGACAGTTCTAACTATCATTGGACTTCTATTCCTATTCGCGGCAATGGGTAAATCAGCTCAATTAGGATTACATACTTGGCTTCCTGACGCTATGGAGGGACCAACTCCTGTTTCAGCTTTAATCCACGCTGCTACTCTTGTAACTGCTGGAGTTTACCTATTATTACGGTCATCACCATTACTTGAGTTCGCTCCAACTACTTTAGTTGTAATTACTTGGGTAGGAGCTATCACAGCATTCTTTGCTGCTACAACAGGTCTACTACAAAATGACATTAAACGTGTTATTGCGTACTCTACTTGTTCACAAATGGGATACCTATTCATGGCAGTAGGAATTTCACAATACTCTGTTGCACTGTTCCACCTGGTGAACCACGCCTTCTTTAAAGCAGTATTATTCCTTGCTGCTGGGGGTGTACTACACTCAATGGCAGATCAACAAGACATGCGACGACTTGGAGGATTAATTAACTTACTTCCATTCACTTACACAATTATCTTAATTGGATCACTAAGTCTAATGGCCATCCCATTCATGACAGGATTCTACAGTAAGGATTTAATTCTAGAGTCAGGTTACGGAGCTTACACTATGAGTGGACACATCGTCTACTGGTTAGGTACATTAACAGCTATGATTACTGCATTCTACTCATTCCGACTGATCAGTATGACATTCTTAACAACACCTAACGCTCCTAAAGGTGACTACGAGCACACACACGAGCAACCAATGATCATCGTGGTTCCTCTAGTAATCCTTGCATTAATGTCAATCTTCTTTGGATACATTGCTAAGGATAGCTTCGTAGGAATGGGAAGTGATATGCTTGCAACATCACTATTTGTACACCCATCACACGTTACATTAGTAGAAGCAGAGTTCTCAATCCCTGCATTCTACAAGCTGCTTCCAGCCATTGGAACTATTTTTGGTGCTTCATTATCATTACTGATGTACCACAAACTAGCTAACTTCACTGTAGACTTAGCTCTAAGTGACTTAGGTAAACGAATCTACACATTCTTCAACGCTAAGTGGTTCTTCGACGCAATCATTAACCACTACGTAATTAACAAGGCTCTAGGTCTTGGACTGATTACAGCTAAAGTGTTAGATCGAGGAGCTATCGAGCTATTAGGACCATTCGGACTAACTAACTCACTATACGGAGGTAGCCAAACAATTTCACGATTAGACACTGGAATTGTAACACAATACGCTCTATACATCATGATTGGACTAATTTCAATTACACTATTACTATTCGTACCAATCCTATCAGGTATCTCACTAGATAACATCGGTGACCTACGACTGATTCTAATTTACGCTGCTGGACTACTGTTTATTTCAGGATTCTCAGGATCATCTAAACAATCAGCATAGTTAGACCGAGGCGAGTCAATCGCCGTCCCCCCCTTTTTTTAAGTATAAGAGAATAACAGATATTGTTACCTTAATTCTATTTACGTTTCACTCTTATATTATTCATGCCAATATAAGAAGGCCAAAAGGCCAATAAGGTAGAAGGATTATTATTTTTGTCGAATTTATATATATATATATAAGAGAATAACTACAAAATTAATTTATGTAATGTTGTCTTCTCACCCAACTTACTAAGATACTCCTGTTGCGACTGTAGCGTTTAAACTCGTTACCGGGTGGACAGGTTTTCGTAGAAAATGAGGAAACAGAAAACACTATTGGTGCGGGGCAAAGGAGTGAGCTCTTGTAGTATTGATCACCTCTGGATTTTTGTACTTAAATGAGGCCCAGTAATTATGTATTATGCGCTAATTTAGTCTTAATTAAATATAAGAGAGTAACAAGTATTACTTGTAATTAAGGATTTCATGTAAGCCTCTTATAACATAAAGATAGATAAAAGGAGGCCTTTAAAAAATCGGTACGATTTTTTATCAGGCCAATAAAGAAAGAAGAACATTATTTTTGCCTAAGAATATATAAGAGATTAACAAGTAAATTTATCAGGAGCTCTGGACAAACAGAAAAAATTAACTGATCAGGATCATAGCATAAAGACCGTAAAGCTAACTATTTATTATTAATGTTAGTTTCTCCCTTATACATAGTATTAAAGCTAGAGTAAAATACGCTTAATTTAAGTTTTAAGTTTTAACACACGTCTTTCTCTTATATATAAATTTAATTAATAAGAGCACATCATAACTTGAACCCCTCTTTCTTAGCAATAGGCTAAGCTGAGTAAGTTATGTATTTAACCGCGATTAGAACAAAAACATTTTATTTATTTTTATGACTCGATGACTCTTTAGTACAAACGCCAAGGATATCGGTACTCTGTACCTTATCTTCGCCGTGTTCAGTGGAATGTTAGGGACAGCCTTCAGTGTATTAATCCGTATGGAGCTATCATCACCTGGAGTGCAGTACTTACAAGGTAACCACCAACTTTTCAACGTTATCATTACAGCTCACGCTTTCTTAATGATCTTCTTCATGGTAATGCCAGCCTTAATCGGTGGATTCGGTAACTACCTAGTACCAGTTCAAATCGGAGCCCCAGACATGGCTTTCCCTCGACTAAACAACATTAGTTTCTGGCTACTACCACCTTCATTAATTCTTCTACTTTCAAGTGCTCTTGTAGAGCAAGGAGTAGGAACTGGGTGGACGGTTTACCCTCCATTATCAGGAATCCAAAGCCACTCAGGTGGATCTGTTGATTTAGCTATCTTCAGTCTACACCTATCTGGTATTAGTTCAATGCTTGGTGCTATGAACTTCATTACTACAATCCTAAACATGCGACACCCTGGAATGTCAATGCACAAACTACCATTATTCTGTTGGGCCGTATTCATTACAGCTATCTTACTTCTACTATCACTACCAGTATTAGCCGGAGGTATTACAATGCTACTAACAGATCGTAACTTCAACACTTCATTCTACGACCCAGCTGGAGGAGGAGACCCAATCCTATTCCAACACTTATTCTGGTTCTTCGGACACCCTGAGGTTTACATCTTAATTATCCCTGCATTCGGTATTGTTTCACACGTAGTTGCTACATTCTCTGGTAAACCAGTATTCGGTTACCTAGGAATGGTTTACGCTATGTTCAGTATTGGAATCTTAGGATTCATCGTTTGGTCTCACCACATGTTCGCTGTAGGTCTTGACGTTGATACTCGAGCTTATTTCACAGCTGCTACAATGATTATTGCAGTTCCAACTGGAATTAAAATCTTCTCATGGCTAGCTACATGTTACGGTGGATCACTACGATACACTGCTCCAATGGTATTCGCATTAGGATTCATTGCACTATTCACAATTGGAGGTCTTACAGGAGTAATCCTAGCTAACGCCTCACTAGACGTTGCTATCCACGATACATACTACGTAGTAGCACACTTCCACTATGTTCTTTCAATGGGAGCCGTATTTGGAATGTTCGCTGGATTCTACTTCTGGGGACCTAAGATCATTGGTAAGACATACAACGAGCAACTAGCACACATCCATTTCTGGACTATGTTCGTTGGAGTTAACCTTACATTCTTCCCTTGTTAGGGGGACTTGAAATCGAGCTATATGCAAGAATCGCCCGTTATCAAACGCAATAAAGTACTAAATATCTTAGTAATAATCTTTATATTTTATATATTTAAATTGGCCAAACTTGCAAGCGTAACAGCTTCAACGATCATACTCTCGATACCTTTTGGTAATAACATGATCTACTCTTTATAATATTAAAGAGAGCAACACTTCCTTGGACTGGCGGGAATGAACCAATCATTGGCATATAGTACCCAAACCTCGGACGAATTCCCTTCACAATCTACTTCAGATTCTACTTCAGATGGAGGGCCTTCTAATGATGACCCTTCAGAGGTAACACCTAAGGCAAAGCCTAAGCGGGTTGGTCGACCACATACACCTGAGACCCGGGCCAAAATTGCTGCGAAAGCGACAGGCCGTAAAGCCTCTCCGGAGACTCGTCAACGACTCTCTGAGATCAACTCTGGATCCGGAAATCCTATGCATGGTAAACGGCATAGCTTCGAGACTCGTTCGGGCCACCCGTCTGCCTAGCAGACGGGTGGACAGGTTTTCGCCCCATAAAGGGCCTCTAACCTTCCCGATGTTTCGCCTCCTCCCTCCTAAAGGTCGGTCCGGGGGCGAAAACAAATGATGAGTGTTGTAAAACAGGGTAGTTCTAATCCTATGTATGGCCGTGAGAACTGGCAACACCCAGCCTGGGATCATATGCAAGAACTCAAAGTGTTCAAACACGGTGTACTAAACCCTTCTTACAAAGGTGTTTGTGTACTAGACGTAGCAACAGGTGCTATTGAAGGACCTATGCTACGTGACGAATTCATTCATACATACCGTATTAGTTCTCGTACTTACTACGGCCCGCGCTAGCGCGGGCAGTACTTAAACACTAATACAGCCTACAAAGGCATGAAGTGGTTCCATCCGAGTTACAAATCGGACATTACACAATAGCCGAATTGTTCCCCTTTCTCACTAAGTCCCTAGCTATGCTAGACACCCTGCAATATTGGGTGGGTGAGATAAATAATCGGGTGAATTGCGAAAACATCTTATTTGCCCTAAAGGGCGTAAGACAATTTGCAGCGAAGCCATTACCTACGCCTTAACTTTTAAGTTATGAGGGTAATGGAACGTTCAACGACTAACGAGTGAGTTGCGTAAACAATAACCTCGACACGAGTGCCCGACTATTTAACCCCCTTTTTAGTTAAATAGATGACATAGTCTAAACAGTGATGTGAGTCACTGGAGCTGAGATAAATAACTCAGACTGCCCGAGCTTTTATTTTTAATTTGCTACGCAAATTAAAAACAGGGCGTTAACTAGTTGCAACTATTCCTTGGACTGGCGGCAATATAGTAAAAAGATAAATAATATATTGGCCTCGGCGAATTCCTGACTACCCTGACGCATTCGCTGGATGGAACCTAATCTCTAGTTTCGGTTCAGTAATCTCAGTTGTAGCTACAGTTATCTTCCTATACATCATTTGGGATCAGTTTGTACACGGTAAAGCCGTTTCAAACAACCCATGGGCTGTACCACAATTCTTCACAAGTACACCAGAGTTCTTAAGCGGACCACAATACGCTCACTCATTAGAGTGGACTCTGGCTAGCCCAGTACCATTCCACTCATACAACACTCTTCCAGTACAATCATAGTATTGGCCGAGTTCATGATGGAACTTTAGCTTTGTTGCTTAGCAATAAAGCCCCCTTTTTAAATATAATACAAACACCTAGTCTTGACCGTGTTCTTTAACTTTGCTAAAGTATACGCCTCTGTGTCCTAGCGGAGCAGGACTGAGGACTGACTTGCGTCTATTAGATATATGATGCATTCAGACAAGGCATGCTTACTCGGTTCGTCCGTCATAGCGGAGGGCTAAGCCCTCCTTCCTGGTTAGATTATCGCCCTTCGCGCCCAATTTTATTGGGCTGGTGACCTAATATGACACAACATAACAGGATATATGTAAAGCCAATCTCATATTCAACTATGCCACAACTATTACCATTCTACTTCATTAACCAATTATCATTCGCATTCCTAGTACTAATCACACTAGTATACGTATTTGGTACATACATCCTACCTGCATTCGTAGAGCTATTCGTAACACGAATGTACATTACTAAACTATAATTTAACCGATAGTTTGTAGTGTCAGCTTGGCTGAATTAAAAGCTAGGCTGATCTATGGATATCCAGGCGAATTTATTTCGCCATCCCCTTTTTATAGGGCCCAGCTGGGCCAATAAGAGAGAAACTGTAATTAATATATTAAAATATTTGTTAATCTCTTATATATTTTATTGGTGGTTGACTGACCAAACATAGGAACCCTAAGTGGTGCTCCAGTTTTGTTCCTTCATCTAAATATAAAATGGTAAATAGCGTGTAAGATATGTTTAATAAGACTGAATACTGCGTTAACTAATTTGGCAACATATTTTAATAAATGTTAGTCTCTTATATATATAAAAATTACTGCCCTAAAATAATGTTCTTCTTTCCTTAGCCTGTAAAAAATCTCCGATTTTTTAATCGCGGTTCTTATATGTGATCGTGACTATATAAGATATGTACTTAAACATTAATATATAAGATATTTGTGATTATGCAAGTAACTTTGTTGGGTTATTTAAGTAAGACCCGAGCTCCGGCAATAAGGATGTACTTTATTAAATTCTATCTTGTTAATCTCTTATATTTAATATACAAATAACATTATCATGTTGGTCTCTTATATATTAAGATAAAGATATCCGAAGCTCTTATATTAGGAGGAAATCGGAGAATTGGGAATCGAACCCAAACGTTCTTCAACCCAAATGAAGCGCCCGGCCATTAGGCTTTCCTCCGAAGAATATACTTATATGTATATAGATTTAAAATAGGGGGAAACAATGTGATATCATCAAGTCTAGCGACTCATTAGTATCACTCAGCTGACGCCTTGCGGCGCTTACACATGTGACCTATCAAGGACGTAGTCTACATCCTGTCGCTTGTCCATAATTTATATGGACGTTAGCTTCCGAAGAACAGCTTCGATCTTATATGCTTTCAGATCTTATCCTTAACACATGTAGCTACTCTGCGATACCATTGACAACGACGCCCAGCGGAGCTGGGCGCAATGTTGCAAAAAAATAGCAGATACACCAGAGATGTGCACCTGATGGTCCTTTCGTACTAACCAGATGTTCTTCATATTCTATATGTCCCACCAGAAGATAGGGACTATACTGACTCACGTCGTATTGACATTTTGTTATTCAAATAGAAACCTACTTGATGATCAGGGACTTTAACCCCAATCCAATGATTTACACCATTGATCAGACTATATCTTCACTTCACTAACTGAAGTGCCGGAGGCTCGTGTCGTGATTATTGCTGGCATAGCTCACACATTAGTCGTTGAACGTTCTTACCTCTTTAATGTTACATTAATGCCGAGGTAAGCTCCGCTGCAGATCGGGTCTAAATTACAACCGTTCCTGCAATTCTTCCGGTTTTCTCAAATAAATGAGGGGCTCCTTTTATCGCCCAGCAAAGCTGGGCACAAGGGGGTTAATATCGATGCTAAAGTCCGATTCGGTAAAGCATGGATGCGTGCATGTGTGAACGCACCAGCTCTTGAAACTTGTTGAGCTCCTTAGCTCCAATTGCAAGAATATATTGGTTGGGTCCGTCTGGACGTACTCCTACCGCAATTCCAAATTTAGTATGGATAGCCTTAGCTAAACGATCTACATCTTCGTAAGTAAACCCGTTAGTGTAAATACGAATAGTTTTACGATCGCTCTGGTAATTACCATCACCCATAACTAGATGTGCTAATACAATTGGCGTCAGTAATTCAAGAATGTTCTCAGGAACAATCTTAACAAACTTCCCTGTAACAGGGTTTAGTTTGTAAAATAGATCCCGATAGTAATTGAACACTGGTAACGCTAAAGTCTTAAGTCGGAATGATGTATGAGACTTAGGTCCACCTGGTGTAGCGTGAACTAATAGCGATGTTACAGAGGTTGTAATGAATTCCTTCAGAAGTTCCTCAATAAACTTTGCAAACACATGACGATCCTTTCCAAATGAAAACTCTAGTCGCGAATTGCTTGTAGGGCTTTTACTTGTACGGAAACATCCTGCGTCTCCCAGTAACATTCCAATAATAGCTTGATGTAGGTCAGAAGGTAAGCTTGTTAACTTACGTAATTCCCGAACTTTAGGGCTAATACCAGTAAACTTAGACCGTGTAAAGAAGCTTGACGTTGCATTGACACTATTTCGGTATAACCGTGTAATGAATAGTGTTGTTGTCATATATAATTATTTAATATATTGTGTCCTAATAGGCATCACTCTACAAACGAGAGTGTAAGACTACCCAAGCTAGGCTTGGGCATTAATATCTTAACGCTGTGTATAATATGCACTTCCAGTTATTAACTAGGAACTTATCGTATCATAGCTTCAACTAAGTTGAACAAATGATAGACTGCAGTAGTTTGTATTCTACTACTTATGCAAATTATACATAATTATAAGAGTTTTACCAATATATAAATTAATTAAGATCGATGATTAACCACCTGTTTTATTTATCGTGAGTGTATATATTTGAACCCAACTCACGTACCACTTTAATCGACGAACAGTCGAACCCTTCCCAGCTTGTGCACCAGGAGGATGTGATGAGTCGACATCGCAATAATTCTATTTGCTGCATTTATGTATTAGTAGCCTTAATAGTTATCTTAACCTTTCAGTTAAGTTAGATCATATCTTAATCCAAAGCTGTGCAATGGACCTTAGCGTATGATCGTTGAGATATATTGATATCTGCTGATTATCCAATCTTCTAGCTTTTATTCATATTTGAATGTAGAAGCTCTAAGGACGTCCCAGCATATAGCTAATTAAATATAGATATTACTATCTATATACCCCGATGTCAAGGTGCCAAACAGCGCTTACGATATGAACTCTTTCGCGCTATTAGCCTGTTATCCCTAGCGTAACTTATCCGTTGAACGATAACTGTACCATAACATATTATCGGTTCATTATGCCCTACTTACGTACCTGATCGACCTGTCAGTCTTTCAGTTTAGCACACTTTTGCCATTATGCTGTTATTGATCTTACATGATCACTTAGTCCCCGTCTAAGCTATGTGTACCTATTGGACCCCTCCGATGCTTTCTTGGAGGGTACCGTCCCAGTAAAACTACCCACCAGACACTTTCCCTATAATTTATAGGTTAGTGCGTCTATGATTTGTTGAGGTCTCTCACTTGCGTCTTATCGACTACCTCATGCCTGTGACAAACGATAGACTAACACAATATCTGGCTGTAGTAAAGTTGCATAGGGTCTTCCCGTCTAACTGGTGGTAAACCGCATCTGCACGGCTAATTCAATTTCACCGGACTCAAGTTTAAGACAGTGGGGGCATCGCTGTTCCATTCATGCAGGACCGTAATTATTGGCCAAGGAATTTCGCTACCTTAGGATCCTTATAGTTAAGACCGTCGTTTACCTCGTCTTCAGGTTTCGACAACATACCAGAAGTACATTGTCAATCACCATATCACGAGGCACCGGACAGGAATCACAACCTATACGACCACTGTTAGTGTTAGCAGGCTGCTGTGTTTTGGGTAAACAGTCGCACCCCCCGATTCTGTGCCACCCATAGCGCCCAAAATAGAATATTTTGGGCGAAAATGGGCATCTCTTCTTGTCGAACGTACGAGATCATTTTGCCGAGTTCCTTAAACTTGATTATTCCGTCACCTTAGTATACTCTACCCGAGAACCTGTGTCGGTTTAAGGTACGGTAGCTATGATTGCATTATTTTCCTGGACTTTTTCAAGCCGTTCTGCAATATAATCATCGAGGTGTCGCGTTGGCTAACCCCTTAGATACCGCTAACTGTTCATAAATTGAACA
>JAQJIZ010000144.1:0-15721 GCA_029873605.1 Rhodosporidiobolus sp. SP3-3/4 | reverse complement strand
GATCTGGCACAGGAGGAAAAGGTCAGATGAACGGGAAGGGGGCGGAGGGAAAGAAAGCGACGGACGCGGTCGGGGATGATCACCTCGCCCATGAGCGTAGCGAACGACTCGTTGAGCCACAGGTTGTCCCACCACGCCATCGTGACGATGTTGCCTGCGAGGAAAACGATGTAGCTCAGACTCCGCCTCGAAAGTGCAGAGGGACAAGGAAGAAAACGCACCAAACCACTGATGGGCGACCTCATGACTTTGGACCGTGACGACGACCTTCTTCGCCGAGAGGCCCGACTTCTTTGGGTCCCAGAGGTAGACCGCCGTGCACCCAGCGATGAGACCCCAGTTCTCCATCGCGCCGTTGAAGTCGGCAGCCACGAGGGTGTCGAGTTTGGGCAGGGGGTACGGGATGTCGAAGATCTGCAGGACGCGACTCATTGAGCGGCAACAAGGGAAAGAAGCACAGGAAAGAAACACACCTCCTCGTAGATGGGCAGGATCTTCGCAGTCGTCTCGAGGGTGAGCGTAGCTTGAGCGATGTGGTCGTAGGTAGCGTAGACGCGAAGAGGGATCTTGCGACCGGTAAGCGGCGAGGTGTAGGACGACTCGATGTGCTCGAAGTCGCCGTTCGTCCAGGCAACCAGGTAGGTCGAGACCTTGGGCGTCGGGGTGTAGCGCGTGATCTCCCAATCGTCTGAGGAGGCGAGTGGGGTAAGTGAAGGGGAACGAGGGGAAGAAGGAGAGGAAAATGCACCCTTGAATTCGCCCGAGACCTCCTCAATCGCGGTCGTTACGCCCTCCGTCTTGCCCTCCGTCTTGCCCTCCGTCTTGCCCTCCGTCTTGCCCTCCGTCTTGCCCTCCGTCTTGCCCTCCGTCTTACTCGAAGTCGCAACGCCCTGGTTCTCCGAGAAGAACGCTTCCTGGAGGAGGTCGGTGCGCGGGAAGTGCCCGCCGGCGCCGAGGTGCTTGACCGACTCGACGTCCGTATTGGCGAGCGACGTCGTGCCCGTGCGCGAGATGAGCGAGAGGGTGTAGCTCGCCTTCATGTCGGGTTCGTCGAAGCTGGGCTGCGAGGGGCAAGAAGAAAGGTCAGTTGGAAGGAAGCAAGAAAGGGGCGGAAGAAGAGGAAAAGGAAAGTGCACGAAAGCACAGCGGGCCTGGCAAGGCTCAAACTGGGTGAGAGCGTAGTATGCCTTCTTGCCGTCCTTGGTCGGGTAGGACGACCGGTAGTAGCCGACCATTTTATCTTCCAGTGTGCCCTTCCACCTCAACCCGACCTTGTGCTGCCCCTTGGCGATCTCGCCTCCCGCAAAAGTGATCTCGATCCGCTCGCGCTTCTCGTGGATCTCGAAGTTGGTAGCTGGGCGAAGGGTTTCCGTCTTGAGCTGGGCGGAGCCGAGAACGGCGGCTTCGAGCTCGAGGGGGGCGACGGCGTGGATGGTGAGGGTTGAGGTCGGCTCGGCGATGTCGACAGTGATCTCGGCGGTGCCCTGGAAGGTGAGTGCTTGGAGGTCGGTGCGGATCGTGAGGTCGTAGTGCGAAGGGCTGTAGGAGGAGAAGGTCGCGGTCAGCACGACATCCTCGCTGAAGGACGGACGGTTAGGAACGCACAGGACGTTGCGGCTGAGACGGGCCTCATCCTGCGAGGCGGAAGTGTGCGTTGGGGCGAGAGAGTCGGCGTCGGGACTTCCGCTGGGATGGCGAAGACACATTGGTCCGGCGAGATGGCGACGAGGTGGCTGGAGAAGCTGGAGCGGGTAGCGTGGAGTCGGCTCGCACTGCTCGAGATGGGTGAGGCTGCAAGGTGCGCGATACGTGGGGAGGAAGGCGAGGTGGGGGTGGAGGGAGAACGCGCCTGGCTTGAGGAAGGAAGATTGGGTGCGAGGGTGCACGAGCGCAGACCACGGAAAGCCAGGCAGGACGCAAGAAGCAGGAGAAAGAGCAGGAGGCGGCGAGCCGGCGGAGCCGACGAGGAGACTGGACACCACGAGGTGCGCGATGCGGCACCGAAATGGATGTCCTCTGTCGAGTCAGGTGCATGAGCGCAGTCGATGAGCTGCTGGCTGGGTGTGTGCAAGGTGAAGGAGGGAGTGCATGCGTTCTGGCTGAGGAAGAAGTTCGTCGAGGCCGCCTCGCACAGGTTGGCTCCCTACTTTCACCTCGCTTCGCTTCCTTCGGCTCGTTTGCGCGTCTACGGTCTACGGCGGTGGTAGGAGATCGCGTGGGAGCGGGCAGGCATCGGTACGTCCCCATTTCGCTGTCCAGCCTCGGAGGAGGAGCAGGAGGACGAGGAAGAGCGCCAGAAGATTACATCGTGGAATTGGAAGTGCCGTCGACAGTCTTTCCAGCACATAGGGCGTCAGTGGACCTGACCATGCC
This sequence comes from Rhodosporidiobolus sp. SP3-3/4, assembly GCA_029873605.1. Classification (NCBI taxonomy): domain Eukaryota; kingdom Fungi; phylum Basidiomycota; class Microbotryomycetes; order Sporidiobolales; family Sporidiobolaceae; genus Rhodosporidiobolus; species Rhodosporidiobolus sp. SP3-3/4. The sequence goes on along the minus strand of JAQJIZ010000144.1, from coordinate 13,348 downwards.
CGCTGGGAGGCGTTGAACGAGTGATACACCTCGCATGATGGCCTCGGGAGGAGCACGAGATTTCCGGGATGAGCCCAGCGCTGACCCGCTTCTCTTGCCCACAGCCTTGTAGCCATGGTGTAACACTGCGTGTTTGTGCCTCTTCACCCCTGTTCCGTTGCGTGTGGAGCGAGAGAACGGGAGTTGCTCGAAAGCTTTTGAGGAGGAGCAGGCAGCAGCTCTCACCCGGTCGAACTGCCTGCAAAGTCCGCTGCAGCTGGCTGAGAGCACACTGAGAGCGCACACCCCCTCACTTGCCCACACCGTTGAGAGCGAGAGGTGCTGTCGAGCGGGAAGGACCTCGTCTCGCTCCTTCACTTCACCTCGTCTCGACTCGCGTCTCTGGTGAGCTGCTGCTTCTCTGTCCGGACTACAGGAGCTGCTGCTGCGTCGGTCAGCTCTAGTCGAGCCCTGCCTGGCGTCGCGGTCGTCTTGCTCCGCCCACTCCATCTTGGCTCCTTCGGCCGGCGGTCTCGCGACTCTCACCCGCAGCCAAACGGACCAACAATTGGCTCAAACCCACTTGTACAGTCACTGACGAGGCCCCTACCCCGGACAGGTCCTTCCAGCGCCTCCCCGTCGACTCGTCCTCCTCCCCTCCTCTCGCTGCCGAGTCCCGTTCAACGGTTACCGCCAGCCTCCCTTACTCGCCACGACGACGTTCCTCCTCGTCGCTTCGCACAACACCGGAACCACAGGCATCCTCACTCGAGCCTTCGTCCGCCCGCTCTCTTTCTCTCCCACCGCTTTCGCCGTTCGCCGCTCCACCAAGATGCCTCCCAAGAGTGCGTCCCTCCCCTTTCTGTCGTCTTTCGGCCCTCGCTGACTCGCCTACCTTGCCCCTACCCTCCTCCCATTTCGATTCGCGCCTCCCCCTTCCTCCCTCTTCTTCTTCCCCTTCCACCAGAGGTTGCCGCCCCCGAGAAGAAGGCCCTCCTCGGCCGCCCGTCGAACAACCTCCAAATCGGTATTGTCGGCATGCCCAACGTCGGCAAGAGTTCGCTCTTCAACATCATGTCCCGCTGCGGTCAGTTCTCCTTTCCTTTCTGTACCTGCCGACTCTGGAACTGACCCGTTCTTCGCTTGTCACAGACCTCGGCAAGGTCGCCAACTTCCCCTAGTACGCTTCACACACCTCACTCTGCTGTCCGCTTGGCTTACCTTTTCTTCCCCTGTCAGCGCTACCATCGAGCCCGAAGAGGCCCGCGTCTCCGTTCCGGACGGTACGCCTTGACTTGCCATCTCGCTTTCTGCTGTTGCTGACCTATCTGCCTACAGAGCGCTTCGACTGGCTTTGCGAGGTCTACAAGCCCTCCTCCAAGATCCCCGCCTTCCTCACCTGTGTCGACATCGCCGGTCTGACCAAGGGCGCCTCCACCGGTGCCGGTCTTGGTAACAACTTCTTGGCCAACGTCCGTGCCGTTGACGGTATCTTCCAGGTCGTTCGTGCGTCTTTCCCCTCTCCTCCGTCTGTTCCTCCGGGCGTGGCTGAGACCTGTGCCGATGCAGGTGCTTTCGACGATGCCGACGTCATCCACGTCGAGGGCGACGTCGACCCTACCCGTGACATGGCCATCATCTCCGCTGAGCTTCGGTTTGTTTCCCCTCTTCCCCCTTGTTGCCTTACAGAGGCTGATCTTCCGCGCCTCGCAGCCTGAAGGACATTGAGTGGGTTGAGAAGAAGCAGGATGCGCTGAAGAAGCAGCTCCGTGGTGCGACGGGCACTGCCAACCTCCGCGACAAGGCGCTCAAGGAGGAGCTCGTACGCTTTCTCCCCCGCTTGCCTATCCCGCGATCGCTACTGACCGCTATCCCCCTTGCAGGACACCGTCACGAAGGTCCTTACCCTCCTCAAGGACGAGGACAAGGACGTCCGCAAGGGCACCTGGAACAACAAGGAGGTGCGTCTCCGCCGGCTTTTCTCCTCCCGTTCGTCTCACTCACATCTCCGCCCGCAGATCGACATCATCAACGACCTCCTCCTCCTCACTGCCAAGCCCGTCACCTACCTCGTCAACCTCTCCGAGCGCGACTACATCCGCAAAAAGAACAAGTGGCTTCCGAAGATCAAGCAGTGGATCGACGAGAACAACCCCGGCGACCTGCTCATCCCCTTCTCGGTCGCGCTCGAGGAGCGCCTCGCGATCGAGTACGCCGACAACGAGCAGGGCCTCAAGGAGGAGCTCGAGAAGCTCGGCACCCAGTCCGTCATCGGCAAGATCATGAAGGTCGGGTACCAGAGTCTCTCGGTGCGTACTTGTCCCTTGCTCTTGCTTCTTAGCTCGCGACTGACATCTAGCTCCCTCCAGCTCATCCACTACTTCACCTGCGGCCCGCAAGAAGTTCGCGCGTGGACCATCCGCGACGGCACTAAGGCTCCTGCCGCCGCCGGCGTCATCCAGTGCGCTCCCTTCGCCTCCTCCATTCCCCTCTCTCCCCGCTGACCACATCGAACGTGCCCCCAGCTCCGACTTCGAGAAGAACTTCATCTGCGGTGAGATCATGACCTACGCCGACCTCAAGGAGTACGGCACCGAGACGGCCGTCAAGTCGGCCGGCAAGCTCTCCCAGAAGGGCAAGCCCTACGAGATGCAGGACGGCGACATCGCTTACTGGAAGCAGTGCGTCGCGCTCGTCCTACTCTCCCTTGATTCTGCTCGACTGACCTTTCCTTCGTCTGCAGCAACTCTTAAATGCCGTAACCCCCTCCCTCCTCGCACCCCGCAATGCACATCTAGATGTACCCTTCTCGCTGTCGATTGAGGGAGGAAAGGCGTTACAAGCGGGATGAGCTACAAGCGACAAGCGTCCTCCCTCACTGCTCCTCAACCGTCCACGTCACGCCATGCTTCGCGCACACCGCCTCGAACTTCTTGTCCGCCGGGCTCTGCTTCTTCTTCTGCTCGCCCCCTTTTCCCTCGTCGCCCTCCTTCGCCTGCTTCTTCTTCTTCTTCGCGCACCTTACGCTCCTCAAGCTCGTGAGCCACATCAGCTCCCTCCCCTCCAGCGCATCAGTCACGGCCTTCCTCAGGCCCGAGCTGGCGTTATCCTCGAAGTCGAGCGCCTCGAGGCCGTCGAGGTGGGGGAGGAGGAGTTCGAAGGACTCGGGGGTGGGCGCCGAGGGGAGGAGCGAGGTGGTGAGGAGGAGGGAATGGAGGGATTTCGTCTTCTCGACGAGGGCGAGAAGCGGGGAGGGCAGGTGCTCGAAGATGTCGCTGAGGTCCGACAAGGCGTCGTCGTCGTCCTCGACCGATTTCGTCTCCTTCTCGTCCGGCTTGGCGGTGCTCGAGGTCGCCTTCTTCTTCCTCGTCGTCGTCGTCGTGCTCGCCCACCCGTCCCAGACCTTGATCACCTCGACCCCCTCGACCACCTTCTCAACCGCCTTCCACGCCTTCTCGCCCTCCCTCATCCCGCTCCCATCGCCCGGAAGGGGCAGTTCGAGCTCCTTCAGCCTGTCCTGTCCCTCGAGCAGCCAGGCGACCATCTCGCTTGTGAGCGAGCTGTGATGGACGACGAGCCTCGCGAGCTTCGGCCTCGTACTCGGGTCGAGGGGCTCGAGGCGCGCGTGCGAGTGGCAGTCGCCGCGCAGGTGGGCGACTTCGAGCCTCTCAAGCGCGGGCCAGGCGCGGAGGAGGAGGGCGAGGTCGTGCAGCCAGATCGAGGTGGCGGCGGCGAGGGTGAAAGAGGTGAGAGAGGTGAGGGACGCGAGTGGAGAGGGGAACGAAGGGAAGAGGGAGGTGAGAGGGACGTGATTTGGCGACCCCGAGACGCCGAAGGACAAGGTGACGATGCTGAGCGAGTCAGGGCTGAGGATGAGGGCGGAAAGGGAAGAGAGCAGGGTGGATCTGGCGGGTGAGCAGGTGTAGATGTCCGGGAAGCTGTAGCGACACCGGTCAGGTTACACTCTTGCAGTCGGATGCGAGGAGAAGCAGCGGCGCACCTGATCTCGACCTCCTCCACGACGCGGAGCGAGTTCGCCCTCGCCTCTTCCTCCTCCTCAGCTTTGCTCTTCCTGCCCTTCTTCCCGCCCCTGAACAACTTGACCGCCCTTACGAGGTCCTCCGCGTCCTCTACGACCACGCGCGGGAGGAGAAGCGGCAGAGCGACAGCGCGAAGGTCCTTGCAGGTCGAGGAGAGGAGAGGGAGCGAGGCGAAGCAGTCCTCGTCTGCCAGGAGGCTGGTCGTCAGCTGCACAGGGGTTCCAGGAGGGGGTGGAGCGTACCCAGATCGAGATCGTCGTCGTCCACGAAGTCGACGATGAGCGAGAGAACCTCCTTCGGGAGGGAGAGCAAAGGGAAGAACGACGGCGACGGAGCCGTGGTGCCGAGGGTGCGCTGCTTCTTGCTGGTGTGCGTGCTCATGCTCAAGCGAGAGAAGCGAGAAGCGAAGTGACCGGGAGGAGGGAGAGAGAAGGAAGCGAGCCTCTCGCTCTCAACTTCCGACCGCGACTGCTTTCGTAGAACAGTAAGCGAGTCGCTACATTGCACAGCGGAGAAGGAGAAGAGAGAGCGAGTGGTGGTAGGGCAATCAACAGAAAAGGCACAGAACAATGGCGAGACGAGACGACACGGACCGAGGAGGGGAGAGAGAGAGGCGAAGGAAAAGGAGAACCGGACGAGGGGGGTCAGGGAAAGGGGAGAGGGTAGACACGGATGGGTTTTGTGGGGCCGGGAGGGCACTTAAGCCGACTCATCGTCGTCGCTGTGGCCCTCGTTGCCAGAGAGAACGACAAACTCCTCGTCGCTGTCCTCCTCATCGCTGCTCGTCTCCTCCTCGCTGCTCGACTCATCCTCGCTGCTGCTCTCCTCCTCGCTTGACGCGTCCTCATCGGAGCTCACGCCACCGTCGACGTCCGAGAGGTAGACGGCGTCGCTGCCGGCGCGGCTCGGCGTGCCCGGCTCGACCGACTCGAACTCGCTCGGCGCGGCCGAGGCCATGCTCGACGGCGCCAGGCCCTCGGGCAGCGAGAACGTCGTCGAGGGCGCGTTCGAGGCCGAGACCGAGACGGTCGGGCTGTTGAGCGCCTCGCTGGCGGGAAGGGAGGCGGCGCGGCCTTGGGCGTTGAGCGACGGCGGGGCGACAAAGGACGAGGCGAGCGAGCCGGACGAGGCCGTCGCGGCGTCGCCCTCGCTCTCGACCGTGATGTCGACCCAGAGACGCTCGCCGACGAGCTCGCCCTGCGGGGTCTGCAGGCGCCAGAAGTCCATGTAGCGGCCGTTGTCCTCGGGCGCCTTGACTTCGACCTGGAACTCGACGACCTCGTTCGGCTGGACGAGCGCGGGGACGGAAGAGGCGAGGGCGTGGCCGAGGCGCGACGAGAAACCGCCGACGTGGACGAGGCGGCAGCCGGCCGGCCAGGCATTCGCGCCCGTGTTGCGCACGGCCCAGACCTTGCTGAAGATGGCGCCGGCGGGGACGATGGACCCGTCGAGGACGGTGATCTGCCAGAAGGGAGGAAGGTCAACTCGGCCCGGAAGAAGCGAGCGGAGGAAAGTACACGCACGTCGCTGACGAAGGAACACTGCACGGGCTCGAGGACCGCCTTCTGCGTCAACTTCTCGATGAAGTCACTGCACGCCCTGACCGCCGCCTGAGTCTTGCCGCTCACAAGCGCGTGCATATCCTCGAACTCCTCAACATCCTCCCTCGCGGCGCCCTTGCCGCGGATCGAGACGTGGACGCCAAGCTCGCGCCACTTGCTGATCGAGACGCCGCGCGGACCGGCGACGAGGCCGAAGAAGTTGACCTCCGGGTGCTCGAGGACGGGGAAGACGACCTTCTCGGTAAAGATCTGCTCGTCGGCAGCGTCGGCGACGACAACGACCTGCTCCGGCTTGATCTCCTCCTCGACGGTTTCGGTGGCCTGGCCGACCTCGTACTCCTCCTCCTCTCTCTCCTCGGCTGTCGGGGTCTCATCCGCAGTCTCCCCCTCCTTCTCAGCAGTCTCCTCCTCGGCATTCTCCTCAACTTGCTCCTTCTCGCTCACCTCGCCGAGCTTGATCGGGACGTGCACTTCGGCCGGAAGGCCCCTGAGCTGCTCGTATGAAAGGCTCGAGACGTCGACGTCGACAACGACCGTCTTGCCCTCGCCGGGCCCGTCGAAAACCTCGCCTCCCTCGACAACTGGCGCCGGGGTCGAGGGAGCCGAGGCGGCCGTGGTTGGAGAGCCGGCAACGTTGACACCCAGCGAGGTGAGGAGCGAGGCGATCGGGCCCGCCGAGAGCGACGGCGCGGGCTGAGGCTCGTGCGTCTGGTGGAAGTCCTTGGCGCGCTGCATCGCTGCGTTGACGGCCGAGTTGCCGTACGCGGGCTGGACCGGCTCGCGGATCTTGAGGAGGATGTGGTCCGAGGGGTGCAGGCCGAGCGGCGAGGCCTCGCAGGTCGAACAGAGGTCGAAGTCGGCGCAGACGGTGCAGCGGTAGCGGATGCCGCGGATCGGCGTGGCGTCGCAGCCGTCGCAGATGACGTTGCGGTGGAGGACCGACGCGCCCGGCAGAGGCTTGACGAGGAGGTCCTTCGGGTCCGTGACGCGGACGAACGAGTGGTGCGGGTGGATCTCGGAGAGGGAGGCAGAGCAGTGCTCGCAGCTGTCGAGGTCGGGACAGGTGAGGCCTAAATGACGAAAACGGTCAGCAGCTCGAATATAGGGGTAAGAGTGAAGGAAGGAGACGCACACTTGTAGCGCACGCCGACTATGTTGGTGCTGCAGAAGTCGCACTGAGCGGGGTGAACCGCCGGTTTGGGCGGCGCGGGCTTCTCCTGCTCGATGACGACGGGCTTGATCTCCTCGATGGCGACGGGCTTCGCCGCCTCGACGACCGGGACGGGAGCAGGCTCGACAACCGGGACAGGGAGGACGACCTCGCCGCGAGTGGTCGGGACGGGCTCGGCGTCCGGGCGGGCGATCTCGTTGAAGTCGTGCGTGACAGCGTGGAAGCTCGCCCTGCCGTCAACGCACTTCTCGCAGCAGTCGTAGTTGCTGCACGACGTGCACTTGAAGCGCGAGCCGACGATCGTTGCGAGGCAGCGGTCGCAGAAGACGTTGCGGTGGACCGGCTTCGGTGCGGGCGTGGTCTCCTGCGACTGCTTCTTCGGCTCGTCCTGCTTGGCTTGGGAGGTGGCGAGCTTGAGTTGCTCGTCGGTCGGCGCAGTCCAGTCGAGCGAGGCGGCCTCGTCGCCAAAGGTCGAGGCGAGGTGGGCGTTGAGGTCCTTGACGAACGAGTTGAGCAGCGTCTTGACGCCGGCCCACGAGTCAGCCTTGTCCTCCTCGGCGAGCGGCGCGCGCGGCTCGGCGGCGGGCGTGGGCTGCTCGTCCTTCTTGACCTCGACGGGCTCGGTGGCGGTGTAGGCGGGCGAGTAGCCCGAGGCGGCGGCAGGTTGAGACGGCGCCGGCTCGTCTTTGACAACGACAGGCTCGGGCTCGGTCACGGAGCGCTCGAGCTGGCTGGTCGGGAGCGAGACCTTGGACTTGTGGGCGTGCTTAGTCGAAGTCGACGACTGGGCGGCGACGGGCACGCCGGCCTGCTGGACGATGAAGACGAGGACGATGCGCTTTTTCTCGTCGATCTTGGCCTTGTGCGGCGCGGCGGCGAGCGGGTCGCAGACGTGCTGGACAAAGTCGGCGAACGAGCGGAGCTGGATGGTCGGGTTGCCCAGGTTGTCGCGGATGGCGAGGACGAACGAGGCCTTGGGGAGACCGAAGACCTGCGAGGCGCGATCGTAGAGGCCCTGCGGAAGTGAAGGAGAAAAAGAATCAGTCGGGATGCAAAGGGGCAAGCGAGGGACTTGGGACGGACCGAGAAGACCTGGGGGACGGTGAGGACGCCCTGGTAGCCGTAGCGGCGGGTGGTGGGCGACGTGCGGCCGTCGTACTGTAGCTTGAAGACAAAGCTGTTGGCTGTGGGGAGCACGGCAGAGCGAAGTGGACAGTCACGCGAGGCGAGTCGTAAGCGGGGCGAGGGAGGCGAGGCGATGCAGCGGTTCAAGGCGTCAGCGGGAGCAGTGGCACTTCGGGGTGGGTAAGTGGATGTACAAGCCATGTCTGGACGGTGCGCTGCTGGTGCGCAGAGGTAGTGAGCGGGCGGGAGAGGGTGAAAGAGATGAGGACGACGGCGAGAAGCGGGACGATGGACGACGGTGGCGGAGAGGGGAGGACTGGGCCAGGGGTGGCTCAGGGGAGTACGGGACGGCGCAGCAGGGGTGGCAGCCTGCTACGCGGGAGGGGAGGGGTGGAAAAGAGGGCAAGAGGGTTTCGCGCCCCACCTCATCCCGACTACATTTGCTCCTTTACCTCGCGCATTACAACCCTAACTCTCGCCTTTTTCACGTGCACGGCATCGCAATACTGCTCTAGGAGGCGTTGCACTACGGTCTATGCACAGAAGGGAAGGGATTACGGGCGAATACAGCAACAGCGGGTGGGTATGAAGAGGAGGAAAAGGAAGGAATGGGTTTGCTTTTCTTTCAACTAGTCCTCCTTGTGGATCTCGACGCCCTGGCCGGCACCGCTGTGAGGAGGAAGCGAGTCAGCGTGGGCTGGTCGAGCGGCAGGTAGACAGGAAAGGAGGGGAGGAGAGGGAAGAAAAAGGACGTACAGGGCTTGCTTGATGTAACCGTAAAGAAGGAACTGAGACGAGACAAGGCCGGCGGTCATGATCTGTGGAGATCCCGATGGTCCAGGGTATGGCGAGAGCGGCGACGACACGACAGCGCGAGGGATTCAGGGAGAGGAGGAAAAGGAGAACAGTTCAGTCTCGGTTCTCGCCCTGACGGTCTCCGCGACAAGGGCCCCGCCCGCGAACAGCACCGAAGCACGAGACAGATGGAAAGGAAGACGCACCATCCTCGGTCCCAGTCCGGCGAACAAGCCCACCGGGCCCGCCTGCTTCGCCAGCACGATGAGCTTCGACGCCGCCGAGCCGGAGCCGCCCTGGCCCTTGTTGATTTGACTATCGGGAAGAGGGAGGTCAGCAAGTGACAAGGGCGCAGGAAGAGGCGCGGAAGGCCCACGAGAGGAGGGTGTCGGCCGGCTGAGAGAGAATGGCGGCGGCGAAACCCTGTGGACGAGGTCGTCTCGTGAGCACACTCGCCCCGAGGGTCTCGGGAATATAGCAATGGACGTACAGCAGTGATACCGCACCCGAGCGTGATCGCCGTCTGCTCCCCGCCCGTCAAGCTCGCCTTCTTCTCGGGGCTCATCTGGCGGTAGACCGCCTCATGCGCGAGCTCGTTAACGAGGAACTGCCCGACCGCGTAGGGGATCTGCTTGGCGAGGATGGGGACGAAGCCGGCGTAGAGCTCCTTGACGCCGCCCTCCTTGGCCATGCGGGTGAAGCCCGTCGCGAGGTTGGTGGCATACTTGCGGTCCGAAACGAGGCGGATGCGAACGGCTTCAAGCGGGGTGAGGAGGATGTCGGCAAAGAACTCGGCGATGCTGGAGGAAGATGAGGGTCAGTCTGTACGAGCGAGGAAAAAGAGAAACGATGCGAGAAAAGGGGACACGTACGCTGCGCCTCCCAGGTAGATGGCCGTCCGGTTCCGCACCGCGTTCTCTCCACTCGCCTCTGCCAGCTTGAGCTTGAAGAACTCGTATCCTGCAAACTTTGCTCCGCCCTGGAAGAAGTAGCCGACGGCGGTCGAGCCGAATCCGGTTGCGAGGCCCTTCATGCCCTCCCTGCAAGGTAAAAAGGATTAGTATGAGGGAGTTAGCTTAGGAAGGGCAGGGAAGCGGCGCAGATGCGAGGAAAACGCACTCTGCGATGATATGGCGAGTCGTGCCGACCATCCCGAGCTTCTTCAGAGACGGCTCGAGCTGAATACGGGTCTTGACGACGTCTATGTGCGGTACAGGGTCAGCGAAGGCAGGGCGCGAGAGCAACAGGGAGGGGGGAAGAGGCGGAGGAGGATGCGACGGGGCGCAGGCGGACGCAGAGAGCACAGGGAGCGTACCAATGGGGACCATAGCGCCATGAGATGCCAGGCAGCATGCTGCACCTGACGCAAAGAACTTGGCATAGCTGTAGAGAGACGAGCGTGAGCTGAGTTCGGGCAAGTGGGGGGAGCGGCACGACCCACTCGAGGATGGACAGGGCGGGGAGCGCCGGCGAGGTAGGCTGAGCAGGCTTGTTCATGTCGAGCAGCGGCAGAAGCGGTTTGGAGGTGAGGGAGAAGAGCGAGAGAGGCAGCCGGGAAGGAGGGAGGAGAGGCCAAGTTCGGCCATGATCATGCCCGAGGTTGGCCAAAGTTGCTCTCGAGAGGAAGTTCGGCACCGGACCTCGCTCGGACGGCTATCTCGGCATGCTGTACTGCGAGGGCAGCGAAGGAGGGCAAGGAAGACGATCTTGCGAGGAGGAAAAAGAAGGCATCGCGTTGCAGCGCCGTTTCTACAGCTCTTTTCTCGTGGCTCTCTCTCTCTACAGTCCCGAGACGTCTGCCAGCGTCCTCCTGAATAGCCCGACCGGCGCTGACGGCCGGATGGAGGATGCAGGGGAAGAGAGGACGAGCTAGACGACTCGTGTGCTGAGGTGCGGCGCACCGGGGCTGATCAGGTAGTGGTGAGCGATGATGGCGGATCAGGTACAAGGCCAGGAAGGATTTCGAGGAAGACCGCCCAGCCAGGCAAGAAAAAAGCAAGGCGCTAAGCGGAATCGAGCTCTCGACCCGGTGGAGAGGGTGTCGGGCTCTTCACCGCCGCGCTATGCGGTACCTCAAGGTCGTGCGGCGTTCGAAGCAGTGGTACCCACGCTCTTGTGCTGGTACGTACTGGTTTCGGGGAGGCGGACGGCGGAGAGATAGGACAGGAGAAAAGGAGGGTGGAAGGAAAGGCGGACTTGAGGCGGGGTAGACGGGCGTGGCAGTCGGTAGAGCGGGGGAGAGGACGACAAACAGGGCAAGTGAGATTGTGGAAGGCGCGTAGGCGGATTTGGCGCGCAGGCGACTCGGAAGGCAGAGCCGGACGAGGAGGTCGAGGTCAACAACGCTTATCTGGCCACAAACTTCCCTGTGGAACACAGGAGCCAATGTCTGAGAGCGCAAGGTCAGCTCGTTCCGTGTTCGCACCGGCTGGAAAGGGAGGAAAGCGCCCCTGAAGCTCCGCCATTCACCGCTCCTCCGCTCTGCCATCACGGGTGCGATCGCCCAACGCCTGGGTGAGGTCCACCAGACTGCTCGTTCGTGTCTGTCGGTCGAACTGGAAGCGGTTCCGAGCGAGCGAGAGGTATGAAGGAGGGCAAGCCGGAAGGAGGAGCAGGAGGACGAGCGGGAACAGCGACAACACCATGGAAAGGGTCCGGTCGAGCAGATCTGGGTAGTGCAGAGTGTGCTCGAGTCAGAGAGACTGCGCACAGTTTTACCAGCGGAGAGTGGTTGACACCTCGCGGTGGCAGCTCTCCCCATCTTGCTTCCCGGCCGGCTTCAGTTCGCCTCTTCGTGCACCATTCTCTCCCTCGCTCGGATCCTACCCAGGTCCACCCTCGCACGCTCCACCGCTCGTCTCCCGTCCCTCCTCCAGGTGCGTCGTTCCCTTTCTCCCTCCCCACCTCGCGGTCTCTCACCCATTGTCTCCGCTTGCGACGCCATCTGCAGCCTCGCCCGCTCGCAAGCACTGCCAACAGGCTCATTGCTACTCCCTCTACCCTCTCCAAGCTCCCCACCACCTCTCGCCGGACCATGTGCATGTGCAGCCATTCCGACGGCGGCAGCCGCGACATCAACTCGCTCGCTCCGACGCCTGCTACCACCTCGCAGGATGAGGCGCGTCTCGGCCGCAACGTCCTGTGCGTCCTCTGCGAGCGCTCTCTGACGAGACCATCGAGTTGACGTCCTGCTCCTCCAGCCCCTCGCACTACGACCTCACCATCCGCACCGACCTCCAAGCGCTGACCTTCCAGGGCACCGCCGAGATCACCGTCGACGTCGCCGAGCCGACCTCGACCCTCACCATCCACGCCGCCGCCCCCCTCGAGCTCGAAGCCGCCGTTCTCGGCTCCGCCCAGCTCAAGACGGAGACCCTTCGCCCCGCTACCAACTTCGAGATCCACGAGAAGCGCGAGCGGATCGAGATCACCTTTGCGGGAGGCGAGATCGCCAAGGGGCAGCACAAGGTCGGGCTGAGGTGGAAGGGCAAGCTGGACGACTCCATGCTGGGCTACTATCGGTCGTCCTATCCGACCAAGGACGGCAAGAAGGCGTACTACGGCCTCACCCAGTTCGAGCCTTGCCAGGCCCGCCGCGCCTTCGTACGCTGCCTTTTTCCTCCTCTCCTTTCTTTCTTTCGGCTGACCTTGGATTCTTTCACGCAGCCCGGGTTCGACGAGCCCGACATGAAGGCGAGCTACACCATCTCGCTCATCTCGCGCACGGGCACGACCTCGCTCGCCAACACGGACGTCGAGTCGGTCAAGCACCTCGGCGCCGGCGGGCACTTCCCGCGCACTGACCTCCTCCAGGAGGCGTTCTTCTCGGAGAACCAGGGCGTTGCGACTTCGGGTAAGACGGAGGGCAAGACGGAGGGGAAGACGGAGGGGAAGACGGAGGGCAAGACGGAGGGCAAGACGGAGGGCGTGACGACCGCAGCTGAGGAGGTCTCGGGCGAGTTCAAGGGTGCGTCTTTCTCTTCCACCTCTCCTTCGCCTTGACTCACACTTTTCGCTACCTCAGACGACTGGGAAATCACCCGCTACACTCCGACGCCCAAGGTCTCGACTTACCTCGTCGCCTGGGCGAACGGCGACTTCGAGCACATTGAGTCGTCCTACACCTCCCCGCTAACCGGCCGCAAGATCCCTCTTCGTGTCTACGCCACCTACGACCACATCGCTCAGGCAACCCTCACGCTCGAGACGACCGCCAAGATTCTGCCCATCTACGAGGAGGTATGCCTTTTCTCCCTTCACCCACTCCTTGTCTTCTCGTAACCCGACTTTCCCTCGCAGATCTTCGACATCCCCTACCCTCTTCCCAAGCTCGACACCCTCGTCGCCTCCGACTTCGACGCCGGCGCAATGGAGAACTGGGGCCTCATCACCGGCCGTACGGCGTATTACCTCTGGGACCCGAAGAACTCCGGTCTGTCGGCCAAGAAGGGCGTCGTCACGACGCAGAGTCACGAGGTTGCGCACCAGTGGTTCGGTGCGTCTTCTTCCTTGTCCCGCTGCTCCCTCGAGGCGGAGCTTGACCTACATCGTCTCCTTCGCAGGCAACATCGTCACAATGGCCTGGTGGGACAACCTGTGGCTCAACGAGTCGTTCGCTACGCTCATGGGCGAGGTGATCATCCCCGACCGCGTCCGTCGCTTTCTTTCCCTCCGCC
>JAQJIZ010000143.1:0-16304 GCA_029873605.1 Rhodosporidiobolus sp. SP3-3/4 | reverse complement strand
TCTGCCTCTCCCCCTTGGACCACCGCTAACTCGACCCTCTCCCGCTCGCTCCCCCACTTCCGCTCATCCAGGCAAGCCGCCCAAGAAGAAGGCCCGCCGCTCGCTCACCACTTCGAGGAGCATACTTAACTCGAGCGGCAGCGCCGAACCCGCCTCGAAGCAGCCGGTCTACAATGCCGACCTGCTCCTGAACCTCCCGTTCGACATGCTCGCCGAGGTGAGCAGCTTTTCCGCTCTTCCTTCCCGCTTCGCGCCTCAACATTCTGACTCGACAGGTCTGCGGCCACCTCGAGCCGGGCGACCTCATCCGCCTCGCCAAGGTCTCGAAGCAGTTCCGCAAGCTCTTCCTCTCGCCCTCGACCCGCTCGCTTTGGACGGCTCTCAGGCGCCGCGACGGCTACGAGCTCCCGGACGACATGAGCGAGATTGCGTTCGCACTCCTCGTGTACGGCACGCACTGCCAGGTACGTCGTCGTCTCCTCGTGAGAGCGGAATCGGCACTATGCTGACCCGAGCACCAACTCACAGTCGTGCGGGCTCGTCGGCGCCTTCAAGCTCTTCGTCCATCGCGTCAGGTGGTGTACCGCGTGCCGACGTGCGAAGTACGTGCCGTTTCTTCTTCTGCTGCTTTTCACAGCGGTCTTGCTCAGCGGTCTCCTTATTCACAGCGGCCTCGTATCGGCGCGTGAGCTTGGGCCCAAGCTTCGGAACGCTCCTGAGAACATCCTCGAGTGCTTGTTGGGTGCGGATACCGGTGAGTTCCCTTACACTTTTCCGTCTTCCCGCTCCTAAGAGCAATTCAGCGAACCCGTCTCGCCCCGCAAACAGGACTCTACTTCTCAGCCGAGTTTGATCGCATCTGCGAGCAGCTTGAAGACCTCGAAGAGGAGGATGAGCAGACGAGGGAGGACAACAAGAAGCTGACGGTCTGGACGACCAAATCGCGCCGTCGTGCCGGACCGGTAGCCGAGACCAAGGAGACCAATGCCGTCAGCCGCTTCGTCGAGCAGCGCAAAGCTGAGGTCGCGAAACAGACTGAGGTACGTCGCGATCCTCCTGCACTTCTCTGCCCACCCGCCTGACGCAGCCCTTCGTCCGCAAGCAAATGCGCGCCGTTGCGAGGCGCAAGGAGGAACTCGAAGAGCTCGCCGAGGCTGCTGAGGACGAGATATGGAGACGTCGCAACGAGGAAAAGAAGGCGAAGGAGGCGAGGTCAGTCCGTTCATCCTTGCTCTCCTTCAGAATAGTCACTCATCCTTATGCCCGACTGCAGCGAGAACCTCGAACTAGTCGCTTCGCACGGGTGGACCGACGAGCAGGTCACGTTCGCCCGCTCATGGATGTCCAACTCAGTCCGTCGCCTGAAGCCGGTCACCACCCCCGAAGAGAACCCCGAAGGCTCGTCTGAAGCTTACCCTCCCTCAACCTCCTCCATACTGACGCCGCATGTGCGCCCGCAGGCTGGCGCAAGTACCGCGATGCCATTCAGACCCTCCTCGATGCCGAAGAAGCCGAACGTCAAGCCCAGCCCGGCCGTCTCGCTCGCCTCAACGTCTTGCGCGACTTCCTCAGCGATCTCGAGGACGACATCGGCGAGGAGCTCCAGCACGTCGTTCCCACTTTCTCGGAGTTCCAGGAAATCCCCGAGATCAAGGCCCTCTGGCACCCTGCCGACGCTCAGCTCGACGAGGAGAACATTGCCAAGCAGCTGCCTTTGGGTCGCCAGGTCCTCCGCGGTTACGCCGAGGGCGTCCGCATCTACGCCATCGAGCTCATCCTCGCAGCGCAGACCGGGTCTCCCAGAAGGTCGTCCTCAAAGGTCTACCCGGCGAGCAACTACGGCGAGGATTTCTTCAACCGCATCACCTCGACCTTCATCTTCTCTTCGGTCGCTTCCAGCTACTACGGTCACAGGCATATCGCACGTTCGTACCCGACCGCCGCCCGCTCGACCAGCGCCTACGGCACGGCCCGCTCTCGCCTCAATCGGTCGATCTCGTTCAAGCAGGTCTGCGCGATCCGCGCGGTCGTCAAGGCGGCTGGACTCGACGAGGAGACGGTCACGACCGACGAGATGGACGAGCTCGCGGCCGCCTTTTCATGGCCGACCTGCCCGAGGAAATCGTCTCGCCAGTCTCGCCTCGGCTGGATCCAAATGGTGCGTTCCTTCTCTCCTTCGCCTAACCTCCCGTCGCTTCTCTGACTGTCGTTGCGCCTTTTCTTCACGATCTTCTCCTCTCTCTGTTCCCGTTCTCGCCTCATTCCAACCTCCTCTGTGCCCACCAGGTCCGGCTCCTCGAGTCCTACGGTCCCGGCGTCCAGAAGCTCAAGCAGGGCGCGTCCGTGGAGCTCGAGTACCACCCGCCTACGGCCAAGGACCGCAAGGGCAAGGGCAAGGCCGTCTTCTTCGACGGCGACTCGGCAATGGACAGCGAGGACGAGGGCGAGGAAGAGGACGTCAAGCTTGTCATCGCCAACTCGGACGACAGCGAGGAGGAGGACGTCAAGCCGGACATCGGGAGGGCCGACTCGGACGTTGAGGAGGAGGCGGAGGAGGATGGCGAGCTTGACACCGCTTGAATGGAGGAGGAGGGTCGCTTTTGCATTCCGCTTGTCTCGCTTTACTACTCGCTTGCTGCAACTGAGCCACTTTCGCTGCTTCCCTGTGTCGACTTTGGAAAGAATGAGGAGAGGACGACTTGCTTTTACGGCTGAGTCTCGCTCACGCGATCTACGAGCCTCTGCTCCTCCTCGTCGACCAGCATGCCCATCTCCTCCTCGTGCATCCCGCCGTCTTCGCTCCGCCCCTCCTCGCCCTCCTCGTCGTCGTCGCCCGGGAGGCCGAAGCACACCTCGACCTCTTCGAGCTCGTGCGGCGGGACGTCCTCGAGGAGTTCTTGCGCGAGATCTGCGAGGCGAGAGCGGGTCAGATTCAAAGACCGAAGGGGAGACAGGAGAGGGCAGAAACGTACAGCCAAGCTCGACGAGCCGCTTCCGCTCCGCCTCGAACCCCTCCTCCATCGCCCAGCTCGGCATCGCGCCCTCCTCGCTCTCGCCCTCCCCTCCCGCCCCACCGCCCATCGTCGCGAACGCCAGCGTCCCGACCGCGCTCATGAAAAGCTGCTCGACCGCCTGAATCTGGAGCGGGTGCAGGCCTGGCTGCGGCGGGCCGTCGACGGTGCTGGACGCGGCGGAGGCGGCCGAGCCACTGAGGAGGTCGGTGACGGTGCGGCGCGAGTGCGGGGCGTGGACGAGGTAGTAGAGCAGGTGGACGAGGCGGGAGAGGCGGAGGGTCGTTCTGCTCACAGCGCAGAGGGAGTCAGCCGCGCAGGCCTTGGAAGCCTGAACTGGTCAAGAAAGAGAAGGAGCAGACGACGCACCGCTTCAACCCCTCCGCCGCTAGTCCTCCAACCTCCCGCCCATCCCACTCCCACAGCGTTCTCACGTCGCGCCACATTTTGGCGAGCAGCTCGGGCACGAATGCGGTGCTCTGGGCGACGAGCATGAGGGCGTCTTCGTGCTTCGTCAGAAGCCGGAGGCTGAGCGAGAGGAGCGAAAGGTCGAGGGTGTGAGTCTGTTCAATCGTCGTCGCCGAGTCAGTACAAGGCGAAGAGAGGGGAGAGGGCTCGTAGAGAAAAAACAACGCACGCCGGCGCTCTCCGGGCGCGGCATCGCCAGCAGTGTTGCGATGCGGTCGACGAGCGGAAGCCGAGAGTGCCGCGTGTCCGAAGCGTCGGGGAACTTGGTCGCCAGTAGAGGGCGGAAAAGGGCGGGGCCTGCGAGGTGCGCGGGATCAGGTTAGCCGAAGAGGGAAGTGAGGAGAGGGAGTCACGCACGGCAAGTGAAGAGGGTGAGAACCCGGACGGAGAAGACAAGAATGCCGACCGATTGATGCGGGTCGAGGAGGGTCGAGGCCACGCCGGGCGCAACGACGAAGGAGTGGAAGCTGCCCGGCGAGAAAGGTCAGCGCTCTCCCGTCCAAGCTATCAAGCAACGAGAGTCCGCCGGCTCGGATGGCGCGGGTAGACTTGCTGCGGCAGGAAAGGAAAGAAAACGCACGCCTCTTCCGCATCCTTGACCGCCCTCGCATCCCTCCCACCCTCCTTCTCCCCCTCCGCCGCCGCCCTCCAAGCCAACCCCTCCACGACCCCCAGCACGCCCTCGAGCAGCCTCTCCCTCCTCCCCTTTTCGAGCAGGACCCGCGGCGGGCCCTCGTCTCCCTTCCGTCCTCCCGCAGGCGCAAAGGCGGCAGAGGACGAGGTCGTCGAGGGCCGGGCGATGCGCGCGCGCCGGGAGCGGAGGGAAGAGGGCACGAGCCGGGACGAGCCGGGGAGGGTGTGCGGCGCTGGGGCCGAAGAAGAACCGGCGGAGGGAGGCGGGTCGGGCCGGCCGTAGCGCGCGATGATGCGCGCGAGGAGCGGGAGAAGCGCCGAGCGTTCCCGCTTCGGCTCCTTGTCGCCCTTGTCCGGCGCGCGCTCCTTGCCCTTGTCCTGCAGCGCCGCCTTGCCCCGCTCCGCCGTCTCCGGTACAGGGGCGACGGGCACCTCTCCAACAGCGCGCACCGCCGCCTCCCCGACCTCGGCCGGGAAGAGAAAGACCAGCGTGCCGACGAGGCGGAGGAGCGCCGTCATCGGCCCCGTGAGCCGCGCGGCATCGAGCGTGAGCAAAAGGGAGGTGAGGTGGTTCGCGAGGTCCTGCGCGAGCGCGCGCGCGGCCTCGTGGCGCGCGTGCTGTTCCTGCGCGCGGTGCGCGTGGGGGTGAGGGAGGAGAGGGTCGACGCCGCGCCCGAGGAGCGTGAAGAGGCTGCGCGCCGTGCGCTCGTAGTGCGCCACGAGCGCGGCAGGGACGGAGGAAGGGAACCGGAGGTTGAGGAGCGCGTGGAGGGTCGGGAACGGGCCGCTGGGAGCGGGAGAGGGGGCAGCGGAGGAGGCGGGGGAGATGAAGGAGGTAGAGGCGGACGAGGAAGAGGGACCCGAGTGGGAGCGAGAGAGGAGGGTGGAAGAGAGGCGGTGCGAGGCTGTTGGCGGGAAGGCGCGCGAGGAAGAAGGTGCGGGAAAGGCGCCAGAGGAAAGGCGGTGGTTCAAATGGGAACGACCCGCGGCAGCGGAGGACCCGCCGGCGACTTCGACGTCGAATGGCGCGAGCGTCGTATGCGCAAACACGGCTCTCAGCAGCTCCGCCGCCGGATCTCGCTCCTCGACCGTCCACTCCCACGCGTAGGGCACGGGCGGCTCCTCCGCCTCAGCGGCCTTGCGCGCGGGAGAGACCGCCTCGGTGACGCCCGAACCGTCCATCCCACCGCCGTGCCCTCCTTCCCCCGCTCCAGCTCCGGACTCGGCACCGAACGCCTCGTCCTCCTCGAACGCCAAACTCGCCCGCCCCTTGCCCTTCCTGTCCCTCCCTCCCTCCTTGCCCTTCCCCTTGCTCGCCTTGCCCATCTTCGGCGGACCCATCGACCCCTCCCGCTCGACGACCTTGCGGGGCTGGGACGGCCCAAACCCGCTCGCGCCCTCCCGGCCCTCGAACCTCGGCTGCGGCGGCGGCGGCGGCGGGTCCGGCCTCGCCGATTTGCCCCTCGCGCCGCGTCCGGCGGAAGGAGAGACGGGCGCGGCGGGCGCGTAGAAGCGCTGCGAGTTGGCCGAGCCGATGGACGGGAGGCCGACGCCGGCTTGGTGCTGCGACTGCGAGGGCCGCTGGGAGGAGGAGCGGTGGCGGGAGGAAGAGGCTGAGGTGGCGAGTTCTTGACGCTGCATCGAGCCCATGACCGAGCATGAGTCTCTGCCTTTGCAAAAGGAGGGAGAAAGAGAAGAAGAGCTAGCAAGGAGCAGACGCGACGCACCCGGAAGGCCTCCTGCATCTTTTGCGCCTCGACCGCCGCGCGGAACTCCTTCTCGCGCTGCTCGAGCTGGAGCTGGAGCTCGTGCTTGTCGCGCTTCTCCTGTTTGAGCGCCTCGGCGTGCGCCGCTTCGGCCTGTTGCGCCCCCCAGAATCCGTCAGTACGAGGAGGGAGGGGCAGAAGGACGGCGATGGGGAAAGAGGGAAGGGCGCACCTTGGACAGCTTGTTCCGCACGATCTTGTTCTCGCCCGCTTTGGTCATCGCCTCGCGCGCGAGCTTGTCCTGCTCGGCCTGGGAGGCGGCGAGCGCGGCTTCGAGCTGTTTGAAAGAGGAGAGAAGGGTCAGCGTACGAGAGGAGAGGGAAAAAAAGAGGGGAAACGCACCTTCGCCTTCTCCCTCCTCAGCTCCTCCAACTCCCTCTTCTCCTCCTCGCTCATCCCGCTGCCTCCTCCCGCCGCCTGAGGCGCGACAGACCCCTGCCTGCCCACTACGGGCGGGACCGCCGCACGCGGAACGGACACCGTCGTCCCTCTCTGCGGCTCGGCCCTGTACACCCCCGCTCCTCCGGCCTTCCCTCCTTTCCCTCCTCCCGCCCCGTCGAGTCCCTCGAGCACGTCCAAATCGAGCTGAATCGCGGGCAAGTCGTCAAACTCGTCCTTCTCCTCCCACCTCGCTCCCTCCCTTTGCACCCCCGCTGCTCCGACCGACGTCGACGACGAGGCGGAGGAGGGAGCCCACGGGTTCGGGTCCACGAACCCGACCTCGCCGCGCGCGTTCAAGCTCGCGCGCGGGTAGGGCGCCGGCTTCTTCTCGTCCTTTTTCTCGCCGCCGCCCGCTCCTACTCCGACTCCTGCTCCTGCGGCTGGACGCGGAGAAGGAGGAGGAGGACCGGTCGGGGTGGACACGCGCGGTTTCTTGCGCGGCGGGGGCTGGGCGGGGCGGAGGATGCCCGAGGGTTTGGCGGTGCCGAATTGGGGTGGAGGAGGGAACTGTGTTGAGGAGGCCGTCGGCGGCGGCGGGGGGAATTGCTGGGAAGGAGGGGCGAGGGTGCGTCGCTGCTGCTGGTATTGCTGAAGTGGCTGTTGCTGCTGCTGTTGCTGGTGAGGAAACGCCCTCTTGCTCGGGACCTGGCTGGCTCGCGGTGGTGGCAGCGCCGGCTGCTTGAACACCTGCTGGGGTGGTTGCGGCGGTGCGACAGACGCTCCTTGGGAAGGCACGGCGCTGTCGAGCTGGCTGAGCGCATCCGGCGGGAGCGAGTCCCAGTACGAGTCGTCGTCGTCGAACTCGTCCACTGGGTCCGTCATGGCCGCAAGGGGGCGCGCAATGGGGCGTCAAGAGGGGCACGAGAGAGCCGGGTGAACGGAGCAGAGAGAGCGCGTGGGTGAGGAGGGAGAGGAGGAGCAGGCGACGGCGACGCGTTTATCGAAGGACAACGCAAAGGTCAATCTCAGGTTCTTCCGCAAGCAGAGACAATCCGACGCAATCGATGCACTGCAGGGAAGCCGAACGAAGCAAGTACAACAAGAACCCCTCCGTTCTTCCTCCATCTCCTCCCCTTCTCCCGCTCCAAGTTCCCCCCTCAACCTCATCCGAGCACGTTCGTCTTGGCCTTCTTCTTCTTCGGGCCCTTCTGGAACTTGCGCCAGTCCGTGACGCGGTCCTCGCGTGTCTCCTCCCACCGCTCCTTCTCCTCGATCTTGCGCTTGCGCTCTGCGACCGCATCCTCTTGCCGCTTCGCCTCGGCGCCCTCGGCGATCATCGTCATCTTGTTCACCCTGTGCATCAGAGAGGGTGGAGACATCAGCAAGTCGGGTCAGGCAGAAAGGAAAGGGAGGGGGAAAAGGAGAAGGAGAAGGAAGGGAGACGCACCGCCTCCTCCTGAGCTCCTCCTCAATCAACAGCTCCTTCGTCTTCTGCTTGACCTTCTCCCGCAAGCTCACCCCTCCGAGCGCGCTCGGCCTTAGCTTCTCGTGGTCGTCCGGCGCGTCCCTGGGCAGGCCCACAGCGCGCAGGACGAGCATGCGCGCGTCCGTGATGAGCTCGTCGAGGACCTTTTTCTTCGCAGGATCGGAGAGCTCGGCTTGGGCCTGGTGGCGTGCAGAAAACGGGATGGAGGGGTCAGGTGGAGTGGAGTGGAGGAAAAAGGAGAGGGGGAGGCACCTTTTTGAGGATGTCGAACGCCTCGATACCGCGCGGATGCTTGAGCTTGTCCGGGTGGATCAGGAGCGACTTCTTGCGGTACGTCCGTTCTGTGCGGCGATCGCGAAGGACAACCACCCCGACCCGGTCAGCCAGGGGAAAGAGGAGGACGGAAGCAAGAGAGGGCCGCACGGATGTCCGAGTCGGTTGTGCCGGCGGAGGGGAGCATGTTGAGGTCTAGGATGTCGTACGGGTTGAGCTTGAAGGCGGCCAACACGCGGAGGACCTACACATGAGAGGTCGCTCATCAGTGAGTTGGTCTCGTCGGGCGTAGGAGCGGAAGGGGGACGGACCTCTGCCTCGCGTGTGACCTGGGATGCCTCCTGATTAAAGATGCGGTCGAGCTCTGCGTCGTCAAAGGCGAGGGGTTCGTCCTGAGGGGGTGGAGGAGGACGGGAGGTGGAAGCGGATGCAGCGGGAGGGGCGGAAGGCGGTTGGGATGTGGGTGGTGGAGGTGGTTGGCTGGACATGGTGCAGGGGTGCAAGAGTGAGTCTGAGTGCGAGAGGGAGAAGGAGGAGAGGAAGAAGGTGGGGCAGTCAGCGGTTGGCTTCCTCCTGGTCGCTGCTGCTGGCCCAACATGGCCAGTGACCCGCTGAGGGTGCCTTCCCCAACCCCGTCCTCCCTCCGACTCCGCCCTCCTCGCTTCAACCCCACCGTGCTCACCGTCAGCATCCCCTCCTCCTCGTCCACCACCAGCTCGTCGTCGCGTCCTCCTCAAGACCTCCCTCACCCCAGATGGCGCACCAAAGAGTTCTACGCCTACTACGCCGTCTTCCTCGTCGTCGTCCCGCGCATGTGGGCCACCGCTGCCAGGGTCTCTCGAGGTGCGCTCAGCTCCCTCCTCTTCTTACCGCACCCCGCTTCAGGCTCACCCCCCTTGTCCCGCAGCGAGCAACCCGCTCTACTGGCAGTACCAGCACCGCCTCCGCGACGGATGGCTCTTCGGCTGGAAAGTCGTGCGTCTTTTCGGTCCCCTCTTTTCCTCCCCACTTCCTTTCCCTCACTCCTCCCTCTCTCCCGCTAACCCCCCTCTCACGCACACAGGACGTCACCGACCACCAGTACCACCTCTTCCGCTCCTTCCTCCCGCTCCTCCTCGCCCTCATGGCCCTCCACCTCACTCTCTCGCACCTCTTCCGCCGCCTCGTCCGCCCGTCCCGCCTCGCCCGCGCGCGCTTCTCCGCCTTCTTCTCTGTCGCCCTCTTGTGCGCACTGCACGGCACAAGCGCGCTCAAGGTCGCACTTATCATGGCGGGGAATCGGGCGGTCGTGCAGTACGGGACGGGCGCAGGGAGAGGAAGGAGAGGCGGGAGGAAGGGCTGGTGGAGGGTCGAGTGGACGCCGTTCGCCGTGTGGGGGTTCAATGTCGCGGTCCTGTTCGCGAATGAGCTGAGCGGGGGATACGAGTTTGGGAGGGTGCATTCGGCGTTGGCAGTCCTGGTGCGTCTCTCTTCTCTGGCTGACCCGTCCTTGAAGCCGGATGCTTTCGCAATCTCCGTCTCAGGCGTACAAGTCGCCCCCGAGGAGAATGCTGAACTGCAGTTGCCTTCAACAGGACGCCTACCCCGGCCTGCTTCCGCGCTGGCACATCTCGTGGAACATCTCGATGCTCCGCCTCGTCTCCTGGTCGATGGAGCACTACTGGGCGCTTTCTTCTGCACCTCCCTCCTCTCTGCCAGAACCACCGACGAGCCCGATGCAGAAGGTCCGTCTTTTTCCCTACCTCTCCCTCGGCCTGCTCAAGGCTGACCTGAAACGGACTAGCAGGCGTCTGGTCGCGGCGGAGGAAGCACCAAACCCGCCGAGCTCGACTCCTCCGCCCTCTTCTCTCCCTCGCTCTACATCGCCTACGTCCTCTACCCGCCCCTGTACCTTGCTGGACCGATCATGTCCTTCCCGGCGTTCGTCTCCCAGCTCGGCCCTTCTCCTCCTCCGTCGAGCTCCACCTCCGCCTCCGCCGCGTCCTCGTCCGCGCCGCTCCCCTCCCCCATCGCCGAATACCCTTCTACGCGGCCCCTCTCTCCCTCCCCACCCTCCCACTCCCCTTCCGCCTCCGACCCAGACTTGACCCCACGCGCCCTCCTCTCCTACGCCCTCCGCTTCGCCTTCTGCCTTCTCACGATGGAGCTCGTCCTCCACTCGATGTACGTCGTCGCGCTCAAGGACTCGGGCAGCGGCTGGTGGGACGGCTTGACGGCCGAGGAGGTCGCGATGGTGGGCTTCTGGAACCTGATCGTCGTTTGGCTCAAGGTGCGTCCTTCTCTCCCATCTCTCTCTCTTCATCTCCTCGCCTGTCTTCTCCCCGCCGAAGGGACTGACCGGAAGAAGCGCCCGCAGCTCCTCCTCCCTTGGCGGCTCTTCCGCCTCTGGGCGCTCCTCGACGGCGTCAACCCGCCGGAGAACATGGTGCGCTGCATGGCCAACAACTACTCGGTGCTCGGGTTCTGGCGCAGCTGGCACCGGAGCTACAACCTCTGGGTCATCCGGTGCGCCTTCCTTCCCTTCTCCTCCTCTTGCTCTCCTTCCTCCTCCTCCTGCTTGCCGTAGAGGGCTCACTGACACCCACCCCCCGCGCCCGCGCGCGCACAGCTACCTCTACATTCCCCTCGGCGGCTCCTCGCGCCCGCTCCTCGCCACGCTCGGCGTCTTCACCTTTGTCGCGCTGTGGCACGACCTGCGCCTGCGCCTCCTCGTCTGGGGCTGGGCCGTCACCGCCTTCGTCGTTCCGGAAATGCTCGGCAGGAGGATGGTCCCGGCGAGCAAGGTGCGTCTGGCTCGGCCTTTTTCTCTCTGCCTTTTCGCCCCATCTCCGTGGGCGAGAGGAGCGGTGAGGATCTTCACCCAGGCGCACCGCTGACTCCCGCCTCTCGCCCCTGCGCGCAGTACGCCCCCCGCCCGTGGTACCGCCCGCTCGCGGCGCTCGGCGGCGTCGCCAACGTGCTCCTCCTGATGACGGCGAACCTGGTCGGGTTCGTCGTCGGCGTCGACGGCGCCAGGAGCGTGTGGGGCAAGATGGTCGGCGGGTGGGACGGTGCGTTCTTCTCTAGCTTGTCCGCACGCTTTCCGCGTGCAGAGCGTGCTGCTCGAGCACCTGGCAGGTTGAGGTAAACGACAGCGGAAGGACGTTGCTGGGTGCTGACGCTCTGCACGTTGAACGCTCGCAGGCCGCCTCTTCCTCTTCACCGCCTGCGCCTGCCTGTTCGTCGCCGTGCAGGTCATGTTCGAGTACCGGTGCGTCCTCTTCCTCGTCTCTTCCCTACGCCCCCTCCCTCTACTCGCTCCGGAAAAGCTGACAGATTCGTCGTCGCGCGGGGCATGCAGGGAGGAAGAACGGAGAAGGGGCATCAACCGCAAGTGCTGAGCGCTTTCGGCGGTTGAGGCGAAATAGACACTCTTTGCAGGTTCCGGGCTGTAAGACTATCTCTCGCACTCTGGGCAGTACGCTCTCGAGGCTTTAGGCCACGTAGGAGAGCAACGAAAGTCGCTTATTCTGCCCGTCAACCGAGCTTTTTCCCGCGCTCTACTCCTCCTCCTCCTCCTCCTCGACGCCCTGCACCTCCCACTCACCGCTGACGTCCCACCTGCTCGCCGGCGCGCGCGCCGAGACGTACTTGACGAACGCGAGCACGCCCGGGTCGCGCAGGACGAGGTGCAGCCGGTTCCACTCGGGCTCGAGCGCGAGCAGCGGGCCGTCGTCCTCCTCCTCCTGCTCCTCCTCAACAGCGTCTCCCTGCTCCTCCTTGGCAGCACCCTCTGTAGCAGCCGAGCCCGCCGCCTCGGCTGGCGACTTCTCCTTGCTAGCCCCACCGCCGTACGTCGCCTCGTCCCCTCCCTCCTCCGTCGCCATCCAGATATCCCATCCACCGGCCTCGCCTCCCTCCCAAATCTCCCTCTCCTCCTCGTTCTCCAGCCTGGGGGTCAACCCGAGCCCGACGTCAAGCTTGGCAGCCGCGTTCTCGTCCGCCGACGACTCGCCGCGCGCGAGGGTGTAGTCGAGCCCGGGGCGGAAGCGGCGCACGGCGGTCGTGTGCGACACGGGGAGGAGCGACGTCAGGCTCGCGAGGAGCGCGGCGAACGCGGAGGACGTGAAGAGCGCGTGCACCTGGCGGAGGAGATGCGCGAGGCGGTCCTCGTTCGCCTCGGCCGTACCACTAGGGCGGGAGGACGACAGCAAGAGGTAGCGCTGCAGGTGCGGCGGGCCGACGACCTCCCAGCCGTTCGTCGCGTCCTCGCCGTGCGCGTGCGGCAGGATCCGGTTCGTCTTCCACCCGCCGACCTCTTGCCCCCGGCGGTCCTTCTCCGCCTCGGCGTCGCGCGCGCGGATGAGCGCCTCGATCTCGGTCGACAGGGTCGGGTGGAGGAAGTCGGCGAGGACGAGGTGCGACGACTCGACGAACTGCGCGCGGAGGTGCTGGAGGACCTTTGGGGTCAAGTACGCCGAGTTGACGAGAGGAGTGAGGTAGGCGAGGTCGGAGGCGGAAGGGGCGGTCGGGAGCGGGAGGGGGAGAGGCTCGGGGTAGGGGACCGGGGCGGAGAGGGTCGTGGCGTACTGAGAGTTCGAGGAAGGGTAAGTCGGCAACGTCCAGGAGAAGGGAGAAAGAGGACGCACGAGCTGCTGCAGCGAGCTCTTTGGCTGGAACCCCTCGTTGCCCTCGTACCCCTCCTCGCCCTCAATCGGCTTGTGGAACCACCCGCTCAAGCTGACGCGCGCGCCAACGCCGCCCTTCTGCTTGTCGCCCATGACGACGACCTCCTCGACCGAGTGGAACGAGTGGCCGGGCTGGACCTCGAAGAAGACGAACTGATTGAAGGCGGGCGGGATGACGACGGAAGGCTTCGAGACGGGCACGTTCGGGCGGTCCGGGTTCGCGGCATCGGCTTCAAGGACAGGGTAGAGCTCGAGAGCCCCTCCCCACTGCGAGCAGAGGAGCGTAAGCTCGACTTGTTAGGACGAGAAAGGCGAAAGAAGCGAACGCACCTCGGGCTGCCACGCCGGCTCGTCGAGCACCAGGTACAGGATGAAGCTGATCCTCCTCGTCCCGATCACGTCGTCGTGGTTGAGCAGGTAGCACCCCTCGCTGTACTCGGCGCACGACATGTCCGTCTTGATCCCGCTCAGCGGCCCGCATCCGGTGACCTCCTGAACGAAGGAGCGGAACTGCTTGCTGTAGATGGCGTCGCGGAGCTCAAAGAGGGTCGGAAGGAGGGCGAGCTCGGAAGCGGGCAGGCCGGAGAGGTTGGCAAGGTCGCCCGTCTGGTTGATCTGCGGAGGAGACGAGGGTCAGCCTGGAACGGATACGGTGACAGTCGGGAGCAAGCTGACCTTGTCTGCAGAGTGAAAGGCCAGCAAGGCGGTCCGTGTCAGCTGTCTTCGCGAGCCTTCGACGGCGAGCAGGAGGAGGGAAGTCGAGCAACGCACAAATGTCGGTCTCCTTCTCGCGGAAGCTGAGCTGCTCGGTGATCTCTTTGCGGGCCTTCTTGAGGAAGTCGGGCGCGAACAGCTGGTCGATCACGGCGTGCTTGTAGGGCGACGAGGCTTCGTGCGCCTGCTTGAGCGCCTCGACGTTGGACCGCTCGAGCAGCGTAGGGTGGAACGGCAGCGGCGCCTCGGCCGTCTTTTGCCGCTTGGCAGCGGGCGGCGAGGATGGAGCAGGAGCCATCGCAGTGGAGAGAGAGAGGAAGGAGAGCGAAGAAGTAGGGGAGAAGTTTGAGATGAGACACACCGGACGACCGCGGCGACAAGGAGCGCAGACGGTCGACAAAGAGCACAAGGGAGCGCACACAGGGATGCAAGAGCAGCTGGAAGCAATGCAGCTGGCGAAGAAGTGGGAGACGACGCTTTTTCGTTGTTTTCCCAACCTCTTCGTCCACCTCGCGATCGACGAGAGCAAGCTGACCGTGGTTGCACAGACGCACGGCTGGTAAAGCGAGACAAGCGGAATGCGAAAGCGGACCCTCCTCCTCGACCGTTCAAGCGTTGTTGTCAAGCTCGCCGTCCTCCTCCGCCTCCTCCTCGACATCCGAGCCGTCGCTCCCGATGTCCGGCTTGACGTCCTCCTCTTCGCCACCGTCCGAGTCGACATGACAGGCTTGACGTCCTCTTCCTTGTCCTCATCCTCGCTGTCCATTTCCGAGTCGCTGTCGAGGTAGACGGCCTTGCCCTTGCCCTTGCGGTCCTTGGCCGTTGGCGGGTGGTACTGGAGCTCGACGGTCGTACTCTGCTTGAGCTTCTGGACGCCGGGACCGCTGCGCTTGAGGAGCTGGACCTGCAGAGAAGAGGGGAAGAAGTCAGAACGAGGGAAGAGACGAAGCTGAGAAAGGCTAGGGAAGGTGGAAGCCAAGCCCGGCGGCGTTACGCAGGAGAAATCAAGACGAGAATCAGTTGAAATTTACCATGTTGACCCAATTGAGGCGAGACTGGCGAGACGACTTCCTCGGGCAGGTCGGCCACGAGAAGGCGTTCCCGAGCTCGTCCATCTCGTCGGTTGTGACCGTCTCCTCGTCGAGTCCAGCCGCCTTGACGACCGTGCGAATCGCGCAGACCTGCTTGTACGAAATCAAGTTGTTGAAGATTGCGCGGACGCTCGAGGTCCCGCGCTCGCGCATGCAGGCTGGGAAAGGGAGGATGGAGAGAGTAGAGCGGTAAGATCCAGAGATGTTCATCCCAAAGCGGCGGCTGATGAAACTCGAGGTGATGCGGTTGAAGAAGGCGTCATTGTGCTTGTCCTCCTGGTACTGCAGGCCCGGCGTCGTCTTGCCCGTCTGCGCAGCGGTGATGTGCTCGACCGCCTGCTGACGAGCGCTCTTCGCGAACTGCTCGAACGCCTCGCGTCCGAGAGGGAGGTGCTTGGCGAGGTTGTCTTCGTCGAGTTGGGCATCGGCGGGGTGCCAAAGCGGCTTGATCTGCAACAGCTCCTTGAACTCTCCGAAGCTCGGCACTGCGCGGGAGATCGTCGCATCATCGATGAGGGAGTCGTAAAGATCATGAAGAGTGTCGAGACGAGCGAGACGGCCGGGCTGAGCTTGAAGGTCGGCTTCTTCGGCATTGAGAATGGTCTGGAGCGCGTCGCGGTACTTGCGCCAGCCTGCTCGACAAGAAAAGTTCGAATCAGTGGAGCTGTGAGAGGTAGCATGGCCGCGTCGATGCACCTTCGGAGTCCTCCTCCGGCGAGACGTTCGGCCTGGGCTGTCCAGCGCGGTAGCGACGGCTGGATTTGCTGGCGGCGACTTGCTCGTCCGTCCATCCATGGAGAGCGATGTGGGTTTCTGCTTGGCTGCAAAGAGAACGAGAAAATCAGACGGTGTTTTGGGCAAGGAAAGAACAAAGCACGCACCGCTTCTCCTGCTCCTCATGCTCATCGCGGGCACGCTGGAGCTGCTTCAGGCGCTCTTCCCTACGGAGACGACTAAGCTCGTCTTGACGGGTGATGACGCGCTCCATGTCCTGGTCGACCGGAACTGCTCAGTGCGTTTCGGGGCGGAGAGAACATGCGATTCACGCACCTCGCTCCGCTTCTGGATCTCAGACGCGCGCTGCTCAACGAAGCGACTGACGGCGTCGGGGTCCTTGACCTCGCTGACTGACCTGGAACGGCGGCGCGACTTGGTGGTCCACACGGTGAGCTTCTGGTTGTTGGCCCTCGTCTGCTCGTCCTCGTCTTCGAGGTCTTGGAGCTGTCTGTTGACGTCGACGACGGTGGCAACGAGGTAGACGCCTGCAAGATGCGGGAAGAGCATCAGCTGCTGCTCGAGTAGATAGCGTAGAAGGGGGGGCATGAGGGAAGGTTGGACGCACCGCACGATCCATCCTCGACGCACTCGAACACCCTTGGATGAAGGGTCTTGATCTGCTGGCGAATCTCCCGCGCCGTCATGAGGCTGTGTGGTGGACGGCTTGATCAGCAATCAAGGGAGAAGAGAGCGTAGGCGAACCTACCGCGCAATCCTGCACGTTGAGCACCAGCGGACGCGGCGCTCGAGCATGGTGTAAGCACCCGAGTTGCCACATCCCTGTGAAGAAAAATGGCTGAGTGGGTCAGCCCGTCTACGGTGGTTGGAGAGGAGGGGAGCTGCTTACCTGGCAGTGCTTGCCATGGAGGAGAAGGGCGAACGAGAGTTCGTCCATGCCATCCGGAAGCTCGTAGCCGTCGCGGCGCCGGAGAGCCGTCCAGAACGAGCGGGTCGAGGGCGAGAGGAAGAGCTTGCGGAACTGCTTCGAGACCTTGGCGAGGCGGATGAGGTCGCCCGGCTCGAGGTGGCCGCAGACC